>CM022297.1:2975575-3115489 GCA_011799875.1 Thinopyrum elongatum
CTTTTTCACAGGCGGGTCCACCCTGGTGGGTACCCGCTGGGGATCTATGATTTCGGGTGTGCCGGAAGGGCACTCGAGTGTGACATTGTGGCGGAGCATTAGAGACTCTGATTGTCTCCGCTTGATACTAATTGAGCCTATTGGATTTGGGTGTGTGATCTGAGTGGGTCGACGTGCCCTATACGCACTGCCACCACGCGGGATAATGGTTATGGGGCCCTCTGCGATGTACGTTTCGCCGAAAGCTTATCAGACGTCACGATTCACCGTGCGGGCTGATCGTCGAGATTGGGCTGGATACTTCACTGACGAGTTCAGTGTTGCGCCTGCACCCCGGCCAGCCACGCAACGCGCAGGGTGCCCAGGGCGATGGCCCGAGACCCCTGGGTGCATAGGTTAGTCCGGCGTGCTGACCTCTCTGCTGAGCCTAGGTAGAGCGCTGCTTCGTGTTGATCTTCCGAGGACGGGCATTACCCAGCAAGTATGTCCGGCCAGAGTTGATCGAGCGTGTTGGGTAACAGTAGTGCACCCCTGCAGGGATGAATCTTCTATCGATAGCCGGTCCTACGGTAAAGGACGCTCAGTTTGTGTATCCCGATCTACCTACTTAAACTGGATACTTGTTACTTAATTGAAGCTTCGGGATTACTTTCTCGCTGGGAGTCGAGGAAGGATCTTTGAGCTGTATTTCAACATGTTTGTTAAATAAAATGCTATTCTACTCTCTTCTACTGCTGCAATATGATGGCTTTGAGAAGATGTTTGAAGATGCTAGTCTTCGATAGGACTAGGCCTTTCTCTCTATTCTGGCATTTCTGCAGCCCAGTCCACATATACAGCCTTTTCTCCATTGATAATGTTGCATATGTAGTATAGATCCTTGCTTGCTGAGTACTTCGGATGAGTACTCACGGTTGCTTTATTTTCTCTTTTTCCCCATATACCCCACCTTGATGATACACCAGACGATGGAGTCCAGGAGCCAGACGCCACCACCGGAGCCTACTACCAGGCGGGTCCAGAGGGCACGTACTACTGGATCGAGCCAGCTGACCAGGAGTAGGATCGGAGGCTCCCAGGCAGGAGGCCAACGCCTTTCGATCTAGTGTCGCTGTTTGTGCTAGCCTTCTTAAGGCATAACTTGTCTAACTATGTCTGTACCCAGATATTATTTGTATGACTGACTTATGTATTCGGATCTTCGGATCCCTAGTCTGTAATATTGTGGACCTCCGTTTATTTGTGTTTAGAGTTGTGTTGTGATATCTTCCCGTGAGTCCCTGGGCTTGATCGTACACGTTTGCGTGTATGATTAGTGTACGATTGAACCGGGGGCGTCTTTACGATGCTATGACGCAGTTGATGCCCGCTGTTCGTGCAGGGATACATCCGGAGCACATCCTTTACCCGCGCAGGACTCCGATGTATGCTGGTATTGACTGGCCTGCTGTTGGAGGTCACACACCTACACGTGGACCTCTTCTTACAGTTCGAGACCGGGTTCTGCATCAGAGTGCACATGGAGCACAGGATCCTTCCGCGACGAATATTCGTCGTCCGCACTCGCAGTTACCCCGTTACAGTGGTTTTCTCCGACGTTGATGTAGCCTTTGCTATGTCTCGTTGTGTACTTCCTTACCGCGTGCCTGCGCGCCGCCTAGTATGTCTAGCTTATAATTTGCGCCGTTATGCTGTCCGCATGTACCCGACTTTGTGTATGGATCTGTATGTCTTAATCGACTACTGTTATGTATCTATTACACTGCTTAAGGTATTGTCGTGTTACATCATACTTGTCGCTAAACACTCGCAATTGCTTTTACTAAACTACCCCCTGTTGGTACGTAGCAGGATGGTTAGACCAGGTGGTCGTGGTCGTGGTCGTGCCCCTGAACGTCCACCACCGCCAGACTATATGGCAGCTATGATGCAACAGTTCGAGCTTAACCGCCAGTTCATGATTGGAATCATGGCTCAGTTTCCGCATCAGAACAACCAGAACCAGAACCCAGCTTCAGTAACTTTGACAGAGTTTACGCGACTCAACCCAACGCAGTTTCGCAACTCTGACAAGCCCCTGGATGCCGATGACTGGCTCCGCGACATCACTCACGAGATGGAGTCTGCTAATGTCGCCCCCGCCAACTTTGTCACCTTCGCGGCCTTTTTCTTAAAGGGCCCCGCTGCTCAATGGTGGGACACACACAAGCGTACTCTGCCTGTTGGAACAGTCATCACTTGGTATGAGTTCCAGGCTGCTTTCCGTACACGTTACATCCCTCAAGCAATTATGGAACGCATGAAGACCTAGTTCCGCAACCTCACCCAGGGCAATAAAACCGTCGAAGCTTATCAGCGGGAATTTCTTGATCTCTCCCGCTATGCTGAAGAAGACATCGCCACAGATGCTCGCAGACAGGAGAAGTTCCGTAATGGACTACACCCTGACCTCAAGCTTGCACTAGCTGCTCAAGACATCAATGACTTCTCAACTCTAGTGAACAAGGCTATTCTCGTTGAGACCGCTCAGATGGAACACAAGGACTCGCAGAAGCACTATCGTGATGCTGGCTCATCTTCGGGCTCAGCACCGAAGCGTAGAGTTTGGATTCCCAACAACGCGTTTCGTCCCAATACCTCTGCGCCAAAGAACAATGCTGCACTACGTCTGCCTCCTCCACCACCGAGGCCGTCAAAGGCTCAAGCTATTCAGAACCATGCCCCTCTTCGTCCTGAAGATGGTTTGTGTTTCAAGTGCCGCAAACCAGGCCACCAGGCTAAAGACTGCCGCCAGACTCAGAATCAGTTAGATTTTCCTCGTGCTGGCCGTGGATATGGCCGTGGCAACAATCAGACCCGCAACTATAATACTGGGTCTGCTTCACGTGGTCGTGGTCAAGCTTACAACATTGACATTGAAGAAGTCCAGGATCAACCTGCTACTGTGATGGGTACCCTTCTTGTTAACTCAGTACCTGCTTCTGTATTATTTGATTCAGGAGCATCGCATTCATTCATGTCTGAAGCATTTGCATTGTCTCATGACATTGCATTCGAAAAGATGAACCTGCCAATAGTTGTCCGTACCCCTGGAGGCCAATGTCAAACCACTATGATGGCACATAATGTCCCTGTTGAAATCGAGGAATTTGAATTCCTAGCTTCCCCTATTATCCTGAAGTCTTCCACCATAGACCTCATACTCGGAATGGATTGGTTGAAAGCTCACATTGCTTCGATCAATTGTGCCACTAAAATTATCCAACTTCTTCACCCCTCCGATGAGATAGTGAACTACACTGCCCGAATTACTCGAGACGCTGAAGCTGAGGTATATGTTATGAATGCTTTGAACGCCTCACCTCTGGAAGGGATCGAGAACGTTCCTGTCGTTCGAGATTTTCCAGACGTCTTTCCAGAAGAACTTCCAGGAATACCCCCGGCTAGAGCTGTCGAGTTTGTCATTGACTTGAAGCCTGGCACCGTTCCTATTGCCAAGCGACCTTATAAGATGCCTCCGCATCACCTTCTTGAGCTTAAGGAAGAAATCGACAAGTCACTTAAGAGTGGTTTCATCCGCCCCAGTTCCTCTGCTTGGGGAGCACCTTCACTCTTCGTTAAGAAGAAGGATGGAACTAACCGATTGGTTCAGGATTACCGGCCCATTAACCAAGCCACAATCCAGAATAAATACCCACTGCCCCGTATCAATGATCTTTATGATCAACTTGCCGGATCAACGGTGTTCTCTAAACTCGACTTGAGGTTGGGTTATCACCAGATCCGTGTCCGTGAAGAGGACATTCCCAAGACTGCATTCGTCACTCGTTATGGCTCCTATGAATACACCGTCATGTCATTTGGCCTAACGAATGCTCCAGCTACATTCTCCCGCCTGATGAATTATATATTCATGGATTACCTCGACAAGTTCGTCGTGGTATATCTAGATGATATTCTGGTCTATTCTAAGAATAAAGAAGAACATGCTGAACATCTCCGCCTTGTTCTAGAAAGGCTCCGAGAATACCAGTTGTATGCCAAATATTCCAAATGTGAATTCTGGTTATCTGAAGTGACCTATCTTGGTCATGTGATTTCCAAGGATGGAATTGCTGTTAACCCCGAACGAGTTCAGGCTATTCTCGACTGGACTCCCCCAAAGAATGTTAAGCAAGTCAGAAGTTTTCTCGGACTCGCTAGTTATTGCCGTCGATTCGTTGAGAACTTTTCCAAGATTGCAAAACCATTGACATATCTGCTTCACAAAGGTGTTAAATTTGAGTGGACAGAAAAATGTCAAGAAAGCTTTCAGACACTAAAAGATAAATTGACATCTGCCCCAGTACTAGCACCCCCGGATTCCCAAAAGGATTTCGTGATATACTGTGATGCATCTCGTCAAGGATTAGGCTGTGTCCTAATGCAAGGGCGCAAAGTGATTGCTTATGCCTCCCGACAATTGCGTCCTCATGAAGAAAATTATCCCGTGCATGATCTTGAACTTTCTGCGGTTATCTATGCCTTGAAGCTATGGCGACATTACCTTCTCGGTAACCGTTGCGAGATATACACGGATCACCAAAGCTTGAAGTATTTATATACTCAACCAGATCTGAACCTTCGTCAACAAAGATGGCTCGAAACAATTGCCGATTATGATATGAATATTTCATATACCCCCGGCAAGGCTAATGTAATGGCCGATGCGTTGAGTCGCAAGTCCTATAGCAACAATCTTATGGTTCAAGAAACACAACCTCTTCTCCATGAAGAGCTTTGCAAATTGAACCTCCATATTGTTCCACAGGGTTATCTCAATACCCTGGTTGTCGAACCAGATTTAGAACACGACATTAAGGTTATGCAAAGGTATGACATTGAAGTTGAAAAGATCAAGCGATACCTCGAGAAAGGAAAGCCGTCGGAATTCCATCTTGATGCAGATGGGATCCTATTTTTCCAACACCGTCTCTTCGTACCCAAGTTCAAGAATGAGAGGGAAAACGTTATGAAGGAAGCTCATGACACTCCCTTGTCCATCCACCCTGGTAGCACAAAGATGTACCGTGACATTTGTCAAAGATTCTGGTGGCCTAATATGAAGCGAGACATTGCTCGTTATGTTTCTGAGTGTGACGTTTGCCGCCGCGTTAAGGCTCAACATCAAAGGCCCGCAGGAACTCTGCAACCCCTGGAAATTCCTGAATGGAAATGGGACAAGGTCCAAATGGATTTCATTACTGGTTTTCCCAAATCCCAGAAGGGTAATGATGCTATATTTGTTGTCATTGACCGATTCTCTAAGGTTGCCCACTTTCTGCCTGTTAAGGAGACAATCACTGCTAGCCAGGTTAGGCAGTACTTGTATGTTTCCCGGATTGTTGTCACTCACGGTGTTCCGTTGGAGATCAGTTCTGATCGTGGCAGCCTCTTCACCTCCAGATTCGGAATAGTTTCCAAGAAGCATGGGAACACAATCTGTCGTTCAGTACCGCTTTTCACCCTCAGTCACAGGGTCAAGTTGAACGAGTGAATAAGTGCTCGAAGATATGCTTCGAGCTTGCGTCATCTCCTTCGGTAGAAATGGGAGGAATCTCTCCCGGTATGCCGAATTCTCTTACAAAACAATAGCTATCAAGCTAGTCTGAAGATGGCACCGTTTGAAGTTCTATACGGTCGTAAGTGTCGAACCCCTCTGAATTGGTCAGAAATCGGGAACGCTCACTCGTCGGACCGGACATTATTCGGCAAGCTGAAGAAACAAGTCCGTATTGTTCGTGAACATTTGAAATCTGCTCGTCTGTCAGAGAAGACAACTATGACCGAAAGCACCAGGAATAGTCTATCAACCTGGCGAGCAAGCTTACATCCGCGTCACATCCGTTGAAAGGCACTCATCGGTTCGGAATCAAAGGCAAGTTAGCCCCTCGCTACATTGGCCATTCCGTATTCTTGCCCGTCGAGGAGAAGTGGCATATCAATTGGAATTGCCGCCAAATCTTTCTAAGTACATGACGTCTTTCATGTATCCCAACCCGCGCGTGCTTCAAGGATCCTATTCGAGCTGTGGATCATGAAGTGCTTGGATTACGGGAAGATTGTCATATCCAGAATATCCCATCCGTATTCTTGATCAAGCTGAGCGTCGAACACGTCAAAAGTCAATCAAGTTCCTCAAGGTTCAGTGGTCAAATCATTCTGAAGATGAAGCACTGGGAACGCGAGGATCGTCTTCGCGAAGAATACCCCTCTTTCTTTCAGTCTTCCTCTTAATTCTCGGGACGAGAATTCTTAATAGATGAGGAGAGTTGTAACACCCCCGTGATTAGCAACAGTAATCACTTTTGATAATGACATGTTAGCATGATCAACAGGCATAATATCATTAGCATCATATTGCATTTCAACTCCTAAGTCAAATTCAAATTTATAATGAAGTGGAATATAAAAGTTGTCCAACATAGGAGCTAAAATGTCAGATATATAACAAATATTCCAGAGGCTATTCTAAAATTGAAACCAACATCATTGGAATTGGATAAGTGACTCGAACAACCTCAAACAGTGGATAAAGATAATATTTAATGACACATTATCAAATCTGAAATAAATATGGAATTATGTTTGCCCAAACTAATTTTAGGTGTTTAGGGAATAATGCACTGGTATTTATGAATAGGTCACTTTTTACAAAAACCATTTGGGGCCTAAACATTTAACAGTGGAGAAAAGAGAATAAGAAAAGGAAAAAAAGAAACAGAAAAGAAAAAAAGAGCAACACCCCCCCCCCGGCCCAACTGGGCCGAAGCCCAGCGGCCGGCCCACCTGCGCCCCCCTCTCTATATGGCCTCCCCAGGAGACCCAAACCCTAACCCCATCGGTGCCACTTCGCTCTCTCCCCCTAGACCTCGACCCTTACCGAGATCGGATCGGGGCGACCGTGGTGCCGTCTCCCCGGATCGCTGTCGCCGTCGCGTTGGACGCCGCCGACCGGAGCCCGCTCTCCCTCGCCGGCCTGCTCCCCCGACGCCGCTCGCCGACGCCGCCCCGCTCCCGCGCCGATCGGCCAGCGCCGACGCCGCCACCACACCGACGTCGCCCCGTCCTCTCCTCTTCCCCGACCAGCCGCCTGGCGCTCGGTCGCCCCCTCCCTCGACTGGATCCGGATCGGGGCAACCCCCGATCCCGTCGCCCGACGCCGCGACGACCTCGCCGCCGCCCGGAGCCCGCGCCTCCCCGCCGGCCTGCCTCCCCATCGCCGTCGTCCCCGTCGACCACCCCGACCCCCGCTGCCCCGTCCCTACGGATCACGGTGAGGCCTCGGGCCTCTCCTCCCCCTCTCTGCTCCCGCACCTCGCCGCGCGCACCGCGCCCCCGTGCCGCCGCTCCGCCCGCGCTCGCCTGCTCGCGCACGCGCCCGCGCGCACCGCAGCCTCGCCGGGCCTCGCACACGCGCGCCCGTGCCCTGCCTCGCTACTGCTCGCGGATCTTGCCCCGCTTCGCCTCCGCGCGACCGCCGCCCGCTGCCGCTCCAGCCACCGCGCTGCCGCCCGCGGCCGCTCCAGCCACCGCGCCGCCGCCCCGCCTCCGGCCCCGCGTGCGCTTGCCTGCGCCCACGCTTCGCCGCGCCCCCGACCGCCCGCGCCCGCCCGTGCGTCCCCTTTGGGCACCGGACATGTCCGGTCCCAAAAGGGGCACGCCCCGGACGTGTCCGCCCCTGGTCCACTGACCAGTGGGGCCCATGACCCAAATAAAAATAAAAAAATAAAAATAAATAATTAAAATAAATAATTAATTAATTAGTTAATTAATCCTGATTAGGTTAATTTAATTAACTAGTTAAGTGTTAATTAATCAGTAATTAAATTAATTAAACCTAATTAACCTAACAGCCTATGACAGGTGGGACCCACCCTGTCAGGTGGCTGCTGACGTCAGCATGATGTCATGCTGACGTCATCAATCACTGTTTCGGATAATGTTGAATTAAATAATTAATTAAATTTCAGAAATTAATAAAAACTTTAGAAAATCATATTAAATAAACCGTAACTCCGATGAAAATACTTTGTACATGAAACTTGCTCAGAACGACGATACGAACCCGGATACGCCCTCGGTATCTCCGTCAGATGCCCGCAACTATAAGAACATTGAACAATTAGACCGATTTCGATAAATGAATAGTGTCCAACTTTAATTAAATAAATCCGAATAAATTCCTAAATTAACTAAATCATTTAGTTAGGCAGTAGAACACCCCGGCATATCATTTAGGCATGTCATACATATTGTTTGTATTATTGCCGTGAATTTATTGTTTCTCTCCCCCTCCTTCTCTCTCGATAGACGCCGAGACCGGCGTCGCTGCTGTCGAGTACGACTACGCTACTGACGAGCAGCCCGTTGACGACCTCCCTCTCTTGCCAGAGCAACCAGGCAAGCCCCCCCCTTGAGCATTCCAGATATCGCCCATTCTATTCTCCTGCTTGCATTAGATTTCGCTACTGTTAATGTATGCTCCTATTCTGATGCATAGCCTGCTGTTGTAACCTGTTCATTGCTACCTTACCTGCCTATGATAAACTGTTTAGTATAGGTTGGTATGAACCATCTGTGACCCCACCACCTTACTTTGTCGCCCCTGCTTGTTCATCGACGACTCGATCAACGTGATCGTCGATCAGAGACAGACGCCTTACTTCACATCCCCCTTTAGTTGTACGACTCTGCTTAGTTACTATCGAGTGCCGAGGGTGATACCTCGTAACGCACTCCTGATGAATACTCTGCAGCATAGCTGTACGGTCGTGGTCATCGAGGGTGATTCCTCCTTCTCCATGTCCGATACGACTCTGTCGTGCAACCCCTCAGTGTGAACCTCGAGGGTGATACCTCTTACGTTCACCCTGATGATTATGACCACACGGTTACTTGACCTTTTTCACAGGCGGGTCCACCCTGGTGGGTACCCGCTGGGGATCTATGATTTCGGGTGTGCCGGAAGGGCACTCGAGTGTGACATTGTGGCGGAGCATCAGAGACTCTGATTGTCTCCGCTTGATACTAATTGAGCCTATTGGATTTGGGTGTGTGATCTGAGTGGGTCAACGTGCCCTATACGCACTGCCACCACGCGGGATAATGGTTATGGGGCCCTCTGCGATGTACGTTTCGCCGAAAGCTTATCAGACGTCACGATTCACCGTGCGGGCTGATCGTCGGGATTGGGCTGGATACTTCACTGACGAGTTCAGTGTCGCGCCTGCACCCCGGCCAGCCACGCAACGCGCAGGGTGCCCAGGGCGATGGCCCGAGACCCCTGGGTGCATAGGTTAGTCCGGCGTGCTGATCTCTCTGCTGAGCCTAGGTAGAGCGCTGCTTCGTGTTGATCTTCCGAGGACGGGCATTACCCAGCAAGTATGTCCGGCCAGAGTTGATCGAGCGTGTTGGGTAACAGTAGTGCACCCCTGCAGGGATGAATCTTCTATCGATAGCCGGTCCTACGGTAAAGGACGCTCAGTTTGTGTATCCCGATCTACCTACTTAAACTGGATACTTGTTACTTAATTGAAGCTTCGGGATTACTTTCTCGCTGGGAGTCGAGGAAGGATCTTTGAGCTGTACTTCAACATGTTTGCTATATAAAATGCTATTCTACTCTCTTCTACTGCTGCAAGATGATGGCTTTGAGAAGATGTTTGAAGATGCTAGTCTTCGATAGGACTAGGCCTTTCTCTCTATTCTGGCATTTCTGCAGCCCAGTCCACATATACAGCCTTTTCTCCATTGATAATGTTGCATATGTAGTATAGATCCTTGCTTGCTGAGTACTTCGGATGAGTACTCACGGTTGCTTTATTTTCTCTTTCCCCCATATACCCCACCTTGATGATACACCAGACGATGGAGTCCAGGAGCCAGACGCCACCACCGGAGCCTACTACCTGGCGGGTCCAGAGGGCACGTACTACTGGATCGAGCCATCTGACCAGGAGTAGGATCGGAGGCTCCCAGGCAGGAGGCCAACGCCTTTCGATCTAGTGTCGCTGTTTGTGCTAGCCTTCTTAAGGCAGAACTTGTCTAACTATGTCTGTACCCAGATATTATTTGTATGACTGACTTATGTATTCGGATCTTCGGATCCCTGGTCTGTAATATTGTGGACCTCCGTTTATTTGTGTTTAGAGTTGTGTTGTGATATCTTCCCGTGAGTCCCTGGGCTTGATCGTACACGTTTGCGTGTATGATTAGTGTACGATTGAACCGGGGGCGTCACAGGTATGGTGTGTGATATTCTAATCATCTTATCTTGCAAGAGAGCATAATTTTTTTTATCACACTTAGATATATCAAAAGTAAACTTCATCTCCTCATCATGATTCTTGCGAATTGGCTTAAGAGCATTGCATGTATAGGGTTTGGCCTTTGAGGACCAAACAAACTCAGTAGTATAGACATCGTCCAAATTATCATCATTGTATTCAACCATATGCATTCTAGGACGATCGGTTGTAGACCTATGAACCTCTTTACTTCGACTCTCTTGAGCCAAAGCTTTTTGCAAGACCTGGTTAATATTCAAAAACTCATAACTTTCTAGCCTCTCTTTAATGTGAGTTTTTAAACCATTAAGAACAAGATCCGCCAAGTCTCTCTCAGTTATCACTAAGCTATAACATCGGTTCTTTATATCTCTAAATCTCTTGACATAATCGGTGACCGATTCATCATGTTTTTGCCTAACCGATGTAAGATGTGACAACTTAAGCTCATTATCACCGCTATAAAAGTGATCATGAAACTTTTGCTCTAATTGCGACCATAAGAGAATTGAACCATGTGGTAAAGCAGCAAACCATGAAAATGTGGTACCAGTTAAAGATAATGGAAATAAACGCACTTTCAATTCTTCTATGGAACCTGCTTCACCCAACTGCGCTAGATACTTACTAACATGCTCTGATGTTGTTTTCGTGCCCTCTCCACTAAATTTGACAAAATCAGGAACCTTATAACCTTGAGGGTACAGAACTGCATCAACGTGTTCAAGATAAGGCTTTTGGTACACACGATTCTTTACTTTTGGCTCATTTCCGAAAGTTTCTAGAAACATCTTATGCAAATTCTCCCTTAATTTAGCTAAAATTGGATCCGAGTTAGATGAAGATGTTTGTGGCAATGACATAGGAGCAACCTGAGTACTAGCTATTGGTGCAACTTGTGGGATGGGCGCCGAACCATAATTCGGCGGAAGACCAAACATGCCTGCGCCTATGGGTGGTGTGACAAAGTGATTCGGTGTTGACGTCGAATTGGGCACACTCATAATAGGATTAGGATATGCAGGTGCAGGCACAAGCTGGTTGGTTTGACTAGGGTAAAAATTCAACGGCATACTATATTATTGTTGTATAGGAGGTGCCGATGAAATAGGTAAAGTTGGACTAGAGTTTTCAGATACACCAACAGTACCACTAGATGATGGAGGCATATTTTTCTTAGCATTAGTATTTGCCACAAAAGAATTGTACGTCATCACATTACCATTACTAACAAGACTTTCAATCACAGCCACTTGCTCTGGAGAAAAAACTTTACTCACAGTGATTACATCTTGCTCGTCGATGAGGGGAGGAAAATTGACGTTCCCAACTGGAGTGATGTTGCCTTGACGGTCCTTCTTGAAACGTGCAATAAACGCCTCCAAATCCTCCTCCTCGTGCTTCTTGTTGAGCGCTTCAAAAGCCTCTTCACGCTGCTTCTTGCGCGTTTCATAGGCTTGGCGATGTTCCTCCGATAGTTCATCAAGACTGGGCTTGCGTCAACTTCTGAGCGCTTGGGGAGATTAGACATGGTTGATGATGATTCTTGATCTTTCTTCCCTAGCGGAGTCGCCAAAAAGTGTGTTCGCACACGAACACGTCACCGTGTACCTCCAACACTGAGGGTGATGCACCGCAGCTCACGTCGAAGGAGACCTGTCCGGAAGAGCGGTACGCAAGCAATTCGGCGGGCGCTTTTGAGCACCTGAAACCTCACGTGCCCGGGAGGGACCCCGTCTGGACGCGCGGCGGCTATGGGCTGCCCTAGGTCGGTTCGCCCGCCCCTATAGCCTCGAGGATCGCTGCCCTTCAACAAGAAGAATGAACGAAGAACGAGAGAGAAAGAACCAGGGAGAGATGTAAAACTAGGGTAAAAGATAGATGGATTTTGCGATTGTGTGTTGTTGTTCAATTGGCCGTCACTCCTTAGGTATATAAGAGGCGGATGGACTTCCCGGGCAAGGAAAGGTTAGAATTCACGTTCAAAACCCTAGTTTGGGTCCAACTCGGAATCCAACTTTCCAAAGCGGTTCGGTTTGCAACTTGCGGCAGAAAAATCCAAAACCCGGACAAACATCCCCGGAGTGTCCGGCCATCCTCGGAGAAATCCAAAACCCGGATGATCATTCCCGGAGTGTCCGGCCATCCTGATGCAACCGCGCAGTTTCGGCTGTAACTTTTGCATACGAACTCCGATTGAGACGTTTTTTATATCAAAATCATCCGTTTCGATGAGATGCACAACTTTCATGTTGAAACCTTTTTCAATTGAAGCCATCTTAATTGGATTTCATGCCATTCTTTAATCTGGTGTCACCATGAGCATCTCTGAACTTGTCATAACTTTTGCATCCGAGCTCCGTTTTAGACCACTTTCATATCCATCTTGATCTTCTCGAAGAAAGCCATCCCATGGTGACTTCCAATCATAAGTTTGAATTAATCTTGACATAGCTTAAAGCAACTTTTACGATTGTGCCAGTTTTGAGCATCAACAGCGCCGTCGTTATCATGCGCCGCGTCACAACTTCCGCCATGGCCGCCGCGTGCTGCATCGCAGCATCCGCTATCATGTGCCAGTTTTGGGCTGCGTTGGAGCTTCGCCGGAGCTCCAATGGAGCTTCGCCGGCGGCTCAATGCAGCTCCGCAGTGGCTCGATACAACGTCGCCAGCGGCTCTCGGGGGAAGCTTTTGGTGTTGCATTGGAGCGCTCGCCGTCGGCTCCATTGCAGCTCCGCCGGAGCGCTCGCTGGCCGCTAGACGTAGCGTTTTGGTGTTGTTGTGGAGCCCTGGTCATGGCGGCTCTCCGGTGGTGCGGCGACTTGCGGTGCTGCGAGATCGAAGAGAGGGCCTTGTTGAACGTGACGCAAGAGAGAAGGGTCAGCGACTCGGCGTGCGTTGACGTATCCAAGAGTTGGAAAGAATGGATCGCACGGCTGGCGACCCGACTGATTTCGCTAGGAAATCAATCGGATGATTCGTAGTAGTCGCCAAATATCATAGTGGTACTATCATAACTGGTTTCATTTATTAGCTTGTATACACATTTTCTTCGGGCAAGCACTATATAATGGTAACATAATACTTAAGCATCACCATCTCTTTCCTTATTTAATACCATGTCATGTTACTACTTAATATGTCTAGTTGGCATTGCATGGGTATATATGTTATCAAATATGTTTTTTTTGCGGATACTAAAGATGTTACTCTCACTATGGATAGTCTCATTATCCGCACCAGTTATAAATTCGTGTATCTATGTTCCTACCCATGTGTAATATGTTTTCTAGTCCCCTTGTATTTTGGATCAGTTTTTAACCACTACTTTAACTAAGAAAATATGGTACAAGCCCACGCTACTGCTACTTCTACTAGTGGTCCCTCATATTACTTAGCTGTTGCGCCGGTCTAGACCATGCGCTACTAGTACCTATGCGTATTCTTTATGTGTATTTATGCTGTATTGATATAGCAGTTATACATGTTTTTATATAGCCCAACATAAACATACAACATTGAAAATATATGATACAACAATATGTCGCCATCATCATCATTGATCATGATCATAGTGATATAGCAATGTCTCATCATCATCATTCATTAATTTACCACTAGCACGTAGTAGTCATAACACGATCGACGGTACTAACAACTCCCTCCATTCCTTTATACAAGGCCACATCATTTTTCGAGTCAAAATTTGACTTATAATTTTAGTCAACAAAATATAAATTATATGTCATTGAAAATATATCATTGGAAAGTTCTGTGAAATGTGCACCTAATGAAGTAAGTTTTGTTGTATATAACTAAATTTTTTTTGGTAAAATTAACGGCCAAAGTTAGACATAAAAATATGAAGTGACCTTGTCGATACTATTCTACTGGAGCCGGATTGACCTCGTCAATGACTGTCGAGAAGTCTTCATGCACGTGCCCCGGAGGCGCAGTAGTCGTCATTTTGATCTGAAGCACCGGATTAGCATAACACAAAAAATGCGACATGACAAGAAACCATAACCTCACTGCCCCAAGGAGACAACATGAATATACGCTGGAGCTTCATGGACTACGTCCCGACGGACAAACTAGATGAGGATCAAAGCTCAAATTAAAGATAAAATCGTAGAAAAGGGGTCAATCATTAGGTGTCCTAATTAACATAGCCGGCTTGACCTAGATGGCAGCCGACTAGTCTTTCGTGCATGTGCCCCCAATGACCAGCGCCCTGGAGGAACGCAGTTGTTGCTGTTTAACCCTCGCAGTGATCCAAAGCACATGACACCTAATATTGCGAGATGACAAGAAACCTTAACCTAAAGGGGGAGTGTGCCTATGGTCGGTTCTCAATTGCGGTCCCACATGTGTGTGCAAACGCAATATGACACGTGTTTCATTCGGTGAGCGGCGTACCAGACCTACCGACCATCTGGGGTGCGACGCGAACGCGACGGGCGTGCCGTATACATGTGTACCGCCGTTTTATTTTGTCTTTGCGCCATGGCGCAATCCATGGATACAAAATTATATTTAAAAGTCGAGGGCGGGGCTTTTCCCGCATGGTAGGCGGCGCAGTTCCGCCTAGTCGGTTCGACAGAGAGGCGAGAAGATGAAGGAGTAGCGGATTCAACTTACTGCTGGAAACGTAGGGCTGTGTGATTTGACGGCTCGTTACTGCTGGATAGGTAGGGCCCAATGATTTGACTGGCCATTATCATTATTACTGCCGTGCTACGACCGGGGTGAGTCTCCCCTGATCCCCTCCATGGCATACAGGTACTCTACAATAATGGGCTTATAGCCCGCTTACATGGCACTTTTGCTTATATGTGGAGGAGAGAGACATGGGGAAATGGTGGGATTGAGCTCTCGTGCAAGACCCTAGCTACTTGCTACTCCTTGGCAAATGCAATAAATACTTTTCTACGAAGAAAGAGATAGAGAGAAGTAAAAAAAAAACTCTTACAGCCAACCTTATAGCTAACCTTGTTGTATGAGTGATTATAAGTGATGAATATGTATGACAAGCCAACATCACATAGCCTAAGGCCCCGCAAAAAAAACATCACATAGCCTAACGCACCTGGATGGAGGAAGTAATTTAATGCATGCGAACTAGGCAAAAAAAAAACTGCCCATTTATAGCCGTATGAAATCTCCAAGGGCACGACCGCGCGAGCGAGGCAACGGTCGTGTTAGGCGCGACCATGATACGGGCTGCTGAGAGCCCTTGGATCTGAGATCGAATGGCCGCATGTTACGTTGCTGACATTTGCAGAGAAACCCTCCAGGATAGGATATTCATCCATAGGTCTAGAATCACGCCATGCAACCGTTCAATCTTAGATCCAAGGGCTCTCGGAAGCCCGTAACATGGGAGCATGGAAAGCTTTGTATCACCTGAAATTTTCCCGACGCTTGACGTGCGAACACGCAGATGCTATACTGTAAGGCCTACGAAGTGGGTCTAGTAGACATGACATCTAATTGGGCTCCCATAGTACTGTACATGAAGCCATTTATCCACCGAGCAAGCCACTACCCTGCCGTTCACACGCCCCACTCAGCATTTTTACAATCGAAAAACCGCTAGCAGTTCGCTCCTACTCGTCCCCGGCCGTCCTTTAACATTACGGCAGTTCGCTCCTAGTCGTCCTGTCCTTTAACATTACAGCAGTTCCACTAATCCTAACCCTCCTCCAATATCAATGGCGTCCCAAATCTCCATGATCGGCGGAGAGTACAAGGTTAGAACCATCACCGGCGATGAGTTCGATGTCATCTACACCCATTCTTCCGCGACGGTGAAAGTAAGCCTTGCTCGCTTCAAACGCATGTTCGAAAAGTCAAATGGTGATGAGTGGGTCGTTGGGCTAGATGTTGAGCACACCACAGTCCTGGGACCAGAGAAATAATCTAAAGGAGGAAGAGTAGAAGAAGCCCGCCGTGATCCAGGTTTGCGTGCATAACTTGTGCTTGATCTACCACATATGCCATGCCGACGTTAAGTGCGAGGATTTTTAGAACTTCCTGGGGGACGACAGAGTGAAATTCGTTACTGCAGACTTTCATAACGACAAGGAAGTCCTGCGTTGGATACACCTCGTTGTAGGCCAGCCCTTCGACCTCCAGAAGAATAGGCTGGTGTCCTCCCGTCAGCCTTCAATGCTGACCATGGTAGGAGCCATGGTTTATCTTTCGTATGGTAAACTGACGAAAGCTCACCACAAGTTTCATCTTGAATGGAGTGGAATGAAATAGATAAAGACCACATCCAGTACGCTGCAATGGATGCCTATCATTGTTTCAATATCTACAAGTGTTGGATGAAGAGCCAGAGCCTAGTGTGCGCTTCAAGAAAAAAAGTACCGGCGAAGAGGAAGAGGGACAAGGACGAAATCGAGGACGTGGACAAGCAGTCCGAGTAAGGCAGCAGTGTCGTTGCTCATGGTGGTTCTAATCCAGTGTCTACCGGATTAGTTGCTTAGTTTAATTTCAGGGTGCTTAGTTTTATTTTAGGGGTGTGTTGTGCTGAGCCCCCAGCAGAACTAAGTTATGTTCTTTCACGTTCCATTAACTCTTTAGTACATACATACTCGTATTTCTTACCGTTCATCTTGTAGTTGGTAGTACTACCATACGTTTCTTCACATTATATACGTACTATGTATGAGTGATGAGAAGTGATGACTATATATATGATATGGCCAACATCATATAGCGAGTAGTTGGCTATACTATTAACCATGCTCTAAGCATGCCACATACGCAAAACACTTAAATGAGATAAGTAATTCTAAAAAAACTTAAATGAGAGAAGTTTACCCAAAGCATGAAGGAGTTTAGTTGTCAAAGAATTAAATAGGTATACTAATTTCCTTAATAGACTTTAGCACCCTATCTCTGCACGTACTAGCTTTTTTAATAGTACTATGCATAATTTGTCGACGAGCACTCTGTATATGTACCACCTTTTTTCTTTAATTGCATCTTGTTAGTTTTGCTCCATGGCGCAATCCATCGATACTACTACTATACAAAGGTACATTTAAAATGCGAGGGCGGGGCAGTCTCACATGGTCGGTTTGACAGAGAGGCGAGGGCCTTTGTGATTTGACGGTTCATTACCGCTAGAAGGTGGGGCCTTGTGATTTGACTGCTCGTATAATTTTCGTGGCCGACCTGAGGAGGAGCAAAGAACCGTGCGGTAAACTCTAGTTTTCCACTTGAGTACTAGTACGACGGAGGAATGCGAAACACGGCAGTCCAGTGCGATATGGCGATAAAAAATTATCTAATTTGCTTGTCATCGATCCCACGACGTCGCTCATCGTTAGCATTGTTCTATTCGTGCCTCGCAGAGCACATGACACATGCGGCGAAACACCCGAAGCAAGAGAAGAAGGAAGATTACCCCCCCCTCCCAAAAAAAAAGAAGGAAGACGGAGACACAAGTCTGGGACGTTGCTCTCTACTTCATGAAGGGTTGCTGGCCGCGGACTCGTAACTGCTTCTTCATCGCCTCCACGACCTCCATCTCCTCGTGCCTCTCCTTCGCCATCTTCTTCATTCTGCCCATGACGCGGGATTTCTTGAGGCGAGCGTTCATCTTCTCTTCCAGGGGCGCATTACGTTGCTTGACAACAGCCGGGTGCTCGATGCGGAGCTTTGCCAACTCCTCCTTCTGTTCCATGATGAGGGCGTTCATTATCTTCACCGAGGAACTCCTCTTCTCATTCAGCTTCTTTCAGCCAGTGTTCTCCTCCTTCAGCAGGTCGAGCTCGTGGCGGAGCTTCGCCTTGTCCTCCTGAAGTTACAGGATTTCGCCGGTCGCCTTATTACCCGAGGCAATGCTCTCCTTCAGCAGCTTCACCAAGCCGGCGGTCAACTCCTCCTGCTTATTGAGCTGAGCGGGCATGTCGTCGAGTCTCTCCTTCAGCAGCTTCACCAAGCTGTCAGTCAACTCCATCTGCTTATCGAGCCAAGCGGGCATGTCGTCGAGGGATAACGACTCCAGCACTGCCAGCTCCGCATGTTCGCCTCCGCGGCTAGTGCGCTCCTGGGAGCCCTCGCCTGCCCGTGAGAGATCTTTCGAGCCCCCCGCGAGGCGGCGAGCCGTCTTTTTTTTCCGCGTCCTTGGTCGCCGGTCCCTTCTTACTAGTAGTTCTCGACCTAGAGCTCTACACACCGGCCATGGCAAGTAAGGACGAACAAGAAAGACTTATGAGGAGGAAGGTAGATTAATTTTTTCCTAGGTAGTTTCCCTTTTTATAAACTAGTAGTTCTAGTACTAAAACCTGCATAGTGGGAACATGTTCAGGTTTGATAGGTGTGAACAGGTTTGCATTTAATTATAGTATGGTAGTAGTACTACTGCTTTCGAATGTGATGGGAACAAGCTAAAGATTTATTGATGGTTTTGGTTTTGAAGCCCGTAATGGCTCCCGATGAGTTTCCTGGAACACAAATTTCAAGTACTACTGCTCAAATTCGGTCGCACACGTCAGTGATGTACCTGGTCGTACATGTCAGACCAAGCCGATGCGTGTCCCTTCGGTGAGACGCGGGTCCGACCGACCGTCTGTTGGCGCGACTGACGGTGTCCTGGACTAGGGGGTACTCACCATGTTGCCTCCCGACCAATGGGTTGGGCCGAGACCCCCGTGGCAGTTTACTAATGGGCCAGTTCGGACAGCCGAAGACATATACGAGGAAGATTCCACAAGACTTGGTGATCAAGACAAGGACTCCTCTCCACCGACGTAGTCGACTAGGACTCTTGTTATCCTAGGCCTCCGGTACATTATATAAGCCGAGGCCAGGCTCGTTGATAGATAGATTATGACATTACTCATCATACCCCTTGGGTTTAGACCACAACATATGATCTCGAGGTAGATCAACTCTTTACCTTGATACTTCATCAATATAAACAAGAGCAGGACGTAGGGTTTTACCTCCATCAAGAGGGCCCGAACCTGGGTAAAACACCGTGTTCATCGTTCCTATTACCATTGATCCAAGAATCCACAGCTTGGGACCCCCTACCCCGAGGTCTGCCGGTTTTGACACCGATAATGGTGCTTTCATTGAGAGTTCCGCTGTGTGATCGGCAATGGATCAATGGCTCACTTGTAGATCAACTACGACGTCGGCATATTCGTCGCCGGCTCGATTGGTCACCTTGGCTCGACCAAGGACTGCGCTCCGCCTCAGATCGTCATGATCGGACGAGGGCCTTCATCAACATCAACTCCGATCTCTATCACGATCATGGAGGAATCATCCATATAGCTCGGGGGCTCAACTTCAACATTGTCCTCGGGCGACCGTGCTATTTTTCTATACAGCGGATTCGTATTCGCTGTCGCCGCTTCCTCAAGTGTCGCTTTGACGATTGCTTTGGTGGCATAGTGCGGAATTGTGTATATAACAACCTTGTAAAATTTCGTCGTATTCCGATGGAGGAATCTCAGGCGATCTACGATATACCGGACCCCTATCAAGTCCGGTCAGGAATCTGGACGAGTTTAGGGCGTAGAGTCCAGCGTCTAGCTCAGATGTCCTTTGGAAGATCCAACCATTGATCGGCTGCGGAAATCCTGTATCTACCACTCCTCAAAATTTCAGCTCGATCCGACCGTTCAAACTCCAGGAATCCTCCGATGCGAGCATCGATTTTCTGATCTGTTTGCTGCGCAAATACGAATCCGACCCGAGTTCGTCTTTCTTCATGAACGGGATATTGGACAACCTTTTTGGAGGAATCTCTTTCTAGGGTATTGTGGTTTGTTTCGGAACACATGCTCGCAAATTTTGCTCCTTTTCGGAGGTAACTTTCATCGTTGCGCCGGTGTCAAACCAGCCTGACAACGTTGCTGCACGGCTGCTGACCTGCGCCAGACGGGACATCGCTTTATCGAGCCGAACTCAACCTCTTCGGATCATTATCTCGGCAAGCTGAACAACAGTTCGGCATCGTGAAGGGTAAATCATCACCAACATTGTCGCCCCACGAATTATACGGAGCGAGCACACCGGCATCGCTGCATGGTCACTTCATCAAGCGGGCATCGACCGCGTCACAAGATCCGGCCCGCGACGGCATCGCCGCACTATTGCTTCTTCAAGCCTGGATGTGACCTCTGCGTCCGAAGATCGGGAGTCAATTCCGACCGGACTCGCCTCTCTTATCCCGTATCCAGCTTCAATCCTGGACGCGACTTCGGTGTCCGAACATCAGGAGTCAACCCTGGTCGGACTCGCTCCTCGCACCATAGTACCGGAGGACGATTCCGAAGAAATCCCAAATACTAATCCGGCTGACCAAGCCGATGTCCACCACGCCGACCTGCTTCGACACCTCGGCCGGCATAGGGCTGCAAACGTCATACTACCGACCTGCCCCGGCACCTCGGCTAGACCAGGGGCTTCGCCATCTCTTCATCAACCTACTCCGGTGACTTCGGCGTCACCAGCCGACCAGCTTCGTCACGTTAGCTGGACCGGGGGCTTCGCCTCGCCACATCGACCGCGCGGCATCACCACCTCATCAAGTTGAACTCCTCGCTCGGTTACCTCGGGCTTGGGGGCTGGGACCTTGGCTAGGCAGCGGACTACGTCTTTGTCCCGCCACGAGCTCGGACCTCGTCAACAATACCGAGCACATTAACCAGCTAAGTCGCCTCCATGCTCAGTTTTAAAAAAAAATTATTTTATTTCTTGTTCGGTTCAACCAAACATTATATTCGTGTTAAACAAAAAAGTTGTTCGTTCAAACATTGATTGTTAAACACTTCTTTTTTCTGCCGAGCTCTTCGTCATCTCGGTCATGAGGGTTTTTTCACCTCGGCTGGGCTTGGGGGCTTCGCCTCACCGCATCGACCGTACGGCGTCGCCACTTCATCAAGCCGAGCTCTTCGCTCGGGTACGTCAAGACCGGCTTGGGGGTTGGGAACTTGAGCCGCTACCAGCTCGGCCCATGTCACACCGAGCACATTAACCAGCTAAGTCGCTTTCATGTTCAAAAACTTTCAGTTTTAAATTTTGTTCGGTTCGACCAAGCATTATACTTTTTTGACAAAAAGTCATTTGCGAAAAACTTTCTTTGTCAAAACCTTGTTTGTTACAAACAAATTCAAATACCCCGTTTACTTGGGGGCTTCCATTATGAAGCCATTTTTCTTGCATATGATTATTAATGTATCGCACCATTCCTTGTTCGTGTATTATGCCAAAATATGCATCATGTTGACTTAAGTGTTCCGCAAAGCTGGGTTGCCTGGCTCCTGTGCTTACCCCTACGTTCCCGATTGTTCGGCTAGGGAGTAAAGGGAGCACCTCTGCGATTGTACGATCGGGTCATCCGAACTCGTACCTCAGACTGGGTGAAGCCAAAAGCTAGCGCTCTTACTGTTTTCAACTATGGTCGGCACACGACGGAACTCACGTGTACACAAATCTATTGCACAAGTCTCATAGTAATCCTGAGCGACCAAAGAAAAGGCACCGTTGGGGGCACTATTTTTTTTGAAGATGCTTCTTACGTTACATAAGTAATATAGCATAAGTTCCCTGGGCGCGATTTGTCTGTTACAGCCTCATGGCCTGATTGCCTGGTTATCCGAAACACCGCCGATATTCTCGGTAGGCGGAGTAGATAACACTTTTCGGCCCTTGGCCGAAGAGGGAGAAGCCGATGGTCGGTTAAGACGCGTTCAAAGTTCGGGCGAACGCAGATATTATATAAGTACTTTGGTACATACAATCATTATACATAAAATTCTTTTACCCAAGTCACTTGGGGGCTCTTAAATTAATATGAGCCGTTTTATAATAAATGTGTTTTCTTCTCAGTCATTGCAAAGTCTTTTTCTACTACTCCTTTCTCGACTCGAGTGTGTGGTCAATAGCCGGATAGCCTGCCTTCTCTCTAAAAGCCGCTCGAGTTTTGTTCGCTGAACTGGCCTGAGAAGCACTCCGCCTTCGGGATAGAAGGTTGAAGCCGACGGCTAACCCGCTTGAAGTCTTGCGATCGGATGTGTCAAGTTAAAACACGACAGAAGCACAAACTAATTTTAAGACCAATGTTTGGATTGGCACCAAAAACTTGATTTAGTTGGGACGTAAAGTTTTTTCTGAAGTTTTTTCGCTTTCCAAGCCTATGGCATTCTTAACCTTTTTGTGTGTTTCCAGCATAAGTCTCGCAGTGCAACACTGGACACCTTTCGAGATTCGGCAAAAACATTCTCGGATATTGCTATATATGCATCAGTTTCGAATTGTGTCTTCGGTCAATAGTTGGGTTGCCCGGCTCCTGTGCTTGCCTCCTATGTTCCGCTTTATTCGGCCAGGTGTGCAAAGGGAGAACCACTGTGATTGTGCTTCCAGCTCGAATGGTTAAGCACCTCAGTGGAGAAGGCCGAAAACTGACTGTCACAATGGGCGTAAACTGGTCAGCGATCCGATGACGGTGTCACACTATAGATCGATACCGATTACCCCGTGTTAAACGATGGGCCTTTCATAATATTGGCCGAAGTGTTAATGGCTAGACTTCGGTCAGTGCCGAACACAAACCGGGGGCTCGTAGCTAGCTTCCCCAGTTTAAAGCTCCTATGACTAAGTGAAAGTTATAAAGCCCGCATATCTAATTGCCTTGTTTCCGATAACACAGCCGCCTCCGGGCACCGAGACGTCGGCTAAGGGTTGTCTGGTTACTGCGGAAACACCCTGCGTAGTATCTACAATGGGGTAGAAGCTGACGATGGACCACTTTCAACTGATAAACGGTCGCAGCGGAGTCAAAATAAACATATATCATCAGTGTTTGTATTCAGTATACAAGTGCTGCCTTCCATAATTATCATAATAAAGCCATAAATATGCATCAATTTGACTTAAAATTTTGGCCAAGCTGGGTTGCCTGGCTCCTGTGCTTACCCCTACGTTCCTGATTGTTCGGCTAGGTGGTAAAGGGAGCATCTCTGTGATTGTTACTACCGGGTCGTCCGGGTTAGTAGCTCAGACTGGGTGAAGCCGAAAACTAGCCATCTTAAAGAATATAATTGGTCGGCAACGATGGAAGTGAAATTTTTGGTTCATTATGGACCATAGAGTTCGGAAATTTCTCCCAACTAAATCCTCAATATTTTCCTCCCACATTGATCGGAGTTGAGGTTTCATGATCATGATCAACATGACAGCCTGGGAAAAGGAACCTGTAACGGACCTGTTTTTCTCAGAAGATATTTTATAATATATCTCTCTGCGTACCTTTGTTTATAAAACCGTATGGCCGGATTGCCTTGTTTGTCGTAAATCTTTGCCCTTATAAAGGCTTTATTAAGTAGGACGAACACTCTTCGGCTGCTGGCCGAAGAGGTTGAAGCCGATGGTCGGTCAACAAAGTTTTGTACAATGCAGATCCGAGCATTAGTGATGTAGAGTACTTGGATACATAGAATCATTACACATAAATTGTGATATACTCCGGACATTGATCCTTAATTCGGCCACCCATGCCCACATTAAGGTTCGGGGGCTACTGGGTTTCGCGCTTCTCAGCTACAAATATTAAAGGGGCACATCGATCCCCTGATCTGGTGTTGCCACCCGATCATTGGCTCGGGGGCTACTGCATCGACGATTCAATGCAGACAGTTTACAAAGTGCGAAATAGTTCCTGAGGAGATTATGATCCTCAGGTTGGTCGGCCGCACCCAACCTGAGTCTCGAGGAATATGCACACCACATTTCTATTCCTAAGTATGCTACAGAGCTAGGAGTTGATCCTCAGGCCGATTTTGTGAATCGACCTGAGTCTCAGGGGCTACTGGGATCACCGGTTTTATGCCATCCTTCAGGTGCATCTCGGGTTTTAGACCGACACACACCTTGAGGGCTACTGACTATATATCTCGGCAGAGAATAAATTGCACCAATTAAAAATATTCACAAAAAATCGGCCCGCGGTCAGGGTGGTGCACCACCTCGGAAGCAGTCCGGCATAAAGCTCGGGCGCCAGTGGCTGGCTCCATAGAGGGCATTTCCGGCATTTAAGCTCGGATGAACTCATTCAAATTTTCAGAGGCCAAGGTAATCTATGATACCTCGGATTCAGTTCGGCATTGGAGCTCAGACACAAGAGGATACCTTGAATGCTGAATAGTGTTGGAGCTCGGCTGTGAAAAGACGCCTCGGATTCAGTTCGGCGTTGGAGCTCGGATGCAAGAGGATACCTTGAATGCCAAATAGTGTTGGAGCTCGGCTGTGAAAAGACGCCTCGGATTCCGTTCGGCGTTGGAGCTCGGATGCAAGAGGATACCTTGAATGCCGAATAGTGTTGGAGCTCGGCTGTGAAAAGACGCCTCGGATTTAGTTCGGCATTAGAGCTCGGCCGCAGGAGGGCGCCATCGCACGGGAAACACTTCAAACCCCAGGTGTGGCGTAAAAAACTTACAAGGCATTGATAAAAGCCGATAACTTAAAAAGACTCCTCGGATACCCGACGTATGAACTCTTCGGATACACCTCGGCGATCCTCAAGATCGGAGATGGGAAGATTTGTTGAACCAGTTTTCAAGACCGACGACCGAAGATGAAGAACAGTTCGGAAGAATCGAGGAGCGTCCCCAACTTGAAGACCGGTTCAGGGGGCTAATGACGGTGTCCTGGACTAGGGGGTACTCACCATGTTGCCTCCCGACCAATGGGTTGGGCCGAGGACCCCCGTGGCGGTTCACTAATGGGCCAGTTTGGACAGCCGAAGACATATACGAGGATGATTCCACAAGACTTGGTGATCAAGACAAGGACTCCTCTGCACCGATGTAGCCGACTAGGACTCTTGTTATCCTAGGCCTCCGGTACATTATATAAGCCGAGGCCAGGCTCGCTGATAGATAGATTATGACATTACTCATCATACCCCTTGGGTTTAGACCACAACATATGATCTCGAGGTAGATCAACTCTGTACCTTGATACTTCATCAATATAAACAAGAGAAGGACGTAGGGTTTTACATCCATCAAGAGGGCCCAAACCTGGGTAAAACACCGTGTTCATCGTTCCTGTTACCATTGATCCAAGAATCCACAGCTTGGGACCCTCTACCCCGAGGTCTACCGATTTTGACACCGACAGCGACCGACCGTCAAGTATTATGCGATGGAGACTTGTGGTTGTGGCTTCGGGTGATTGTCATGACCAAGCATTCAAAAACTCGTGATAAATCAATTACCATCTTTTTCCAATCGACCAAGTATTTTCACAGAAATACAATACATATAGATGGAGTGATCTTCACGGTTGCAAACTGCCATGACGCCTCGAGTTCACTGCAGCAGCAACCGAGTAGGTCACTGCATCGCTTGCGGGGAAGGAGGGTAGCTCACCTCGCCTACGATGCATGCCTAGCGGTGCCGCCACAGCTGGTCCCGTGATTTGGCTTCTCCTAACGCCCATTTGAATAGTTGCACCGGCTCCTCCTTCCATTCCGCATGCATGCGCGTTCTTTCCTCCACAGTCGACTCCGTGAATTTGATCTTTGCCCATTAGCCCCATCTCGAAATCAACGCAATGCTGCCAGATGCTAACATCCCTCAGCATCTCTCCCCTGAGATCGACTTGCACCCCCGCCTTGTGCTTCGCCAGGCTCAGCTCCTTCAAACTTGTCTCCAATCGATGCGACGCTTCCTCGATCCGATTTGCCCTTGCTGCCCACCACCTCCAACGCAGCCCTGGCATGTGCTCCGGCGCCACCGATCTATGATTCCAGAGCAATGGATCCTCTCTGGAACACATGTGGGTTTCGCTCAAAGGCGGTAGTGCTGCGGGCCGCAGCTAGAGGGTAGCCCGCGGGATGCTGGGATCTAAGGTATTATCCGTGGCGGGATCCTCCATGACGAGATCTGGTGGGCGAGGCGGGGAGGCGAGTGTAGGAGCTGGGAGAGCCCTACGAGGCTAAGATAAATATAGTACTACTCCACTCCGTCCATATTTAAATACAAAGGCCACCAACAGTAACCGAGGCAAAAATTGATCATCTTTCCTGCGTCCTGGTTTATTGGCCCCCTTTGTATATTGTGCCAAATTTTGACAAGAAATTTAACTAATAAAATGTTAATGCATGTCACCAAAAATTATATCATTGGATTTTGAACATAGTTTTGGATGATATTACTTTTTATGACATGCATTAAGATTGTGTTACTTAAAATTATGGTCAATATTTGGGACTAAATACGAAGGAGACCAATGGAAGTAGCAATCCATGATTTAACTGCTCGCATGCACGCAATGGAGTAGTAATATCATTCTCAACTACTTCCTCCCTCACGTCCACTCAATTTGCATGCGCTGTACTAATTGACCATCCATTAAGTGAATGACTTTACACGCGTCAAATTATAACATGGGGTGGATCCTCGTACAAAAATGCGTTCCGACGTGTACCCGCGTGTGCATGCGAGGGAATGAGTGCGTGCGTGCACATCTTCTCTTCGTGCACGTACTCCACCAGTGCGCGTGAGAGAGGACGAGTACATTCTTCTGGAACCAGCAGCACGTCACTATGATCAATGATCACAAGAGGGTCGCGACAACACCTCCACATGTGCCACGTGGCTTCATGGATGCACCCCACATCATTTTATTTATAATATATTAACCGAAAAAGGGAGAGACACTGTGTAGCATGCCATTGGAATTCTAATTTACGTGTTTTGCACAAACTGGAAGGACTATTAAGGTACATGTGCATTGTATGCATGAGATTTGACAACCAAATTATGAATAAATACCACACTATAGCATGTAAGCTTTGAGTCATATATGCATGAAGTAGATGTTCGTTTAATTTATATAGTTCATCTTATTCAAAATCAATTAGTTTTATAAAAAAGTTATTCTATTTTAAGATTCATGGAATTGTGCATTGTAAAGCATAAAGTAAAAACAAATAATGGCAATTCATTTAGAAAAACAAAGTTTGGGCAATTATCATATGGATGATTCTAGAACAAATGAGAAATGCTTGTGTTTTGAGGTTTGTGCATTATGCTTAAGTTCAACCATGGAGTCTTCTAGATTGTACATGTGGCAAAACCTGGTGGAATGTAGATGATATCCAAGGGCCAGTAGTGCTCAGATTTTCCATCTATGCACCGTCGGATTGGCTTCATCCAACGACCATCTTTCAAAGTTATTCGAACACTATATAGGGGTATAGATATAAATATAGACTAGTGGCACATCATCTAAAGCCTTTCTACACGCACATTTTTTGTACAAATGTGCTCCACCGTGCACCTGCGCGTTTGTATGTGGGAACGAGTGCGTGTGTGCACCTCTTCTCTTTCGTACACGTAGTCCGTGTGTGTGAGAGATATTGAGATATGGTGAGGGAATACGTGTCAATGCAATTTCTGTGAATGTGACGCCCGGATAATTATGCTACAGTAAACCTCTACTAATGATGCCACGTCACCTCGGTTACTGTTGACAAACTCGTGTCGGTTCGAAACCCATTTCAAACTTCAAATTTAAAATCAAGGCAAACAACAAAAGTTTTCAAACAATAAAACTAAAATGTTCTAAATGAGTCAAATAATTCATAGGTGATTGTGGTGGAGAAACCACACTTTTATAGAATGTTTAAATACTCAAATGGGAATACAACAACAGCTTAACCAATTTATAAAATGCCTTTTAATTATTTATAAAATGTTAAACTAATTTATTTGGGTGCCCAATCTATTGTGGCAGTGGTATAATTAGTCCCACTACTTCAGGTGCTTTTTATGTAATTTGTAAAACATAATTAAATGGGAAAAGAAAATAAAACACTAAAACATAAATAAATAAAAGGAAAAAGACAAAACAACAATAAATAAAAAGAGAAGGAACCCCCCTGGCCAACTAGGCCAAGCGGCCCAGCCGGCCAGCCCTCTAACCTAGCTGGCCCATCCCACTCCCCATAACCCCCACCGACAGGAAACCCTAACCCCCCCATCGCACCCACTCCCCCCACTCGCCCCCACGTCTCTCCTCCCCCTCCGCCGATCCAAATTTGAATCGGGGACGAACCACAGTCAACGCCAATGCTCGTCCCCGGCGCCGCCGCACCCCGTCGCCCCTGGACCTCCACCGAGCAGCAAGCAGCAGTAGCCGTCCTCGTCGTCTCAGACCTCTCCTGCACCTCGGCTGCCGTGCCTCCGACCAACCTCGGGCCGCGCCCCTGCCTCGACATAGACGGCCTCGACCTCCCCCGGCTTCACCGAGCCCTCCATGAGCTCCACTGTGAGCCTCTCCGATGAACCCCCCACCTTTCCTCAATCTCGTTGCCGCGCCCGGTGTCCCGCTCCGCGCTCGACCTGGCCGCGCCCGCAGTGAGCCCTTGGCTGCCCGGCCGTACCCTGACCGCGCACCCTCGCGCGCACACGTCCGCCCGGGCCACGCCCCCATTCCATGCTAGCTGCCGTTGATGCATCGTCCCGCTGCTCACCCTGCCTGCTGCCTTGGCCGCCCCGCACGCGCATCACACCACAGCCGGCGCCCGCCTGCTGCGTCTGCTTGCCGGCCGTCGCCGTCGCAAGCCGCGCCTACTCCCTGTTGGCCCCCTCCCCACTCGCCTCGCCGCGCCGCCCCCTGCGGCTGCTCGCCCTGCTGCTGCGCGCCGCTCTGCCGCCTCGCCGGGGCCGTTGGCTGCCTCGGTTGCGTGCCTCCGCTCGTCGCTCCGGCTGCGGCCGGCACCAGTGCCGTCTGCCGCCCCCGCTGCGCTGTCTCGCCGGCACCCGCGCCGTTGGCCGTGCCCGGGGCCAGCGCTCGGGCTAGCCCCATCGCCCGCTCGTGGCTGTGCCCGAGTGCCCGCACGCCCGACCCCTTAGCCTCCCCCAGAGACACTGACTAGGGGGCCCCACGCCCCAGAACATAACATAAAAAATTAATTAATTAATTCTATTTAATAAAGCTAATCACTTAGTTAAGCTAATTAATCATGTTTAGTTAAACTCTGTCAATGACGAACAGGACCCACCCGTCAGTTTGACTGGTCAGTGTTGAATGTTGACCGCTTGTCGGGGCCGGATTCCGGGGACACAACATATCCCAGAAATTAACCCCTCGTGTCATCACCAGCCTAGGATTACTGCTACTGGTGGACACGTCCTTGTTACAGATTACCAAGCTATTACAAGAATTGGATTCAAGACCATAAAGGTCTAATGATACAACAGTGACTCCGGTGGTGGATGACGGAAATGACTCGTGGTTCTCCAACGTCGATGTGGCTCCATTCCCATAGGAACAGCAGACCCGGATAATTCCTATCCACGTGGCTGCTATCCTAGGCTCCATGTGGACGTTGTGGTGGTACTCCTTGTGGAAATCTAGACCTGGCCAAGTAAATAGCCAGGGACAAGCCTGTGAGTACTTTGGAATGTACTCGCAAACATCATGAACAAAAGATATACCGAATGCAGCAGGTATTATGTGATCATGATAAATTAAATTATATGTGTATACTCATGCTGGACTATATTAAATGCATGCTGACAGGAATTAAATCATGGCATGATAACATATTAGCATGTACAAATAAATGAATATGTAAAAAATGTTAGTGATAAACAAGGAAGGTTAAAGGAAAATAAAATAAAAGAAATGCCGGTCGGATGTCAAGTGACACAACGGTGGGTCTTGAAGAGAAATGCCAATCGGGTGTCCACAAGAGTAGTGGCGGGACCGCCTGTAAACTCGAGGGATGCCACGAAGAGGTCTTGAAAAGAAATGCCAGTCGGGTGTCAAGTGACGCCACGGTCGGACTTGAAGAGAAATGCCAATCGGGTATCCACAAGAGTAGTGGCGCGATAAACCGCCTGTGAACTCGAGGGACGCCACAAAAGGTCTTGAAAAAAAATAAAACTGAATGTCTGGGGTAGTCTAGCCAGCCCCTGAGACACTCAGGAAAATAAAATAAGAGAATGGGTTAGTCCACAATAATATGTATAACCACAGTAATATTAACAAGCATAGGAAAAATATTCATGGTAGCATCAGGGTGACAATTAATATCCTGCAAAAATAATTCTTCCACATTTTAATTATTTCCTCTGGAGACCGACACTAAGACCGACACTTGACCAACCCAGACTGTAATCCTTGACCGTGGACACGGCTATTCGAATAGGTTTAAACTCTGCAGAGGGTGTACTCTTTACCCACAAGTAAAGGATTTCTTTAGTCAGCACCTGTGACACTGACTAATTCCCATTACGGTCTTTGGGTTGAAAACACACCTGACCAGCACACACCAGATTAACCGTCCGGATGCCAGGACTCACCAAAAGCATTGTTTCAGAAAAACTCTAAGTCGGGCAGACAACAATCTCGAGTAGCATGGGATCACTATTAATACGCGCGGATTCCAAGGGGACACTCCCTCTCGGCTACAGCCGGTAACACCCACGCCCCCTGACCAAGTGGCAAGCCTACCAGGGGCCACTGGTATCTTCCACTGTGGCCTCTCTGTACGGTGTGTGCATGGAAAGGGGTTAACAACTTACTAAACCATACCCCACCTGTGGCAGGGACAAGTGGCAGTACGAATCAAGTATGGGGGTTACTGGAATAAGACTCGATCTATGGTCGACTCAGGAGGCTCAAATATATCCTGCAGTGGTTAGCACAACAAAGTATTCTTTCAACAGCAATAACAAACAGGGCCACAAACCTTGCATGCTTCAACAGGCCACACTGGTCATTCTCGTCACAACGAGTTTTCAGTCTCACGGTCCCTTTTCTTGTGATTGATTCTTTCCTGCAGATTAGTCCGGATCACACAGACATATGTGACATGTGAAAGTAACCATCCTTATTCATGCTTCATGCAGATGCAATATCATCAAGGAATCAAGCATGCTTAACTAGCTATATTCAAAATTTATTCGAATTCAACATACTCATGATTTAATCATTCTTGCAAATAATTCAACCATGCAATCACCATATCAAGTGTTCAAGATGCTTGCCTTGAGCATGCAGAAATACTGGGTGCACTCCAAAAGTCGGAAAAGTTTTCTTCCCTCCATTTTCCCTATTTTTAAGAATATAGCAATTACCACATAATTCTAAAACAGTGCCAAAAAGTGTTTCAAATATTTTTGAAATAAATATTAAAATAAACTAGATGAAATATGATGAATGACAGAAAAGGAATCAATTTATTTGGAGCTCATATGAATTAGTTATGGAATTTTTTAAGTTGAAATAAATGACTAAAAGGACTATTTTATAGACCCAAAAAAACTAAGCTTATCAAAAATAATATTCACCCCAGCTAGTTTAATAGAGCATGATTTTAGAAGTATGCAGAAATTTGAATCATCAAATTTGGATTTAAAATGACTTCTGTGGAAATATTTGAAAACTGCTGAGAAAAGAAGAAGGATAAGGACAGAAAAAAAACAACCCGACAGGTGCGCAGAGCGAGGCCCAGTTATACGGCGCTACTGGGCCAAGCCCAGAGGAGCTGCCGACTCGGGCGTGATGCTCGGTCACTGACGGTGGGTCCCGCCGGGCCCACCAGTCAGGTTTGACCGGTCCGGTGGCGCTTTCTCCTTCGGCGGAAACAGGGTGCGGGCTCCGGCGATCCCCGCCGGCGAACGGCGGCGATCTTTGAGGAGGCGAGCACGGAAATGGGATCAGTGGGTTCTGGCGATCCTGGCGAGGTGCAGCACAGTCCCCGGGGTCCATCCAATCGTCGGCGGTGAGCCTTCCCGCGGAGCTCCGGCGACGATGAAAAAGGGATTTTGCCCATGGACCCTCGTTCGAGAAATTGATGATTTGGGAAGATAGGCGGAGGCTATTGGATGCTAGTGGTGCAAAAATATCGAAGAACGAGGCTCTGGTTGGCTCGAAGGCAACAGAATCGATGCGGTGGTGGATTTCACCGGAGATGGTGAGGACGACCCTGTCCGGTCGGTTCACTCGTCGAGGAGGCTTATTGGGAGTGTGGTAGGGCTGCTGGAGAGCTCAGAGCGCGTTTTATAAGCGGGGAACGTTGGTTCCCGTGGCTTCCCAGATAAGGCATGGCGGTGACCGCCATAACTGCGCCGGAAGGGTGGTTTGGGCGGTTGTCAAGGTCGGTGAGGGGGCGGTGGCCACCTTATTAACGCCAGGGATGTGCTGGCTAGCGAGGGGGCGAGCACGCGGCTTGGGCGGTGCCGTGTGGGGGTGAAAGATGGCGGCGGCTGCTGTGGTCAGTGTGGACGACGGTGGCTGGCGCTAGCGGCCAAGCGAAGGTGCTGGCGGACGTTGGGGAGGACCATATGATCCAGGGGGAGACTAGGGAGAGCGGGAAGGGCAACAGAGGGAGCGGAAGAAGGGTAAGGCCGAGCCTGCCAAACGAGTGCTCTGCCCGTGCTCTGTGCATGCGCACCAGGTGTTTGACAAAATGTCAGGGTGGTCTAGAGGGTTCCAATGCAAGTGAGAGTTAACAGAGTCATGCACCTGGGCATGGGAGAGCTAGCTGACATGTTGGTTTTGCAAATGGAGCTAGAGTCATGTGGAGGTTTTGGTGATGACAGAATTATATCATGCACATGTTCCATTTGATAAAATGCTATGGCCATCTAGGAATCGTTGTTGGCTTTGAGAATTGCCAGGATGGTGTCTCCTTAGTGGGTAGAGATGATAGTGGAGTTGGTTTGGCAAAAAGAGATACTTGCTTGTGCAAGTTTTGATGAATTTCATTTCTGGACAGAAGTTTCAGAGGAATATTTGGTGAAATAAAGTGATTCCAACGGAGCTAAAATTTTGGACGTAAGGGTTTGGTTGGAGTGACTATAGGTGGGAAAAATTTCAGGATTTTTGGAGCAATGAAAATTGGGGTTGTAGTTATAACTCAGAAATGGGACAGAAATGAAAAGAGATTGTTTCACTCAAAACTTTCAAAACACCAAGAAGGGTTTTTGCATAAAAGTGATCTGTGGACATCACATGACATCCCATAATTTTTGTGGGATTTAAAAATAATTATTTATAATGGTTGTAGTGCAACAGAGGCAATTAAATTATTGGAAATGCTATTTAAAGAATTGTTTTGGGCAAAATTTTATTATGAAAATAGTTCCTACTGTTATTAAACTATAATTGAAATGTTTTGAGAAAACAACCAGAGCCCATAATATTATTTAAAAAAATTTCTATATGGAGGAAAGGATTTTGAAAAACAGAGGGCAGAAAATACTTCGAAAATAACAAAGGACTTAATACAATTCAAAATTTTATTACTACCCAAATTTTTATTTAGTAAAAACATGATTAAATTTTTGGGGTGTTACACCGCTGACATAATGCTGACATCATGCTGATGCAGTAAATGTTTTTTGATTAAATTCACCTGTTAAATCCTGAAAATGAAATAAAACTTTGGAAATTAATATAAAATAATCCGTAACCCGGATGAAAATATTTTGTACATGAAAGTTGCTCAGAAAGACGAGACGAACCCGAATACTTAGACCGTTCGTCTGCCACACGTCCCTAGCATAGCGAACATGCAACCGTCCCCCTCCGTTTCATCTGTCCAAAAACGTCAAACACCGGGAATACCTTCTCGGATGTTTTCCCCCTTCGCCAGTAGCACCAAGTACTGCGTTAGGACACACGTAGCACCGCGTATTTCCTTGTTATATTTTGTGATGCTATGTTTGCTTCATATCTATTGTTTCTTCCCCCTCTTCTCTCTGATAGACACCGGGACCGAGACCGCTGCCGGTGCCACTGAGTTTGACTACGTCGACGACGACCCTTCCTTCTCAACCGAACTTCCAGACAAGCAAACCCCCCTTGATCACCCCAATATAGCCTACTCTTTCCCTCTACTGCTTGCATTAGAGTAGTGTTACTATTTCATCGGTTTGATCCTATACTGCTGCATAGCCTATCCTTGTTACTTCTGTTGTTACCTTACCTGCAATCCTATATGCTTAGTATAGGTTGCTAGTTTATTATCAGTGGACTTACACTCTTGTCCGTCTGCCATGCTATACTACTGGGCCGTGATCACTTCGGGAGGTGATCACGAGTACATATACTACATACTTTTATATTACTTATGTTACTGTTCGGAGATGGGGGCTGAAGGGGCAGGTGGTTCCACCCAGGTAATTGTGGGCCTATGCTCCCGGCAGCCCCCTGATTGTTACTTTGTGGCGGAGCGACAGGGCAGGTTGCGACCACCTAGGAGACAGGTGGGCCTGTTCCCTAGTCGGCGTCCGTGGTTACTTCAAAATAACACGCTTAACGAGATCTTGGTATTTGATCTGAGTCTGGCTATGAGCCTATACGCACTAACCAACTACGCGGGAACAGTTATGGGCACTCGACGTCGTGGTATCAGCCGAAGCCTTCTAGACGTCAGTGGTTGAGCGGCGCGCGCCGTATTGGACTGGAACGCCTGCTCTTGTAATAGGGAGGCTGGGTCTGCTTCTGGCCGCCCTCGCAATGTGCAGGAGTGCATTGGGCGATGGGCCCAGACCCCTGCGCGCTTAGGATTTAGACCGGCGTGCTGACCTCTCTGTTGTGCCCAGGTAGGGCTGCGACATGTTGATCTTCCAAGGCCGGACATGACCCAGGAAAGTGTGCCCAGCCAGAGGGATCGAGCGTGTTGGGTAATGTGGTGCGCCCCTCCAGGGAAGTTTATCTATTCGAATAGTCATGTCCCTCGGTAAAAGGACGACCCGGAGTTGTACTTTGACCTTATGACAACTAGAACCGGATACTTAATAAAACACACCTCTTACAAGATCCAGATACAACCCGGTGATCGCTTTCCCACAGAGCGACGAGGGGAGGATCACCGAGTACGATTATGCTATGCGTTGTTACTTGATGCTGCACTTGCTACTCTCTTCTACATGCTTCAAGATAGAGGCTGCCAGAAGCGTAGTCTTCGATATGACTAGCTATCCCCCTCTTATTTTGGCATTCTGCTGTTCAGTCCACAGATACTACCCATTTCATTGATACCAATGCATATGTAGTGTAGATCCTTGCTTGCGAGTACTTTGGATGAGTACTCACGGTTGCTTTGCTCCCCATTTTCCCCCTTTTTTCCTTTCCCCTCGGTTGCTGCAACCAGATGCTGGAGCCCCGGAGCTAGACGCCACCTTCGATGACTCCTACTACACTAAGGGTGCCTACTACTACGTGCAGGCCGCCGCCGACTAGGAGTAGTTTAGGAGGATCCCAGGCAGGAGGCCTACGCCTCTTTCGATCTGTATCTCAGTTTGTGCTAGCCATCTTATGGCACCTTGCTTAACTTATGTCTGTACTCAGATATTGTTGCTTCCGCTTACTCGTTTATGTTCGAGCATTTGTATTCGAGCCCTCGAGGCCCCTGGCTTGTATTATGATGCTTGTATGACTTATTTGTTTTTAGAGTTGTGTTGTGATATCTTCCCGTGAGTCCCTGATCTTGATTGTACACGTTTGCCTGTATGATTAGTGTACGATTGAACCCGGGGCGTCACATGTTGGTATCAGAGCCGAGTGCCTGTAGGAATCCCCCTTCCAAACTCCAAGGCCGAAGTCGAGTCTAGTCATTGTGAAACTTTTACTAACATGGCTGTGTGGCTTACAGGCTCATGTCGCCAGTGGGTGGTATTAAGATCTTTTATTCATCATCTATACTCTAGGACTCTGATCTCTCTTATATTCGGATTAAAAGATTTTACTAACTCTGACTCTAGGTTCTCGTAACTACTTCCTCCCGGAGAGCCCCTTCATTCCAGATGATGGCTTGATTCATCAGTACACCTCGAAGATACTTTCCGGTGTTATCCCGAGAACTTGTGCTCATCGCGTGTGCAATTCCCTTCCACCGTCAACCCCAATAGATAACTACATGCCCTTGCCATTCTTACATTCATCCCCAGTTGCTCTTGTTATTACAAGATACTCCGAAATACTCGTTGTTGTTCCAAGAATCCTTTGTGCCTACTGCCTTGCAGTTCCTTCTCGCCTGAATACACCTACAAATTAATCCTCACACATACCGAGGATTTGTTTCTCCCCAGTTGTTCATGTGTTTCATAGAAGTCTTCAAAATACTATTCAATCTTTTGAAAATCCTCAATAGCCTGTTGTTCTTGAAATTCTTACTTGCTTACATTATGGTTAATCCCATAAGTCTAGTAATCTTATTGGCATCCTTTGTCACTAGCATTTTGAGTCCGTTGAATCAATATGTTGCGAATGCTCGCAATCCTCAATCAGATCCTAGAATTCATCCTTCCGACTCAGACGTCATTTTAAACCTGAGCTGGTTCTCGGCAATCAAATTGCCATCGATTGTACCCCTAAGCCTACTCAACCTATCCATCCTTAATCAGAGCGTTAGCTTCCGATACCTTGATTTGGAAGTCATAATTCTCTTGCATTTGGGCTTTAAAATAGTCAGTTGTTTCTATAATCGGGTCTTCTTGCATTCTTTCTTGCTCTGGTTGAGTACCGATGCTCACATCAGATCCTTGAGGACCACCGGATCCTTGTTGGATTTAATCCGACAGCGTCCTTCATATTCAATCACTTTGGCAATTCTTTCCCTGATACATAATGCCGTTGGTAAAACCTATTCTCTAATTTGGCCAACCATGCTCTACTTTCGAGATGGTGATATTTACTTTCGAAACTTGTGGTATATGTTTCTAAGATACCCCTATGGGTTGAACCTATATGCCTTCTCTAAACCGTGTGAACCCAAAAGTTTTCACGAGTCATACTCTTCTGGTGCTTCGCCAGATAAAATTTTAGCACTACAACTTCTTCGAAAACGGTAAGTGAATGAAAGGTTATGCATGGCAGAAGTGGGAGTCGACCTTGAACCTTTGTGTTCATGCCCACGGACACGATGTGGAACTTATCATGAAAGCTTCTTGCAAGAATATTTAATCATTTGAATAATTCTTCTGGTGTCGTAAATTGGATCCCTTGTTGTTATGGTTCCGACCATGCTAACCTTATTCAATATATCTGAAAGGAAACCATTCCATTGCCTCATCTTTTTGACAAGATTAAAGTATCTGCTATCGCAAGTCAACGCTCCAATTCAGTTTCTATTCTGATCTGCCTTCAAGGATTACCCTCTGGTATCTCGAGGATTCCATGGAACTACATAACTTCTGAAAAGTTCTTCATAAACTACTATTCTCACCGATTCCATTTTTCCACGGGTTCTGAGTTGTCAGAAGCCCTCAAAGACACCGACAACTGAATCGAGTACGCAATGCGATTCAACAACTCTTAGTAATCTTCATTGCTTATGAGTTTGTACTCGATCATGTCATTCCCAACTGATTGACTACATCATCATTGTCAGGCTGACTGCTTGACCATTCTACCTATGTCCTTCATCCCCGGGACACGATCCCGACAGTGCTCTGAGCATACATTGAACTTTCAGCATCATATTGCTTGTCTTGAGAGACAACTCCGGATTCTAAGATGGCATCTTATCTATGGTTATAAATAACCTTTTGCTTCACCATTTCCTTGGCTTGATGTCGTCGCCGAATGATTACCTCTTCATGGAATCTCTTGACAAAAGTGTCATGATCATTATCAACATTCTGAGCTCTTCCAAGATATCTATCGAATTCTTGATGATAAATACCATCCTTGCCCCTCGATGGTTTGTGTTACCATCGGCAACGTCATTGCCCTCCCTCCAACACAAACTTGTTTATGTTTTGTGTAGTACCTCGAGTTCCTTTCTACCCAGCTCATGTTATGTTCTACTTTGGAGTATTACCCTCTTTTATGTCAAGGAGGTCGTGGGAATTTCACCACCTCTTAAGAATTCTTGATACAAGTGATACGTCTTGTCATCTCCGTTCATTCTTTGGTCCACGTGTTGTTTCTAACCTAAAAACCGACAATTGAACTATAATGTGCGAATTCAAAACTTCTAGCAACCCTATTGCTTTGAAATGAATGGTCGATAGTTTCATTCCAGGTCTTTTGGGAATCACCATTATAACATTAATCGTGCTACTTGGTCCATATTTCCATGTGCATTTTCGTCCAAGGTTTAAATTGTGGATGTTCTCCTCGATCATACTTCGTTATATACTTGGTATGTCCAATGCTAACACCTTTTTCGCATGTTTGAGGAAATCCATCTTTTTGGAAATCTCGATAAGTTGTCGCCAAGTCCATCAGTTACCTCCTCATCCTCTCCTTGGTTTAATGATGAACTCTTGTTTCAGAACTCGCTTCCATAGTTCATTTCCCGTGAATCTTGCGATGTCATCTTGTCAATTTGTTTTGCACCTTTTCTACTCCGGCATCCTGAGTCTGAGGTATCCTAACACCGATCAGATCTGAATCTCGGTCAGATATGATGGTTGGAACATATTTCCAAGAGTTATAACATTGGTCTTTATATGACCCGGTAAGGTAATGTCATGCCTAGCACACCTGGCCGGAAGACCTATTGTTATAGTTTCCTTTTTGGCAAGGTTAGCCATTCTTCCATGAGGAAATTGTAAGACTTATTCTATAAGTTGTTCCTGATGGATGCTTTGTGTATCCAAAGTCTAACCTTTACTGGAAGACCATGTCAATGCTATCTCGAAGCATGTCTGTGGTAGTCCGCTCTTCAATAAGAACATTTGAAGCATAATGCTAAATTTTCTTTATCAATTACCCAAACACTATTGTACGGGCAATGTCATGAAATTCCTTTCCCCTTACCTAAGTGCTTTTTGACTTTCTATCCTGTCATGGATATCATGCTCTGCTTTTCATTGGGAAAGATATACCCTTGATACTCGGGTTTAAACGCATTTTCCTTTCCATTGGTCAGATTAATATACCAATCACATTTTCCTTTCCATTGTTTTGTTTAACCTTCCTTGTAATCTACTTAACTGAGCAGTGATAATTCCCTGCTTAGGTAAGCACCTCATTGTACCACTCTGTCAGTAAGACCATGTTACTATTATTGATGACATTCCGGTAACCACCGATGGACGAGAACTTTGCCTATTGGTTTGCCTCGTTCAACGAGCAGGAAAATGGTTCTCTTCGTCACTCGCCCTTGGTACCGATGTTGTTGCCGACATAACTGACAGTCTCTTCTCTGACATGCCTTGCTATTATGATCGTGCAAGATGACAACGCCCTGCCTACTTTCAACCCACATGGTGGGTCCACAACCCACAGTTCCACAGGATCAAAACTTGACTCTCCTATACAGACATATTGCCAAAGATACTCCTCGCGCTTGGCTCTGTACGTAATTCATGGGCCACCTTCCTAGAGATCTATTCTGTTATCAGACACAATACTTATTCCCGTTGCCCTGAACCCCCTTTACGCCCTATTTCAGGCATAGAATGCCTGCCTGCCCGCTCGAAACTTCCCATGATAGCTCCTCACTTTGCTCTCGATATTTTCTTAAGTTTCAATTCGAAAGTTACTTCCTGCCACCTTCCCTGGTTTTATCTACCAGATAAGCAACCTTAGGACCGTTCTTCCGATGTTACCCCTTGTACTTTCGTAAGTACGAAGGAGATCCTGAAGAAAGGATGCCGGCTTCATCCTGATGACCTAAGCAGAGAAATGAAGACATCAAGGTAGTGGATCGACCCCTTTGAGAAGAGCAACCAGGACCAAAATGAATAAATAGAATTTCGTAACCTAGTCTTTCCCCCTTACTCCACCCCTTAAATCTCGGGACGAGATTTCTTGTAGTGGAGGAGAATTGTGACGCTCGGATAATTAAGCTACAGTAAATCTCTGCTAATGATGCCACGTCACCTCGGTTACTGTTGATAAACTCGCGTCGGTTCGAAACCCAGTTCAAACTTCAAATTTAAAATCAAGGCATACAACAAAAGTTTTCAAACAGTAAAACTAAGATGTTCTAAATGAGTCAAATAATTGTGGTGGAGAAACCACACTTTTATGGAATGTTTAAATACTCAAATGGGAATACAACAACAGCTTAACCAATTTAAAAACTGCCTTTTAATTATTTATAAAATGTTAAACTAATTTATTTGGGTGCCCAATCTATTGTGGCAGTGGTATAATTAGTCCCACTACTTCAGGTGCTTTTAATGTAATTTGTAAAACATAATTAAATGCGAAAACAAAATAAAACACTAAAACAGAAATAAATAAAAGGAAAAAGACAAAACAACAATAAATAAAAAGAGAAGGAACCCCCTGGCCAACTGGGCCAAGCGGCCTAGCCGGCTAGCCCTCTTACCTAGCTTGCCCACCCCACTCCCCATAACCCACACCGACAGGAAACCCTAACCCCCCATCGCACCCACTCCCCCACTCGCCCCCCACGTCTCTCCTCCCCCTCCCCCGATCCAGATCTGGATCGGGGACGAACCCCCATCAACGCCAACGCCTCATCACCCCCGACGCCCGTCCCCGGTGCCGCCCCACCCCGTCGCCCCTGGACCTCCACCGAGCTGCAACCAGCAGTCACCGTCCTCGTCATCTCGGACCTCTCCTGTACCTCTGCTGCCACGCCTCCGACCAACCTCGCGCCGCGCCCCTGCCTCGGCATGGACGGCCCTCACCTCCCCGGCATCACCGAGCCCTCCACGAGCTCCACTGTGAGCCTCTCTGACGACCCCCCCACCTTTCCTCAATCCCGTTGTCGCGCCCGGTGCTCCGCTCCGCGTACGACCTAGTCGCACTCACCGTCAGCCCTTGCCTGCCCGGCCGTACCCTGACCGCGCACCCTCGCGCGCACACGTTTGCCCCTGTCCATGCTAGCTGCCATTGTCGCACCGTCCCGCTGCTCGCCCTGCCTGCTGCCTTGGCCGCCCCGCACGCACGTCACACCACAGCCGGCGCCCGCCTGCTGCCTCTGCTTGCCGGCCGTCGCCGTCGCAGGCCGCGCCTACTCCCTGTTGGCCGCCTCCCCGCTCGCTCGCCGCGCCGCCCCCTGCGGCTGCTCGCCCTGCTGCTGCGTGCCGCTGTGCCGCCTTGCCATGGCCGTTGGCCGCCTCGGTTGCGTGCCTTCGCTCGGCGCTCTGGCCGTGGCTGGCACCTGTGCTGTCTGCCACCCCCGCTGCGCTGTCTCGCCGGCACCCGCGCTGTTGGCCGTGCCCGGGGCCAGTGCCAGGGCTCGCCCCGGCTCCCGCTCGTGGCTGTGCCTGAGTGCCCGCACGCCCGACCCGTTAGCCTCCCCCAGAGACACTGACTTGGGGGCCCCACGCCCCAGAACATAACATAAAAAAAGAAAATAATTAATTAATTAACTAATAAACTTAATTAATTTTGTTTAATAAAGAAAATCACTTAGTTAAGCTAATTAATCATGTTTAGTTAAACTCTGTCAATGACGAACAGGACCCACCCGTCAGTTTCTCTGGTCAGTGGTCAATGTTGACCGCTGACATAATGCTGATGCAGTAAATGTTTTTTGATTAAATTAACCTGTTAAATCCTGAAAATGAAATAAAACTTTGGAAATTAATATAAAATAATCCGTAACCCGGATGAAAATACTTTGTACATGAAAGTTGCTCAGAAAGACAAGACGAACCCGAATACGCAGACCGTTCGTCTGCCACCCGTCCCTAGCATAGCGAACATGCAACCATCCCCCTCCGTTTCATCTGTCCGAAAACGTCAAACACCGGGAATACCTTCCCGGATGTTTTCCCCCTTCGCCAGTAGCACCTAGTACTGTGTTAGGACACACGTAGCACCGCGTATTGCCTTGTTATAATTTGTGATGCTATGTTTGCTTTATATTTATTGTTTCTTCCCCCTCTTCTCTCCGATAGACACCGGGACCGAGACCGCTGCCGGTGCCACTGAGTTTGACTACGTCGACGACGACCCTTCCTTCTCAACCGAACTTCCAGGCAAGCAAATCCCCCTTGATCACCCCGATATAGCCTACTCTTTCCCTCTACTGATTGCATTAGAGTAGTGTTACTGTTTCATCAGTTTGATCCTATACTGCTGCATAGCCTGTTCTTGTTACTTCTGTTGTTACCTTACCTGCAATCCTATATGCTTAGTATAGGTTGCTAGTTTATCGTCAGTGGCCTTACACTCTTGTCCGTCTGCCATGCTATACTACTGGGCCGTGATCACTTCGGGAGGTGATCACGGGTACATATACTACATACTTTTACATTACTTATGTTACTGTTCGGAGATGGGGGTTGAAGGGGCAGGTGGTTCCACCTAGATAGTGGTGGGCCTGGGTTCCCGGCAGCCCCTGATTGTTACTTTGTGGCGGAGCGATAGGGCAGGATGCATGCAAGTTTCATACGACATGGTGGAGTTCCTTTATATGACCACTAGAGCCGTACTCGAGACTCTGGCATTTTCAATGAGCCAAAAGAGGTTGCGACCACCTAGGAGACAAGTGGGCCTGGTCCCTGGTCGGCGTCCGCGGTTACTTCAAAATAACACGCTTAACGAGATCTTGGTATTTGATCTGAGTCAGGCTACGAGCCTATACGCACTAACCAACTACGCGGGAACAGTTATGGGCACTCGATGTCGTGGTCTCAGCCGAAGCATTCTAGACGTCAGCAGTTGAGTGCCGCTCGCCGGATTGGACTAGAACGCCTGCTCTTGTATTAGGGAGGCTAGGTCTGCTTCCGGCCGCCCTCGCAATGTGTAGGAGTGCAATGGGCGATGGGACGAGACCCCTGCGCGCTTAGGAATTAGACCGGCGTGCTGACCTCTCTGTTGTGCCTAGGTAGGGCTGCGACGTGTTGATCTTCAGAGGCCGGACATGACCCAGGAAAGTGTGCCCGGCCAGAGGGATCGAGCGTGTTGGGTAATGTGGTGCACCCCTGCAGGGAAGTTTATTTATTTGAATAGCCGTGTCCCTCGGTAAAAGGACGACCCAGAGTTGTACTTCGACCTTATGGCAACTAGAACCGGATACTTAATAAAACACACCTCTTACAAGTTCCAGATACAACCCGGTGATCGCTTTCCCACAGGGCGATGAGGGGAGGATCGCCGGGTAGGATTATGCTATGCGTTGTTACTTGATGCTGCACTTGCTACTCTCTTCTACATGCTTCAAGATGGAGGCTGCCAGAAGCGTAGTCTTCGATAGGACTAGCTATCCCCCTCTTATTCTGGCATTCTGCAGTTCAGTCCACAGATACTACCCATTTAATTGATACCAATGCATATGTAGTGTAGATCCTTGCTTGCGAGTACTTTGGATGAGTACTCACGGTTGCTTTGCTCCCCCTTTTCCCCCTTTTTTTCATTTCTCCTTGGTTGCCGCAACCAGATGCTGGAGCCCTAGAGCCAGACGCCACCTTCGATGACTCCTAGTACACTGAGGGTGCCTACTACTACGTGCAGGCCGCCGACGACCAGGAGTAGTTTAGGAGGATCCCAGGCAGGAGGCCTACGCCTCTTTCGATCTGTATCTTAGTTTGTGCTAGCCATCTTATGGCACCTTGTTTAACTTATGTCTATACTCATATACTGTTGCTTCCGCTGACTCGTTTATGTTCGAGCATTTGTATTCGAGCCCTCGAGGCCCCTGGCTTGTATTATGATGCTTGTATGACTTATTTTGTTTTTAGAGTTGTGTTGTGATATGTTCCCGTGAGTCCCTGATCTTGATCGTACACATTTGCGTGTATGATTAGTGTACGATTGAACCGGGGGCGTCATAGTGAAAGAGAGGACTATATACATACATGCATGTGCATGGGGTCGTGGTGATATATGAGAAGGGACGGGAGGGGTCGACTGCGCGAGATATTGATAGAGACAGATAGAGGGAAGGGCTCTACGAGCATACAAGCACTGGGATATGGGGGATGCTGGAAGATGGTGTGAGGGGCCAAGTTGAGGGACACTAGGAAGGATTGTACAAGTGTGAGATCGATATTTAAAGAGAGGGGGCGAGAAGATGCACGGTTGCGTGTAGTAGAGGAGCCATGAAAATTAAATAAGCTAGGGGGCCTGGCATTGTTAATCCTTGATGGGGAGGGTCAATTCATCAGCTTAAACCATTTTACCAACAATTGATCTATTGATCACATTCATATTAGCCTCGATATAGTGATATCAGGGGGGCAAGGGCCCTTGCTGCCCCTTGTCTTTCGCCACTGTGAGCGTCTCTGAGAGATGAAGCGGAAGGCATGGATGATGAAAGGGAGACGATGGATAGATAATGTGTGTGTATTAGCTATGTAGTCCTATATAGAGAGGCAGATTGATCGATGTGTACAAGGGAAAGATGGTGAGACCTGACTAGAGATATAGATCGATCAGTTTGTGTGGAAAACAGGGAAAGACCTAGCTATATATATATACACACGAAGAGGAACATCGATCGTTGCGCATGCATGTGAGAGATAAAGAATGCCTGAAGTGATGAAGAAGGGGAGTTGTGTGTGTGTGCATGCAAGGGAGACCGACCTGAAGAAAAAGATTCCGTGTGTGCGATGGATAATGACGAGTGGTAGTGTGTGTGCATGCATGCACGAGAGAAAATTTAGTGGTCCAACTTTAAAGAAAAGATGACTGTGTGGGTGTAAAAGACTTGGTGAGGCCATAATCAATGTAAGGTTGAATTCCAATATTTGAATAAGAGATCATGATGTTTGAAACCCATGCATGCATGAATATAATTGAGATATGCATGGTGTGGTTTGAAACAAGCATGCTATCTCTGCTCCTATAAAAGACTCAGTTGGTGATGATGGTGTGTCTGCCATCCGTCATTTCTGACCATTAGATCTGTATCTAACGGGTGTGAGGTAAGTTGTGGCATTTTTGCAACAATAGCCCACTTCTCTGCTCCAATTTGCAGAAAACCACTTATTATCTTGAAAGCAACCACATCCCTCCCTCACCTCATCAAAACAGCCTGAGAAATATATTCTGAGTGAAACATAATATATTTTTAGTGGTATATGTATATCAAAACAAGAGTGCTTTCTTTCAAGTTTGTGAACAAGTACTATTCTACTTCGGATCCGTTGCAACGCACGGGCACATTGCTAGTACTGTGTACACATTTAACAAGGTCAAATTGATTTGAATTTGAGATACCGATGGCAGATATCGTTTGGCCACATTGCATCCATGCATGGACACATTATTCAAATTGGAGATGATGGGTAGCTTTCGCAGCTCATACCTAATGGTGTGTGTGTGGTTGCGTGTGTGTGTTTGTGTGGGTGTGTGTGCGTGTGTGTGTTTGTGTGTGCGTGTGTGTTGTGCATGTTAAAGACATTGTATATAGTATAAAACATGGTATAGATTCCAAACATCTAGCTAGAGCATACATGTACTATGATTTGAATTCAACATAAAATGGATACACATATTTTGAATTCGAGAGCTTATGTACATGTAGTTCATATTTATATGAGAATTTACTACTCCTATATTCATGTCCTGTGTTGTAAAGATAATATTTAGATGGTTGTATACTAACCCGAGTACAATCCCATTCAAAGGGAAAATGTACTCAAATATAGTCCAGATGCTAGACAGTACGAATTGTTTTTTTATTGTTGAGGGAAGTGCAAATTGATTTGGTACTGTACACGATAAGCTTTTTCTCCCGACTTTTTTAGTTTTTTGTTGTTGTTTTTGAATGGAATTTGTAGTAATACAGTAAAATGGGACATGGCTCTCTCTAGTGGGGTGCGAATTGTCTTTTGTTTTGTTTTTTGGTACACGTTAAGCTTGTTCTCCCGAAATTTCAAGCTGCGCCTTGTTATGCAAAAATTTCAAGCTAGCAACTCTGTCTATTGTGCTGGGAAACTCCCGCCTCCTTAACCCGCGCCTTGTTATCCCAAAATTTTAAGATATCTCTTTGTCTCGTTGTGCTCCGAAAACTCCATATCAACCCACGCCTTGCTATCCCAAAATTACGATGCGCGTGAAAACACCCACCTCCGGCGAAATCCCGACACGCAAAATTCCCGTGATACCCCTGAACTGAATGAATCACCTTGTTCAAATCGGTGGGGCTACTTTTTTAACTTACACCACATTTTGGATAAGCGAGACCCTAAGCCATGGTTCCCGCCTCCCATCCCCTCCACCCCCCATTCGTACACTATGGCCGTGGAAACCCGCGAAGCCCCACACCCTCCTCCATCTGGCACCCAGCCGAAGCCTCTTCCCCGATGACATCATCCACCGCAACAGTTCGACACCCCTCATCCACCGCACCGAATGAGGATTCATCGTCGATCTCGTCGTCCCGCTGGTTCAGCCACCCCGTCCTCCACCTCCAAGGAGCTGCCCTTCGTTCGCATCGTCTATCACGCCACCTCCATTCCGACAACGCCGTCTTCACCTACAGCACTAGAAGTGTAGCACCTTCACCGATTCCTCGGATGAAGCCGAGGCCTAATCGGCGGCACCAAAGAGGTTCTACACTAATCGCTGCATTTTCTTCTTGATTCGTTCTCACGGTGCTGCCGGCGCTCGGACCCGAGACGCCATGGAAAGGTTCCATCTAAAGCGGCGTCGCCGGCCACTTCCTCCATGGCGTCGGTCCCTCGGCAGTAACGTCCACATCAGTAGGAGCAGCTGCTGCGGCGGCGGCTCTCGCTGGCCCCGCTGCTGCTGCTTTGGCTCTCGCTCGCGCTGCTGCTCTGTTCTTGCTCTCGGTCCCCTGTCTGGTCTGCTCTGGCTCTTGCTAGCACTGCCGCTCTTGCTCTTGCTTATGCTACTACTCTTGCTCTTGCTCTTGCTTGCGCTACTGCTCTACTCTTGCTGGTGCTGCTACTGCACGAGCAGCAGCTCCAGCTCTTGCTCGAGCACCTGTTGCTGCTACCCGCGATGCTGCTATGCGACCAGCATGTGTACCATACTTGATGTTTGCCTTGCCATGAGTCTGGCAAGGGGGTACAAGAGTGATCTAGGAGTGGATTACTGGACAGCGGTCCAAATTATCCTTAGGTTCCTAAAGAGGACTAAGGAAATGTTTCTCGGTTATGGAGGTGATAAAGAGTTCATCGTAAAGGGTTATGTTGATGCAAGCCTTGACACTAATCTGGATGACTCTGAGTCGCAAACCAGATACGTATAGTGGAGCAGTCATTTGGAATGGCTCCAAGTGGAGCGTGGTAGCAACATCTACAGTATGACTTAGACATTTGCAAAGTACACACGGATCATAATGTTGCAGACTCGTAGACTAAAACTTCTCTCACAAGAAAAACATGATCAAACCCCAGAACTGATTGGGTGTGAATCACATGGCGATGTGAACTAGATTATTGACTGTAGTGCAAGTGGGAGACTGTTGGAAATATGCCTTCGAGGCAATAATAAATTGGTTATTATCATATTTCCCATTCACGATAAATGTTTATTATTGATGCTAGAATTGTATTGACCGAAAACTTAAATACATGTGTTAATATTAAAACTACACCGTGTCCCTAGTAAGCCTCTACTAGACTAACTCGTTGATCAAAGGTGGTTACGGTTTCCTAACCATGGACATGAGTTGTCATTTGATAACGGCATCACATCATTAGGATGATGATGTGATGGACAGAGCCAATCATAAGCTTAGCATCAGATCGTTTAGTTTTTTGCTATATATTTCTTCATGTCAAGTATCAGTTTCTTAGACCATGAGATCATGCCACTCCCGGATATCGGAGGAATACCTTGTGTGCTATCAAACATCACTTTGTAACTGGGTGATCATAAAGGTTCCGGAGGGGTTTGAAAGTCCTCGGAGGGTTCCACCACATCCCATACAGTAGCTTGGTCTGTAGGGGGGCGTCCTTGTCTTAATGGGCTAAGGGAACCATCCCCTACAAGGCCCATGCGTCTGGAAAGGAGAAACCCTAAGCGGGAGGGAGTCCACTTGCCTTGGGAGGCAAGTTTCCTCCCTTGGACGCCTCCCCTCCTCGAAGGAGGGGCTAGGGCTACCCCTCCAGCCCTCCCACACCCCTATATATAGTGGGGAGGGTGCGCAAGGGCTGGACACACCAAACCCAAGCCTCCTCTCTCCGCCGATAAGCCTCCACCTCGATCCGTCAGTGCTTGGCGAAGCCCTGTCGGTGTTCCATTACCATTACCACCACCACACTGTTGTGTTGGTTTAGATGTGATCTATCTCCTCTCGCTCGCTTGCTGGATCAAGAAGGAGAGGACGCCACCGAGCCGTACATGTGCTAAACTTGGAGGTGTCATCCCTTGGGCACTAGACCGGATTGGATCACGATTGGATCATGAAGAGTACGACTACGTCCACTGCGTTACGATGCTAATGCTTTCGGTCTACAAGGGTATGTAGACACACTCCCATCTCATAGCTATGCATCTCCTAGATTGGATCTTGGGTGTTTCGTAGTATTTTTTTTATTTTCATGCAACGTTCCCCATCAAGAGGAGTGTAAATGAGTGAAGGTGGGGCGAAAGTGGATCGAGCGGCAGCAAGAGCCTCTCGAGTGTGAGTCAGCTCCTGAGCCAGGCTGGTGATCAGGAGGTACCCAACGGTTATGTTACGAGAAAGGTGGCTGGCTGAACGGTCACACTCCGGATCAATGATAGGAAAACGGATGCGTCCAGTATCGAACATGGACGGGTAGTAAAAGAAACCTGGGCGTGTCTACATCTGGATGTCCTTGTATCGCAAATCGACGAGGGCGTCAAATGCAACAAACTGGATTGCCTGATTGGGTGTAGAAGCAAATCTGCCCTTGGTCGAGCGGGTATAGGTGCCGGTTAGGGTATTGTTATGCACGACGACCTCTGCGTAGTACTCATACACCGCATCTGAGAGCTGCTCCAGGTACACCTGGTACACCGGGTCATCATCGTCGGGGTAAAGTTGACGCCAAACACTACGTAGAAGGTGAGGAAATGTGGCTGGTGCCGGCTCAGGCTGATATGGATATGGAACGGGAGCCATCTACACTCATAACATTAGTTAGTCAGTAAACAAAATAAACTATATGCATGCAATGCAACAACAAAGTGCAACTGCATACTCAAAAACACCCAAGGACTCCTATCTACCGTTTTACTAGCGCGTCGGCTGTCTAGGGCATCCTACAGTTAGCGCGGCTCAGATACCAAGCATTGTGGCACCCCGGCTCGGAGCAACCGGTTTACCTTGCATTGCAATCCTAGAGATTAAGTCTTCTGGCAATACACAACAACTTGGTACAGAAAACAATCGCTTCATTGATCTCTTGCGGAAGCATAAGTTCGAAGGTTACATGATGAAACGAGGCCAAGTGGCACACACGGTGCGGCTAAACTTATGTCCATTATTTAGTCTACATAACAGGGGCCTCGACGAAACATCTACCTAGCGACGGAAAGACAACGTAACGGAACTCCATCTCACAGGGACACTGCTGGCACACTTCCTAGATCGCATCGAAGGGAACAACTCCAACTCCTGGAACAGCTTCTCCTGAAACTGGCATGACACACCAGGTGAGTACTTTGAATGTACTCGCAAGCTCACAATAAGCAAAGCAAATATGAAAAACAATAACAAGACATTAATATGGTTTTAATGCATGAACATGATGAAGCATACATGAAGTGCGTGTGGTGCAAAAATCCTTATTCCCTCGGACCAACTTACCATCCCGGGTTATCTCTGAACCCATATGATTCACTCACCATCGTGATCACCGCTGGATCACCTCTAAAACCAACATAGTGGCCATTACGAGACCACCATCTGTATCATGTGACATCTCAAAATTTTAGTGTGCATACTAGTTATTTCTGTGGACCCATGGTGTGACCTACTATGAACTGTGCCCATAACCGAGGACGCGGCTATCGATAGATTATACACTCTGCAGAGGTTAGTGCAATGTACCCACACCAAGGAATTCATGGCCTTGTGCTCCCATTGGGGTGGACCAACGACATTCCGACAAAACCAATCTATTGCATGACACTCACTCGGCCACTCTGACAAACTCCCCTTTGGGCTAAATCCTGGGTGGCCCCAATGTCACCGCATGAGATCTGCCACCTTCGTGGCCGACCACCGTCGTGGGCAACACAAAATAATGTCCCACACGGGAACAATGATACCATACTACTACGGGCACACAAGGTTATGGCTGCCTACCGGGCCAGGGCAGCGCGAGCACATTGCCTTCCCTAGTTGGAGGCACTGGCGAGAGGCATGACAATAAACCGAATTAGGGCCTCCCCATCCAGGCAAGTGTGATTGCACTAGTGAGCTAGATTCGGTGGCACCATGACTCGATCAACATCTTGTTCAAGTTGAATTAACAGCAAGTTTAACTTGAATTTAAAATTATTCGAATCATAGTGCGAAATGAAATGCACGGGTCACGAGTAACCAATATGAATGCATCATCATAAGCATATTCGTATGACATGGTCTCTACAACACATAATATCAAGATGGCATAAATCCTACTACAAAGATTTAACATGAATGAAATAATATGCACAAGATTCATAGAGCACTTGAATTAAAGTAAATGTAGCAAAATGAATTTTAATTCAAGTAAAAGTATTGCTAATGCAAGCCATCCTTTCAAATGACTGTTGTGGCTTGCCTTAGTTCAGAGGAGTGTCACAATACTCCTGGTCTTCTCAGAGGCAATCAGAACCTTCTGAAAATATTTGAAAATGCAAAAAGGAAATGTCACAAAAGCCTTTTATTGCACCAGAAAATAGCTACAACAAGAAAAATTCTCAATTCTTGCATGCAGAAATATTAGCTCATAACAAAACTAGTGCAAAAAGAATCAACTCATTTGGAATTATGGTTTAGGAGATATTGCTGGTCAAAGTTAGGGTCAAATATATGAATTTAGACTAAAAATAAAAAATTCCAAAAGAGGCCACGTAGAAAGGGTATTCGCAGAATACGCCTCTACACTGTGCTCTCTGTGCTCGCCGTGTTCGCGTCCGCCGTGCAGGCGTCCATCGTTGGGGAGCTGCAGAGAAGGGCTAGGTGGACGCGAGAAAGATTGCTGAGTGGCATGGACATGCTTCGGTGGTGCGAGGAGGGTGAACGGGCAACGACAGAGGGGTCCCGGTGCTCAGAGCGCACCGACCACCTGTCGAACACCACGTTCACGCGCGGTCACCGTGTGCACTGGCGCACGCGGTATGTGATACGTCTCCAACGTATCTATAATTTTTTATTGTTCCATGCTATTATATTATCTGTTTTGGATGTTTTATATGCATTAATATGCTATTTTATATTATTTTTGGGACTAACCTATTAACCTAGAGCCCAATGCCAGTTTTTGTTTTTTTTCCTGTTATAGAGTTTCACAAAAAAGGAATATCAAACGGAGTCCAAACGGAATAAAACTTTCGCGATGATTTTTCTTGGACCAGAAGAAACCTACGAAATTTGGAGATGAAGTCAGAAGACCCACGAGGCGATGACAAGCCGTAGGGGCGCGCCCTAGGGGGGGTGCCCCTGGCTTGTGGCCACCTCGGGAGTCCACCGACCTACCTCTTCGTCCTATAAATCCTCAAATATTCCTAACCCTCAGGGGAGTCCACAAAAATACTTTTCCGCCGCCGCAACCTTCTGTTCCCGTGGGATCCCATCTTGGGGCCTTTTTCGGTGATCTGCCAGAGGGGGATTCGATCACAGAGGGCTTCTCAATCAACCCTATTGCCCTTTTGATGAAGCGTGTGTAGTTTATCTCAGACCTACGAGTCCATAGCTAGTAGCTAGATGGCTTCTTCTCTCTCTTTGATTCTCAATACCATGTTCTCCTCGATGTTCTTGGAGATCCATCCGATGTAATCTTCTTTTGTGGTGTGTTTGTCGAGATCCGATGAATTGTGGATTTATGATCAGATTATCTATGAATATTATTTGAATCTTCTCTGAATTCCTATATGCATGATTTGATATCTTTGTATTTCTCTTTGAATTATCGGTTTGGTTTGGCCAACGAGATTGGTATTTCTTGCAATGGGAGAGGTGCTTAGTTTTGGGTTCAATCTTGCGGTGTCCTCACCCAGTGACAAAGTAGGGGTAGCGAGGCACGTATTTGCATTGTTGCCATCAAGGATAACAAGATGGGGTTTTCATCATATTGCTTGAGTTTATCCCTCTACATCATGTCATCTTACTTAATGCGTTACTCTGTTCTTCATGAACTTAATACTCTAGATGCAGGAAGGAGTCGGTCGATGTGTTGAGTAATAGTAGTAGATGCAGGCAGGAGTCGGTCTACTTGACATGGACGTGATGCCTATATGCATAATCATTGCCTTAGATATCATCATAACTTTGCGCTTTTCTAGCAATTGCTCGACAGTAATTTGTTCACCCACCGTATTATTTGCCTTCAAGAGAGAAGCCTCTAGTGAAACCTATGGCCCCCGGGTCTATTTTCCATATTATATTTTCAGATCTATAAATAAAAAATACCAAAAATATCTTGCTGCAATTTATTTACTTTTCCATTTTGGCAATGTTTTATACCTATCTCTATCGATCTGACCGTTGCAATTGATCGTGAAGGGATTGACAACCCCTTTATCGCGTTGGGTGCAAGTGTTTGATCGTTTGTGCAGGTGCGTAGATTGGGGACTTGCTTGTACCTCCTACTGGATTGATACCTTGGTTCTCTAACTGAGGGAAATACTTATCTCTACTTTGCTGCATTAGCCTTTCCTCTTCAAGGGAAAAACAAACGCAAGCTCAAGAAGTAGTAGGAAGAATTTTTGGCGCCGTTGCCGGGGAGGTCTACATCAAGCCTACCAAGTAACCATCACAAACTCATCTCTTGAATTACATTATTTGCCATTTGCCTCTCATTTTCCTCTCCCCCACTTCTAAAATGATTTTCAGAAAAATACAAAAATATTTGCCTTTTTATTCGCCCTTCTTCCGTTCGTCTTTTCGTTTACTTTTTATTTGCTTGTGTGCTAAATTGCTTGCTTGCCCGTATGGCTCAACCCAGGAGCTTTGATCCTTATTTAAGGAAGTTGGAAGAGATTGAAAGAAATGCTAAAAGTTTCATGTCTTTACAATATGAGCATAATAATTTCTTCAGAAAAGAGCTTAAAGAACAAAGGCCATGATGGAGTATATTAATAAAGAGCTTGATGATATGTCCAAGGAATTTTATGGTTTGAAATCTTAGTTTGCTCAGCTTGAAAATTTAGTAGGCCAAGTTTCTGATAAACAAGCTACTTTAGTGAATAAAATGGCCGCTAAACCGGAGTCTTTAAATAATGATGAAGATCTTAAAGTGATTGATGTGACTCCTATTGAATCTTTTTTTTCCAACATAAATCTTGATAAAGATGGGACTGGAGATGAGTCAACTTTAGCTAGAAGGCGTCCCAATAATTCGGAGTTTATAGATCTTGATGCAAAAATTGATCAAAGTGGGATTGGAGAGGTCAAAACTTTAAGTAGCAATGAACCCACCCTTTTGGATTTCAAGGTCTTTAATTATGATAATTGTTCTTTGATAGATTGTATTTCCTTGTTGCAATCCATGTTGAATTCTCCTCATGCTTATAGTCAAAAGAAAGCTTTTACTAAACATATTGTTGATGCTATGATGAAATCTTTTGAAGAAAAACTTGAGTTGGAAGTTCCTATCCCTAGAAAGCTTTATGATGAGTGGGAACCTACTATTAAGATTAAAATTAAAAACTATGAGTTCTATGCTTTGTGCGATTTGGGTGCTAGCGTTTCCACAATTTCTAAAACTTTATGTGATGTGCTAGGGTTCCTTGAATTTGATGATTGTTCTTTAAATTTGCATCTTGCTGATTCCACTGTAAAGAAACCTATGGGAAGGATTAATTATGTTCTTATTGTTGCAAATAGGAATTATGTGACCGTAGATTTTATTGTTCTTGATATAGAATGCAATCCTACATGTCCTATTATTCTTGGTAGACCTTTCCTTAGAACGATTGGTGCAATTATTGATATGAAAGAAGGAAACATTAGATTTCAATTTCCATTAAGGAAGTGCATGGAACACTTTCCAATAAAGAAAATTAAATTACCATATGAATCTATTATGAGAGCTACTTATGAATTGCACACTAAAGATGACAATACCTAGATCTATTGCGTTATGCCTAGCTATGGGCGTTAAACAATAGCGCTTGTTGGGAGGCAACCCAATTTTATTTTTGTGTTTTTTGTTTTTCTTATGTTCTTGAATAAAATACACATTATTACCTCTGTAGTAATTGTGTTTTGGTGTTTTAAATAGTGTTTGAGCTAAGTAAGACCTTTAGGGTCGCTTTTGGTGATAGTTAATTTGATCTTGCTGAAAAACAGAAACTTATGCATGCAGTAAACTAATTTTGTAAATTCACAGAAACGAGATATTGATCTGATTATTTATGCAAAATATTAATATACAAATTTCCCAGGTTGTCCTAAATTTTCAGAATTTTTAGAGTTAGAAAAGTATTCGAAATTTCCATATTGCTACAGACTGTTCAGTTTTTGACAGATTCTGTTTTCTATGTGTTGTTTGCTTATTTTGATGAATCTATGGGTAGTATCGGGGGGTATGAACCATGGAGAAGTTGGAATACAGTAGATATTACACCAGTATAAATAAAGAATGAGTTCACAACAGTACCAAAAGTGGTAATTTTATTTTCTTATACTAACGGATCTCATTAGTTTTTCTGTTGAGTTTTGTGTTGTGAAGTTTTCAAGTTTTGGGTAATGATTTGATGGACTATGGAATAAGGAGTGGCAAGAGCCTAAGCTTGGGGATGCCCAAGGCACCCCAAGGTAATATTCAAGGACAACCAAGAGCCTAAGCTTGGGAATGCCCTGGAAGGCATCCCCTCTTTCATCTTCAATCCATCGGTAAATTTACTTGAGTTTATATTTTTATTCACCACATGATATGAGTTTTGCTTGGAGCGTCTTGTATGATATGAGTCTTTTATTTTTATTTTTCCACAATAATCCTTGCTATACACAACTTTTTGAGAGGGACATGCTTAAATCGTGAATTTATTAGAATACTCTATGTGCGTCACTTATATCTTTTGAGCTAGGCAATTTTGCTCTAGTGCTTCACTTATATATTTTTAGAGCACGACGGTGGCTTTATTTTGTTGAAATTTTTGAACTCTCTTTCTTCACATATATTATTTTGAGATTCTCTAAACAGCATGGTAATTTTCTTAGGTTATGAATTTAGTCCTAATAAGATGGGCATCCAAGAGGGATATAATAAAAACTTTCATATAAAGTGCATTGAATACTATGTGAAGTTTGATTCCTTATGATTGTTTTGAGAAATAAAGATGGTGATATTAGAGACATTCTTGTGAGTAATTATGGATTGTAGAAATACTTGTGTTAAAGTTTGTGATTCCCGTAGCATGCACGTATGGTGAACCGTTATGTTATGAAGTTGGAACATGATTTATTTTTTGATTGCCATCCTTTGTGTTGAGGTCGGGATCACGTGATGGTTAACTCCTACCAACCCTTCCCCTAGGGGCATGCGTCTAATACTTTGTTTCGATAACTTCTAGACGTTTGCAACAAGTATGTGAGTTCTTTATGACTAATGTTGAGGCCATGGATTATACGCACTCTCACCCTTCCACCATTGCTAGCCTCTCTAGTACCGCGCAACTTTCGCCGGTGCATTACACCCACCATATACCTTCCTCAAAAGAGCCACCATATACCTTCCTCAAAACATCCACCATACCTACCTATTATGGCATTTCCATAGCCATTCCGAGATATATTGCGATGCAACTTCCACCGTTCCGTTTATTATGACACGTTCCATCATTGTCATATTGCTTTGCATGATCATGTAGCTGACATCGTATTACATGTCACTCTTGAGTCATTGCACATCCCGGTACACCGACGGAGGCATTCATATAGAGTCATATTTTGTTCTAAGTACCGAGTTATAATTCTTGAGTTGTAAGTAAATAAAAGTGTGATGATCATCATTTTTAGAGCATTGTCCCATGTGAGGAAAGGATGGTGGAGACTATGATTCCCCCACAAGTTGGGATGAGACTCCGGACGAAAAAAAGAGGAGAAAAAAGAGGCCAAAGAGCCCAAAATAAAAAAGAGAGAGAAAAGAGAGAAGGGGCAATGTTACTATCCTTTTTCCACACTTGTGCTTCAAAGTAGCACCATGATCTTCATGATAGAGAGTGTCCTATGTTGTCACTTTCATATATTAGTGGGAAATTTTCATTATAGAACTTGGCTTGTATATTCCAATGATGGGCTTCCTCAAATCGCCCTAGGTCTTCGTGAGCAAGCAAGTTGGATGCACACCCACTTAGTTTCTTTTTGAGCTTTCATACACTTATAGCTCTAGTGCATCCGTTGCATGGCAATCCCTACTCACTCACATTGATATCCATTGATGGGCATCTCCATAGCCCGTTGATACGCCTAGTTGATGTGAGACTATCTCCTTCTTTTTGTCTTCTCCACAACCACCATATTCTATTCCACCTATAGTGCTATATCCATGGCTCACGCTCATGTATTGTGTGAAAGTTGAAAAAGTTTGAGAACACTAAAGTATGAAACAATTGCTTGGCTAATTCCGGGGTTGTGCATGACTGAAATATTTTGTGTGGTGAAGATGGAGCATAGCCATACCATATGATTTTGTAGGGATAACTTTCTTTGGCCATGTTATTTTGAGAAGACATGATTGCTTTATTAGTATGCATGAAGTATTGTTGTTTTTATGTCAATATTAAACTTTTGTTTTGAATCTTATAGATCTGATCATTCATGCCACAATAAAGAAAATTACATGAATAAATATGTGAGGTAGCATTCCACATCAAAAATTCTGTTTTTATCATTTACCTACTCGAGGATGAGCAGGAATTAAGCTTGGGGATGCTTGATACGTCTCCAACGTATCTATAATTTTTTATTGTTCCATGCTATTATACTATTTGTTTTGGATGTTTTATATGCATTAATATGCTATTTTATATTATTTTTGGGACCAACCTATTAACCTAGAGCCTAGTGCCAGTTTCTGTTTTTTTTCCTGTTTTTGAGTTTCGCAGAAATAGAATATCAAACGGAGTCCAAATGGAATAAAACTTTCGTGATGATTTTTCTTGGACCAGAAGACACCTATGAGACTTGGAGATGAAGTCAGAAGACCCATGAGGCGACGACAAGCCGTAGGGGCGTGCCCTAGGGGGGGCGCCCCTGGCTTGTGGCCCCCTCGGGAATCCACCGACCTACCTCTTCGTCCTAGAAATCCTCAAATATTCCGTAACCCTCAGGAGAGTGCACGAAAATACTTTTCCGCCACCGCAACCATCTGTTCCCGTGAGATCCCATCTTGGGGCCTTTTTTGGCGATCTGCCGGAGGGGGATTTGATCACGAAGGGCTTCTACATCAACCCTATTGCCCTTCCGATGGAGCGTGAGTAGTTTATCTCAGACCTATGGGTCCATAGCTAGTAGCTGATGGTTCTTCTCTCTCTTTGATTCTCAATACCGTGTTCTCCTCGATGTTCTTGGAGATCCATCCGATGTAATCTTCTTTTACGGTGTGTTTGTCGAGATCCGATGAATTGTGGATTTATGATCAGATTATCTATGAATATTATTTGAATCTTCTCTGAATTCTTATATGCATGATTTGATATCTTTGTATTACTCTTCGAATTATCGGTTTGGTTTGGCCAACGAGATTGGTATTTCTTGCAATGGGAGAGGTGCTTAGTTTTGGGTTCAATCTTGCGGTGTCCTCACCCAGTGACAAAGTAGGGGTAGCAAGGCAAGTATTTGCATTGTTGCCATCAAGGATGACAAGATTGGGTTTTCATAATATTGCTTGAGTGTATCCCTCTACATCATGTCATCTTACTTAATGTGTTACTCTATTCTTCATGAACTTAATTAATACTCTAGATGCAGGCATGAGTCGGTCGATGTGTGGAGTAATAGTAGTAGATGCAGGCAGGAGTCGGTCTACTTGACACGGACGTGATGCCTATATGCATAATCATTGCCTTAGATATTGTCATAACTTTGCGCTTTTCTATCAATTGCTCGACAGTAATTTGTTCACCCACCGTATTATTTGCCTTCAAGATAGAAGCCTCTAGTGAAACCTATGGCCCCCGGGTCTATTTTCCATATTATATTTTCAGATCTAGAAATCTAAAATACCAAAAATATCTCACTGCAATTTATTTTCTTTTCTGTTTTAGCAATCTTTTATACCTATCTCTATCAGATCTCACCGTTGCAATCGATCATGAAGGGATTGACAACGCCTTTATCACGTTGGATGCAAGTGTTTTATTGTTTGTGCAGGTGCGTAGATTGGGGACTTGTTTGTACCTCCTACTAGATTGATACCTTTGTTCTCTAACTGAGGGAAATACTTATCTCTACTTTGCTGCATCACCCTTTCCTCTTCAAGGGAAAAACCAACACAAGCTCAAGAAGTAACAGTAAGCCAGGGGCTGCCAGATTGTGTCTAGGGTGTTGCCCTTTCAACGCGGTGCTGCAGGGTTCCCTTGGCTTGCCACCTTGACCACTAGATAGGACTTGAGCTTGCAGAAAAGTTTCTGGACAGAAACTTGTGATGGAACTAGAGAGAGATTTACTGGGAGTTAAAGAGTGAAATCTTGTGGTTAAGCTTATGGTAGGAAGGTAGCCATGTGGTAAAAATTTCACTCAAGAGGATCAGGTAAAAATGCACTTGCTTCACAAAGTGCCCTTACTGTCCAGAAGTGAAAATAATTTCTTGAGCTAAAATTCTTCAAATGACTATCACATATTTTTGCATGGGAAGGTGAGGCATGACCCAAAGAATATTTGGGAATTTATTGGGAATTTCTGAGCTAGAAAAATGAGGGTTGCTTCATAGCAGATTGAGAAAATATTCATTTTTAGAAGAAAAATGAATATCATGGCATTAAATAAAATTATTCCATGCCATAATCATGGTAGTTTAGAGATGAAGTCAAGAGGTGATTTAGAGATGATAGAACCCACTTGGAAGAAAATCAAAATAATTTCCAAGTGGCAAGTCCAAAAGAGGTGACTGAAAATTCAAATGAAATTCAAATAATCAATTAATCCAAGAAAAAGAAAAAGAGGAAAAATCCAGGGTGTCATAAGACGTATCACAGGGTAATTAACCCGCGCTACCGCTAAGTTAGCTATAGCGCGGGGTACTTACCCAGGGCTACTACTAAATTTTACTTACTTACCGGTGCGCATCGTCCTCTCCATTCCCCTCTCCCAGTTCACCCGATTCCCAACTCCTCCGTCGCCGTTGCCGCCGTCGCGCCCCTGCTGTAGCCGTCTTCCCCGCGCCCCTCCTTGCCACCGTTGACCTTTCGGAGCACCCATGGTCGTCGGAGCATAGGCCGCCGCCTCCTCCTCCGGTAGCTGCAGCCTCCTCCGACACCGCCGCCCCTCCTCCGACGAGCATCCTCTCTGTACCCGCCCCCTCTCTTCTCTTTTCTAGTTCTAGGGTTCTTTAGGTTAATTAGGTTAAATAGTGTTTCATCAATTATGGGGATTTTAGTTCTAGAGTTCGAGGGTTCGGATTGTAGATAATAGGAATTTTTGTTCTAGGGTTCAAATGGTGTAGAAGATGGATATGGTGATGATTTATCTATTAATTCTAGGGTTCTAGGGTTCAAATGGTGAAATGGCCATGATTTTTCTATAAATTCTAGGGTTCTGGTGTTCTACGGTTTTAGGTTAATTGATGCAATTTTTGCAATGAACTTGGTATTGTAGATACAAATTGGTCATAAATGCAATTGTTTTTGTGACAAACTTGAATTATAAAATAATTATAGTGAGAGCTAAATGGTGTAGTTGATCAAATTTATATGCAAGCATTTTAGTTTATAATATATAGTAGCAACAGTAGTTTCATCAAATCAAACATTCATTGAGCGTGATTTCCTTAATAAGATGGTTGTTTGCTATTCTTTTTCAGAAATTTTGAAACCCTAGGAAAAGGACAAGACATTGCCCGACACCACCACCAACGAGAGCATGCTCTGCCTCTACAGCCCTATCAACACCGGTATATACAACAATAATATTAATGCTCGAAATATGATGGATATGATGAAAAAATTAATGTTTTGTACTACTAGTTGACCCCCATGTATTCAATTGATCTGCTACTAGTTGTTGTGTACTACTCGCTAGTGTTGTAGTTGCATTTTGAATTGAGTTTGAGACTTATGTTTTGACCAAGATGTTTTGTGGATATTTGGACATGTGTTGTAGTGTAGAAGATGGATATTTGAACATTGTTTGCAGGGAATCTGATTCTGAGTGGCCTATGTTTTGCTAGAATGTTGATTTATATCTGTTCCGGCAAATTTCAGGCGCTCGATTTGTCCACTTTCTAGCAAAGGTCATGCCGAAATTTCTGATGAATTTTGGCATCACTTGTGATGAATGTAGGTAATATCGAGTGCCCAGGATTTGCCAGGACGGGAATGAAACGACATTCCGGCAAAACATAGGCCATCTTTTTATGTTAGTATTCATTTCATTATAGTTTTATAATTAAACGAGCAGAGTGAACTGTAGGAAACATGGCGAATAACGATGAAGCCGGGGATTCTGTTGATGCTCGCTTCGAGAATGCACACCATTACATTGACTTTCCGGCTAGTCGGGAAGAAGAAGGGTTGGATGGCCCCCTTCTCGTAACAGAGGGCCGTACTACCAGCATGGACACCGGCACCGAGACCGACAATGATAGTGGCAGCCAGACCACGAAAGCTGGCACTAAAGGAGAGAAGATGAAGAAATCTCGGCTACCAAATCAGCTCAGCACCGGAAGACTGGTGGTCATGGTGGTGCACCTGCCCTATTTGAGCCAATAGAGCCGCGTGAAGTTTCATCATGCTATGGCAAGCAGATAGGATGCATCCTACGGGATACCGCCAACCTAAATGACACAACCATAAGGAAGAAAGCACATTTGGAGCTCATCCTGTTGACCAGGTAGCACGCTAGATTCTACTTCCCTGACCGTTATGACGAGAAAGATCTGTGGGATGATAAACCCATGAAGAAGATAAACAACAGAGCCCTTGGCAAGTTTAGCGGCGCATTGAGCGCCTAAAAAGTTAGGGTAAAAAATCAATACAAAAACATAAATTATCCAACGCCTAGATTATTGAAGATAATCCAAAAATTATGGAAGCAGACTTAGAAACATTCAGGAAGACTATCGTTGCCGAAGCAACCAAGGAAAAGGCCGAGAGAATGAAGGAGCTTTAAACCAGGAACATGGGTATCCACCGCTTTGAAAGCCATGGTTACATGGGCAAGAAGCTCGTGTGGGATAAGGAGGACACGGAACGCGAACGTTAGGGGATCCCAGACCCTTTGGCAGAGTTCACCGTCCTGCAGGATCATGATTTCATCAAGGCCCGGTTCAAGTGGGACAAGGAGGAAAAGGAATGGTACACGGACGGGCCGACGAGGAAATTCATGAGAATACTAGTAATTAATAGTTTACCACCTTATAATAGATTCTGATCAAGTCGACTACGTTCTAGTCACATTTGTAGACGGTCCATGTTCGTTTTGCAGAGAGACCAACATAGGTGAGCAGCCAAAGAAGAGCGACTCATCGACTTAGTCATCGACCAAGTATAAGTTGGACACCCCTTTCAACCAACACATCAACACAATGCAGGGACACCTGGAGGACCAGTGGCCGCAGTATGGATGCGTGCATGCCGCCGAACACGGTGCCATGTGGACTGATGTATAATACACAACTTGTTCTTGTAGACTCGTGTTGGGCCTCCAAGCGCAGAGTTTTATAGGACAATAGCAAATTTACCTCAAGTGGATGACCTAAGGTTTATTAATCTGTGGGAGGTGTAGGATGAAGATGGTCTCTCTCAAACAACCCTGCAACCAAATAATAAAAAGTCTCTTGTGTCCCCAACACACCCAATACAATGGCTAATTATATAGGTGCACTAGTTCGGCGAAGAGATGGTGATAAAAGTGTAATATGGATGGTAAAAATATATTTTTATAATCTGAATAAATAAAAGCAGCAAGGTAGCAAGTGATAAAACGGAGCACAAACGGTATTGCAATGCTTGAAAACAAGGCCTTGGGTCCGTACTTTCGCTAGTGCAATCTCAAAACACTGCTAATATAATTGGATCACATAACCATCCCTCAACGTGCAACAAAGAATCATTCCAAAGTACTTAACTAGCAAAGAACATAAGAAGAAATTGCTTGTAGGGTACGAAACCACCTTAAAGTTATTCTTTCCGTTCGATCTATTCAATAGTTCGTACTAAAATAACACAAAGTTATTCTTTCTGTTCGATCTATCCAAGTGTTCGTACTAAAATAACACCATATGATACGCATCAACCAACTCTAATGTCACCTAGATACTCCAATGTCACCACAAGTATCCATGAGTTAATTATACGATACGCATCAAACAATTTCAGAATCATAATACTCGATCCAAATCAAAGAACCTCAAAGAGTGCCCCAAGATTCCTACCAGAGAAACAAGGATGAAAACGTGCATCAACCCCTATGCATAGATTACGCCAATGTCACCTCGGGAATCCGCGAGTTGAGTGCCAAAACATATATCTGGTGAATCAATATAATACCCCATTGTCACCACGGGTATTCATATGCAAGACATATATCAAGTGCTCTCAAATCCATAAAAACTCAAATCCATAAAAATAGTCAATCCGATAATAATGAAATCTCAAAGGGAAATCTCAATTCATCACAACAAGATAGAGAGGAAGAAACACCATATGATCCAACTATATTAACAAAGCCCGCGATACACCAAGATCATGCCATATCAAGAACACGAGAGAGAGAGAGAGATTAAACACATAGCTACTGGTACAAACCCTTAGCCCCAAGGGTGGACTACTCCCTCCTCATCATGGTGGCCGCCGGGATGATGAAGATGGCCACCGGTGATGATTTTCCCCTCCCGCGGAGTGCCAGAACGGCGTCTAGATTGGTTTTTCGTGGTTACAGAGGCTTGCGGTGGTGGAACTTCTGATCTAGGGTTATTTCTGATGGTTTCTCTATTTATAGGATTTTTTGGTGTCGGTTTCACGCGAAGATGGGCCACAAAGAGGGCACAACCCACCAGGGCACGCCTGGGCCTCCTGGCGTGCCCCGGTGTATTGTGCCCTACTCCTTCACCTTCTGGTCCTTCCACGAAGCTTCTAGTGCCTTTTTTTCCAAAAAAATTGTCAAAAAGTTTTGTTGCATTTGGAGAACTTTTATTTCTGCGCAAAAAACAACACCACGGTAGTTCTGCTGAAAACAGCGTTAGTCCGAGTTAGTTCCATCCAAATCATATCAAAACCATATAAAATTGTTGTAAAGATGGCATGAATACTTCATAAATTAAAGATATGTTGGAGACGTATCAGCATCCCTTTGCTTAATTCCTACTCGTCCTCGAGTAGGTAAATGATAAAAGAAATAATTTATGAAGCGTGAATGCTAGCATAGTGCACAAGTTTGATCAATGATAATTTCAATCACTTTTCCTAGCATCATAATAGCAACTCTTTCTATAAAACTTGTCATGATAAAGTAGCAATTGAAAATGGAAGTTTTTTTATGTGGAATGCTACCTATCATATTCATGATGTACTCTTTTCTTTTGTAACATAGACATTTGGACTTGAATGATTCAAAGCAATAGTCTATAATTTGACATGAGGACATCAATACTCAATCATATCAACAAGCAACCATGTCTTTCAAAATATGAACACTAAGGAAAGCTATCCCTAGCCCATTATGCTTAATCATTGATCCATTCATTAAACACACTGGAATATTAGCTACATCCAATGCACAAGTATGATCATAGTGCTTCCTAGTTGGTGCTTTATAAGAGAAGATGGAGACTCAAATAAAAATAAAAATTCCATAAAGTAAATAGATAGGCCCTTCGCAGAGGGAAGCAGAGATTTGTAGAGGTGCCAGAGCTCAAAGCAAAAATTGAGATATAAAATTATTTTGGGTGGCATGCTTTTCCCGTCCACGAATACAATCGAGTAGTTCCCAATACTTTCCATGCTTGATACATCATAGGCGGTTCCCAAACAGAAAATAAAGTTTATTCCTTTTTCCACCATTCTTTCACAATCCATGGCTAGTCGTATCCACGGGTGCCCACCATACCAACACTTTCCAAGGAATTTATTATTTGACAACATAAAGTAAATTTATTTTCATTTCAGGACCGGGCATCCCTATTACCTTTGCCATACTCTCATGCAATGACAAGTGAATAAACACTCATCTTGAGAATAACGCATCTAGCATGCAAAAATATTGGCCACCCCCTACAGCTTCATTAGCAGTATGAATCATGCAAAAAGGAAATTTATTTGAATATTAGAGTTGGCACATACAAACTTGCTTAGAACGGCATGAAAATACTGCATATAGGTAGGTATGGTGGACTCATATGGCAAAACTTGGTTTAAGGAATTTGGACGCACAAGTAGTATTCCCACTTGGTACAAATGGAGGCTAGCAAAAAGATTGAGAATCAACCAACCTAGAAACAAAAATTCTAAAAAACGAGCATTAAGCATAACTAACACCGAATAATGCACCATAAGTAGGATGTAATTTCATTGCATAACTATTGACTTTCGTGCATGCATAGGGAATCACAAACCTTAACACCAATATTCTTACTAAAGCATAATTACTCACCAACATGACTCTAATACGTTCATTTTGCATCATGTTTTGCTACTGTTATTTATAATGTTTTTATTCATAATAATGCTTTTGGGAGTAATTCTAATGCCTTTTCTCTCATAATATGGTAGGTCTACACAAAAAGGGGGAATACCGGCAGCTGGAATTGTGGACCTGAAAAAGGATGTCAGAGCTACCTATTCTGCACAACTCCAAATAAGCTGAAACTTCACAGAGATTTTTTATGGATTATTTAAGAATTATTGGAGCAAATAACTACCAGAGGGGGCCCACGAGGTGGGCGCGACCCACCTGGGCGCGCCAGGGAGCCCAGGCGCGCCCTGGTGGGTTGTGCCCTCCTTGGCCCACCTCCGGTGCCCCACTTCTGGTATATAAGTCATTTTGACCTAGAAAAAATAGGGAGAGGACTTTCGGGATGAAGTGCCACCGTCATGAGGCAGAACTTGGGAAGGAGCACTTTTGCCCTCTGGCGGCGGAACTTCCCTCCCGGAGGGGGAAATCATCGTCATCGTCATCACCAACAACTCTCCCATCTTGGGGAGGGTAATCTCCATCAACATATTCAATAGCACGATCTCCTCTCAAACCCAAGTTCATCTTTTGTGTTCAATCTTTGCAGCAGAATCTTAGATTGGTGCTTGTGGGTGACTAGTAGTGTTGATTACATCTTGTAGTTGATTACTATATGGTTTATTTGGTGAAGATTATATGTTCAGATCCATTATGCTATTTAATACCCCTCTAATCTTGAGCATGATTATCATTTGTGAGTAGTTACTTTTGTTCTTGAGGTCACGACAGAAATCATGTTGCAAGTAATCATGTGAACTTGATATGTGTTCGATATTTTGATGATATGTATGTTGTGATTCCCTTAGTGGTGTCATGTGAACGTCAACTACATGGAACTTCACCTTATTAGGGCCTAAGGGAATGCATTGTGGAGTAGTTATTAGATGATGGGCTGCGAGAGTGACAGAAGCTTAAACCCTAGTTTATGCGCTGCTTCGTAAGGGGCTGATTTGGATCCAAAAGTTTAATGCTATGGTTAGATTTTATCTTAATACTTCTCTCATAGTTGTGGACGCTTGCGAGGGGGTTAATCATAAGTAGGAGGTTTGTTCAAGTAAGAACAGCACCTAAGCATCGGTCCACCCACATATCAAATTATCAAAGTAGCGAACATGAATCAAACCAACATGATGAAAGTGACATGATGAAATTCCCGTGTACCCTCAAGAACGCTTTGCTTATTATAAGAGATCATTTTAGCCTGTCCTTTGCCTCAAAAGGATTGGGCTTCCTTGCTGCACTTTTGTTACCATTACCGTTACTTTCTTGTTACGAATTATCTTGCTATCAAACTACTCGTTACTTATAATTTCAGTGCTTGCATAGAATACCTTGCTGAAAACCATTTGTCATTTCCTTCTGCTCCTCGTTGGGTTCGACACTCTTAATTATCGGAAGGACTATGATTGTTCCCCGATACTTGTGGTTCATCATGGCTCTTTTCTGGTGCCGTTTCCGGGGAGGGAAGCGCTCTTGGTAAGGAAAAATTATTACTACGTGCTGAAATTTATTGTCACTTGTTACTATGGAGAATCATCCTTTGAGGGGTTTGTTCGGGGTATCTTCACCTCGACCGGAACCGCAATTAGTGACCCCTCAACCTACTGCACCTACTAAAAATATTTGTTATGAAATTCCTTCGGGTATGATAGAACAACTGCTAGCTAATCCTTATGCAGGAAACGGAACTGAACATCCTGATATGCACTTGATATATGTGGATGAAATTTGTGGATTATTCAAGCTTGCAGGTTTATCCGAAGATGAAGGTAAGAAGAAGGTTTTCCCTTTATCTTTGAAGGGAAAAGCATTGGCATGGTATAGGCTATGCGATGATATTGGATCTTGGAACTGGAATCGATTGAAATTGCAACCAAAAAATTTATCCTATGCATCTAGTTCATCGTGATCGGAATTATATATATAATTTTTGGCCTCGTGAAGGAGAAAGTATCGCTCTAGCTTGGGGAGTCTTAAGTCAATGTTATATTCATGCCCCAATCATGAGCTCTCAAGAGAAATTGTCATTCAAAATTTCTATGCTCGGCTTTCTCATGATGATCGATCCATGCTTGATACTTCCTGTACTTGTTCTTTTATGACGAATACTACTGAATTTAGGTGGGATCTTTTAGAAAGAATTAAATGCAACTCTGATGATTGGGAACTCGACCAAGGTAAAGAGTCAGGTATTAAGCTTGAATTTGATTGTGTTAAATCTTTTATGAATACCGATGCTTTTCAAAAGTTTAGCACTATATATGGGCTTGACTCTGAGATAGTAGCCTCTTTCTGTGAATCATTTGCTACTCATGTTGATCTCCCTAAGGAGAAGTGGTTTAAATATCACCCACCTATTCAAGAAGAAATTAAAGAACCCGACATAGCTGAAGATGAAACTATCATTTACAATGTTGACCCAGTTGTTCCTACTGCTTATATTGAAAAACCACCTTTCCCTGTTAGGATAAAGGAACATGCTAAGGTTTCAACCATGGTCCATAAGAGCTATATTAGAGCACCTAAACCTGCTGAACAAATCAAGGTAGAACCTAGTGTTGCTATGGTTAAAGATCTCTTGATGGAAAATATAGATGGGCATGTTATTTACTTCTGTGATGAAGCTGCTAGAATTGCTAAACCAGATGAAAAAGATAAACATAGACATGTTGTTGGCATGCCTGTTGTCTCAGTTAAAATAGGAGATCACTGTTATCATGGTTTATGTGACTTAGGTGCTAGCGTGAGTGCTATTCCCTTTACCTTATATCAAGAAATTATGAATGACATAGCACCCGCTGAAATAGAAGACATATATATTACTATTAAGCTTGCTAATAGAGACACCATCACACCACTTGGGATTGTTAGAGATGATGAAGTCTTGTGTGGGAAAATAAAATATCCTACTGATTTTCTAGTTCTTGGTTCCCCGCAAGAGGACTTTTGTCCCATTATCTTTGGTAGACCTTTCTTGAACACCGTTAAAGCTAAAATAGATTGCAAGAAACAAATCGTCGATGTTAGTTTTGGTGATGAATCTCTTGAGTTTCATTTTTCTAAGTTTAGTAGGAAACATCATAATAAATAATTTCCTAGTAAGGATGAAATAATTGGTCTTGCTTCTATTGCCGTGCCTCCTACTAATCCACTAGAATAATATTTGCTAGACCATGAAAATGATATGCATATGCACGAAAGAAATGAAATAGATAAAATCTTCTTTGAAAAATGATCCCTGCTTAAACACATTTTGCCTATTGAAACTCTAGGAGGTCCTCCTCCACCTGAAGGTGATCCTGTGTTTGAATTAAAACAATTGCCAGACACTTTGAAATATGCTTATCTTGATGAGAAAGAGATATATCCTGTTATTATCAGTGCTAACCTTTCAGAACATGAAGAAGAAAGATTATTGAAAATTCTGAAGAAGCACCGAGCTGCTATTGGATATACTCTTGATGATCTGAAGGGCATTAGTCCCACTCTCTGTCAGCACAAAGTTAATATGGATCCTGATGCTAAACCCGTTGTTGATCATCAACGACAATTGAATCCTAAAATGAAAGAAGTGGTAAGAACTGATATATTAAAGCTTCTGGAAGCAAGTATAATCTATCCCATAGCTGATAGTAGATGGGTATGTCCCGTTCATTGTGTCCCTAAGAAAGGAGGTATTACCATTGTTCCAAATGATAAAAATGAACTTATTCCACAAAGAATTGTTACCGGCTATAGAATGGTAATTGATTTTAGAAAATTAAATGAAGCAACTAGGAAAGATCATTACCCTTTGCCTTTTATTGATCAAATGCTAGAAAGACTATCTAAGCACACACACTTTTGTTTTCTTGATGGATATTCTGGTTTTTCTCAAATACCTGTTTCACAACATGATCAAGAGAAAACCACCTTTACTTGTCCTTTTGGAACTTATGCTTATGGACGTATGCCTTTTGGTTTATGTAATGCACCTGCTACCTTTTAAAGATGTATGACTGCCATATTCTCTGATTTTTGTGAAAAGATTGTTGAGGTTTTCATGGATGATTTTTCCGTTTATGGAACTTCTTTTGATGATTGCTTAAGCAACCTTGATCGAGTTTTGTAGAGATGTCAGCAAACTAATCTTGTCTTGAATTGGGAGAAGTGCCACTTTATGGTTAATGAGGTATTGTCTTGGGGCATAAATTTTCTGAACGAGGTATTGAAGTGGATAAAGCTAAAGTTGACGCAATTGAGAAAATACCATGTCCTAGAGATATCAAAGGTAATTGTAGTTTCCTCGGTCATGCTGGTTTCTATAGGAGATTTATTAAAGACTTCTCTAAAATTTCTAGGCCTCTTACAAATATTTTACAAAAGGATGTTCCATTTGTTTTTGATGATGATTGTGTAGAAGCCTTTGAAACACTTAGGAAAGCCTTAATTTCTGCACCTATTGTTCAACCACCTGATTGGAACTTGCCTTTTGAAATTATGTGTGATGCTAGTGATTATGCTGTTGGTTCTACTCTAGGAAAAGAGTTGCTAAGAAACTAAATGTTATTCATTATGCTAGTAAAACTTTAGACAGTGCCCAACGAAATTATTGTTGGGGAACGTTGCATGAAAACAAAAAAAATTCCTACGGCCACGCAAGATGTATCAAGGAGATGCATAGCAATGAGAGGGGAGAGTTTGTCTACGTACCCTCATACACCGTAAAGCGGAAGCATTTATCAACGCGGTTGATTTAGTCGTACACCTTCACGATCCGTCTCGATCAAGTACCGAACGTACGGCACCTCCGCGTTCAGCACATGTTCTGCTCGATGATGTCCTCGCCTTCTTGATCCAGCAAGACAGGCAAAGTAGTAGATGAGTTCCGGCAGCACGACGGCGTGGTGACAGTCTTGGTGAAGAACAATCTCTGCAGGGCTTCACCAAGCACAACGGAAACTATAACGGAGGATAAACTAGAGGGGACGGGGTTGCCGGCACATGGCTTGGTGTTTCTTCATATGTCTTGGGTGCTAGTCTTGCCCCTCTATTTATATGTTGAGGCTTGGGGTCGAAACTTGGAGTAAAAGCCTCCTCAAAGTCGGTTTTGCCCGAAAGGCAAGAGTCCTTCTCGGACTCCAGGACCAGACGCCAGGGTTCCCGGCGTGTGGGCCCAGACGCCAGGGCCCCTGGCATCTAGCCTCTGGTCTCCGCAAAACTCCCTTTTGCACTTTCCAAAAGCCTCATGGACTTTCCCCTTCTGCCCAAATAAAGTGTTCTCGTACCCAAACATTTCGGGAAACATCCGGAACCCCTTCCGGTGTTTTCCGAAACACTTCCGAAGACCAAACACTATTATGCCATATATCAAACTTTACCTTCGGACTATTCCGGAGCTCCTCGTCATGTCCGTGATCACATCCGGGACTCCGAACAAAATTCGGTCACCAACATACATTACTCATATAATACTATACCGTCAACGAACGTTAAGCGTGCAGACCCTACGGGCTCGAGAACTATGTAGACATGACCGAGACACCTCTTGGGTCAATAACCAATAGCGGAACCTGGATGCCCATATTGGCTCATCCATATTCTACGAAGATCTTTATCGGTCGAACCTAATGACAACATACGCAATTCCCTTTGTCCATCGGTATGTATCTTCATACCTAGTCTAATCTCGTTTCCGGCAGGTCTCTTTACTCGTTCCGTAATACATCATCCTGTAACTAACTCATTAGACACTTTGCTTGCAAGGCTTCTTATGATGTGTATTACTGAGAGGGCCCAGAGATACCTCTCCGATACTCGGAGTGACAAATCCTAATCTCGACCTATGCCAACTCAACAAACACCTTCGGAGATACCTGTAGAGCATCTTTATGATCACCTAGTTACGTTGTGACGTTTGATAGCACACAAGATATTCTCCGGTATCCGGGAGTTGCATAATATCATAGTCGAAGGAATATGTATTTGACATGAAGAAAGCAATGGCAATAAATTGAACGATCAATATGCTAAGCTAACGTATGGGTCTTGTCCATCACATCATTCTCTTAATGATGTGATCCCGTTATCAAATGACAACACATGTCTATGGTTAGGAAACCTTAACCATCTTTGATCAACGAGCTAGTCTAGTAGAGGCTCACTAGGGACACAATATTTGTTTATGTATTCACACATGTGTTTAAGTTTCCGATCAATAAAATTCTAGCATGAATAATAAACCTTCATCATGAAGAAGTAAATAGAAAATAATAGCTATATTATTGCCTCTAAGGCATATTTCCTTCAATTATGCTACCACTAAAAAAGAATTTTTAGTAGTTGTGTTTGCTTGTGACAAATTCAGATCCTACATTGTTGATTCTAAAGTTACTGTTCACACCGATCAAGCTGCCATTAAATATCTTATAAAAAAAAAGATGCTAAACTTAGACTCATTAGGTGGGTTCTCTTGCAACAAGAATTTGATTTACATATCACTGATTGAAAAGGAGCTGAGAACCCCGTAGCGGATAACTTGTCCAGGTTAGAGAATATCCTTGATGACGCACAACCTATTAATGATAGCTTTCCTGATGAACAACTAACTGCAATAAATATTTCCCATAACACTCCTTGGTATGCTGACTATGCTAATTGCATTGTTGCTAAATATATACCACCTAGCTTTACATATCAACAAAAGAAAAAATTCTTCTATGATTTAAGACATTAGTTTTGGGATGACCCACATCTTTATAAAGAAGGAGTAGATGGTATTATTAGATGCTGTGTACCTGAGCATGAACAGGGGCAAATCCTACGGAAATGTCTCTCCGAAGCTTATGGAGGGCATCATGCGGGAGATATAACTGCTCATAAGGTATTGCAATCTAGTTTTTATTGGCCTACTCTCTTCAAGGATGCCCGTAAGTTTGTTTTATCTTGTGATGAATGTCAAAGAATTGGTAATATCGGTAAGCGTCAAGAAATGCCTATGAATTATTCACTTGCTGTTGAGCCATTTGATATTTGGGATTTTGATTATATGGGACCTTTTCCTTCCTCTAATGGGTATACTCATATTTTGGTTGCTGTTGATTATGTCACTATGTGGGTAGAAGCTATTCCAACTAGTAGTGCGGATCACAACACCTCCATTCAGATGCTTAAAGAAGTTATTTTCCCGAGGTTTGGAGTCCCTAGATATTTAATGACTGATGGTGGTTCACACTTTATTCATGGTGCTTTCCATAAAATGCTTGCTAAGTATGATGTTAACTATAGAATTGCATCACCCTATCATCCTCAATCTAGTGGTCAAGTTGAACTTAGCAATAGAGAAATAAAACAAATTTTACAAAAAACTGTTAATAGGTCCCAAAATAATTGGTCTAAGAAGTTAGATGGTGCACTTTGGCCTACCGAACGACATATAAAAATCCTCTGGTTATGTCTCCGTATAAAATGGTTTATGGAAAAGCTTGTCATTTGCCTCTAGAGTTAGAACATAAAGCATATTGGGCAATAAAGGAACTCAACTATGATTTCAAACTTGCCGGTGAAAAGAGGTTATTTGATATTAGCTCACTAGATGAATGGAGAACCCAATCTATGAAAATGCCAAGTTATTTAAAGAAAAAGTTAAAAGATGGCATGAAAAAGAATCCAAAAGCGGGAATTCAAAGTTGGGGAATATGTTCTTCTATACAACTCTCATTTCAGATTCTTTGCAGGAAAACTTCTCTCTAAATGGGAAGGACCATATATCATCTAGGAGGTTTATCGCTCCGGTGCTATCAAAATAAATAATGCCTAATGTACTAACCTGAAGGTTGTCAATGGTCAGAGAATTAAACACTATATCTCAGGTACGCCTATTAATGTTGAAAGCAATATTATTAAAACCATGACACCTAAGGAACACATAAAAGAGGATGTACGTGATACGGTAAGTAAACGGACACTGAAAAATCCACAAAAATATTTTCTGTCAGTTTTGGAATATATTAAAAATTAGGAAAATAAGAAACAACCAGGAAGGCACCCGAGGGGGGCACAAGACACCAGGGCGCACCAGGACCCCTGGCGCATCCAGGTGGGTTGTGCCCACCTTGGGAACCTTCCGGACTCCGTTTTTGTTCCGTTTGCTTGTTTCCCAATATAAAAAATCTTTATATACCTCCCGAACCTATTGACCTCCGTATCGCATAGAAATCTTCTGTTCTTCTTTCTTGCTATTTTCTCGCAGATCCAAAAATATGTCATCCCAAGATTTAGAGGAGGAGAGCCCTGTTTCTTACCGACCTCTGGACCAAAACATCTTCAAGAAGACTTTTCCCTATATGTGGCTTACAGATGAGGAAGATGAAGATGAACCTATTCCTCCTAGCTTCCTGAAGGAAAGCAAGCAAGCATTATGCAAAAGGATATTAAAGCTTGAGGAGGAGAACGATGAGTGGAAGATAAATAATTTTTACCTCCGAACCAAGCTAGAGAAGAGGGATAAGATCGCTACTACCTCACCACCACCTTCTTCATCACCAAAGGGGACTTGAGTTCATGGTATGGGCACTCCCCTTGGCTTGTGCCAAGCTTGGGGGAGGTGCCCCGGTATCGTATCACCACCACTATCTTTGCTTTTATCTATTTTAGTTTGATCTTTAGTTATCTTTTGATTCAGTTGAATAAAGTCTAGTTCAATCCTTTCTTTTCATGTGTTTGCTTAGTGATCTATCTATCCTTGTAATCGTGTGCAAGATATATAATAAAGTTTAGTTCGAGTTTTGCTTTCTTTATTTTCATGTACAATAAAAAGAAAGGAAATAAATGAAAAGATCATATGCTAATCTTATGGTAAGTAATGACATCACATAAGGAAAAGTATAAGTGGTAAACTTTGTTGGGGATTGACAAACATAGCATTGGTCAATGATCCAACTCATGAAAGATTTAATAAGGGAAGAGAAGATTCACATGCAAATACACTATCTTGGACATCTTTTATGATTGTGAGCCCCCATTAAATATTTTGTGTCAAAATAGTTGACGCTGGATAAGCAAGACAACGTAATGATTTATGTTTGTTCATATTCACATAGAAGTTATATTGTCATAGATCCTTTAACATGTGGTGCTTACCCAATATCTTTTCTAGCCAAAAATTCTCCACTAAGTAGAGATACTACTTGTGCATCCAAAAAGCCTCAACCCAAATCTTATTTCAAGAGTCCACCATGCCTACCTATGGTGTCGGTCTACAAAAGTAGGGGCTCTCATTTTGACCCCTTTACTTGTGCACGGGCAGTCAGAGCCACGCCCACGGCCACACTTAGCAGGACAGAGGAGGGAAGCCGAAGCACAAGGCGATCAAAGCAACGCCAAGGCCAGAGACATGAAGAGCAAAAGGGCGAGGTAGACGCCCCCGGCAAGGCCCTGGCCGGGGGGACCTCCGCGGCCCTGGCAAGAGTCTTGCCGGGGTGACTTGCCCAACGACAGCAGAGCGCGCCACCCTTGAGCCCAAGGTTTTCCCAACACCACCGACCGCATTGGGACCAAGGCTTGGGAGGCACCTCCATGGAGGCATGCAGATCTTTGTGAAGATCAAAACTGCACAAGATCAGATGAGGACCAGAAGACGACGATCCTTGGCAAGATCCTCGCCAAGGAAACCCACGAGACCCCCCGGCAAGATTCTTGCCGGGGACGACCACGACGCCACGGCAAGACACTTGCCGGGGACCCGGCAAGGTCCTTGCCGAGTACGTCATCAGGAAAGACCACGACGCCACGGCAAGACCCTTGCCAGGGACCCGGCAAGGCCCCTGCCGAGAACATCAGCGGGGCCACGGTCAGGCCCGCGTCTGCAAAAACTCTACCGCCATCCCCATACAGCTGCTAGCTCGACCAAGCTGAGCAAGCACCTGCGTGGCGACATACGACCACTACACCAACTCAGCAAGCACCTGCGTAAATTGCATGCAGGTCTTCGTGAAGGCCCTGCCACTGCGCCAGCTCAGCTGCCTGCCTACCAACATGGCGCCACATACCTCGTTGGCCTGGACGCGCGTCGAGGCCAAGCGAAGCGGCGACAGCTGGGACGAGCTTCCTCGCCGTCCCCAATAAAGCAAGAGGGGCAGATTGGCAGCGCATTTAATGCGTTTTGTCCCACAGCACCCAAGGATAGACTCATCCACTGTACACCTTTCCACCTCCTGTGTGCCACTGTGGCAACCCCTTTTTGTCCATAAAAGGAGGCCCGAGGTGTCCAGGAGAAGGATTCGGATCTTTTGAACCAGTTACACCCCGTAGCTAGTTCAAGCACTCAAGAACACTCAAATACATACACCAAAGCAGGAGTAGGGTATTACGCACCCTTGCGGCCCGAACCTGGATAAACCCCCGCGTTCATCTTCTCGACCAGCTCTTTCCACAGCCCCGCGCCCGCCAACCGTAGCAAAAGCGATCCGCGCCACGTGATCGCATAGGTGTCGTTTCCACCGACATCTTTGGCGCGCCTGGTAGGGGGCACAAGCAGTGAAAATCCGGTTTGGAAGTTAGCGCAACAGCTTCGTCATCACCATGGCCCCCAGGAAGAAGGGCATCACAGCCATCGGGTCGCCCGGAGCCGGCCCGTCTGCACCAGCATGGGCAGGTGACGGGACGGCCACGGATGGCGCTGGAGACGCCGCCCGCGATCGTCCATGATGCTCTGGTGATCGGACCCAGGGCAGCGGCGCCAACCGAATCCAAGACAACGAGCCGCGCGTCGTTGGGCCCGGGGACAGAGCTGTGCTGCCCACGGGCGGCGCAGTGACCGCCCGGACGCCCCCACTGGTGGCTCCGCCATGACCTTCTCAGGACGCGCACGATGGACGACACCGCGACGACGGCACCCTCGGGCGCTACCACGGAAAGAGCCCTTTGCGCCACCCACGGGACGCATCAGACCAGCACGATCGCCGAGGCGCTGACGAAAGCGGCGCGTGGCCGCGAGACCGGGACAGAGCCCCTTCTAACGTGGTTAGAAGCCCGAGCGTGTCACGGTCCACGCAGCGCTCGCCGCCGCCCATGCCAGCGGAAGCCTTGGCACGCGCACAGTTGCTCCTCAACTTCCCTCCTGCTGCGGAAAGGCTGGACGAGTGGAGAGCTATCATCCAGAGCCTCGTCGGCATCGCCGACAAAGACGAGCCACCCAGCGCCGGGGGGCTCTGGTGGCCTACCTTACGAGGTGGGTTGCCCGGCCTTTACTCGAAAGCTGCGGCAGTTCCAGTGGCCCACTCACCGCACGTTCAAGCCCAACGTCGGCGAGAAGTACAATGGCAAAACTCACCCGTCAGAGTTCCTCAGCATCTACACCATCGCGATGCAAGCTGCTGGAGCTCACAACGACAAGGTGCTTGCCAATTACTCCCCGTTGGCACTTAAACCCAATGTCATGTTCTGGTTGATGCACTTGCCGGCGGATTCCATTTCTTCTTGGTCGGATTTGTGCCATGAGTTTGTTGGCGCCTTTACGGGTGGCCACCAAGCTCATGGCCAGGCAAGCGACTTGCATGTCATCCCCCAGAAAGAAGGCGAAAACCTGCGCAAGTACATACAGAGATTCAGCCGGGTGCAGTACAACATCCCAGACGTTCATCCTGCCGCTGTCATCAGCGCGTTCCACCAGAACGTGCGGAACTGCAAGATGCGTGAAGAGCTGGCGATGAACAAAGTCAGAGATGTAGCCGAGCTCTACGTCCTGGCAGATAGATGTGCTCGGGCTGAAGAGGGGAGGAAGTACCCCGGCGAAGACGCGAGCGTGGAAACCGACTCTACAGATGAAGACACCGCCGCCCCAACGAAGAAGGGCCGGCGCCGCAACAGGTAGCGCAAGGGCAAGACCGTGCTTGCCGTCAAGGGATCCGATGACACCGATGCTGCCAAGAAGGCCAAGGCAGACGCCCCTAGCAAGGCGATTGCCGGGTGCGCCGCTTGCCGGGCCTTGGCAGCTGCCGACAAGCCAGGGGGCTCCGACAAGCAGTATTGCAAGATCCACCGCACCAAGGGCCACGACCTCCAGAACTGCCGACAAGTTGAGCTGCTTGCTGAAAAGCAAAAAGCCAAGTACGAGAGGCGGGACAAGGAAAAGGGTCAGGATGGTGCCGACGGATTCGGCAAGAAGCGTGGCGGCCAAGGAGGCCGCCGCGGCAAGGATAACTAGCAAGAGAGGCCCGCCCGGGGCCTCGATAAGAAGCAGGAAGACAATGATCACGACGAGGACGACGAGTCCGGCGAGCATGAGTTCCAGAAGGCCACGGTGGCCATGTGCGTCGATGGTGGCGCCTCGCTGCATACCTCTCACCGCCAGCTCAAGCACTTGGCGCGTGAGATCACAGCAGCGGAACCATCATTCGACGCTCAGAAGCCACTGAAGTGGTCCAGCACACCTATCATCTTTGACACCGAGGACCATCCTGATCGCACAACTGCGGTCGGGTGTTTGCCACTGTTGGTTTCACCAACGATACGCAACCTCAAGGTGACAAAGATGCTAGTTGATGGCGGGGTCGGTTTGAACTTGATCTCGCCCGTTGTGATCAAAAGGTTGCAGATTCCTGATGGAGACCTCAAGGAGACGGGCACGTTTCAGGGGGTCAACCCGGGAAGGAGCCAGCCAATGGGTAAGGTCACGCTGCCTATGACATTTGGAAGCGGTTTGAACTACAGGACGGAGAGGATTGTCTTCGATGTAGCCGAGATCCCCTTGCCTTACAACGGGATCCTCGGCCGCCCGGCACTAGCCAAGTTCATGGCGGCGTCGCATTACACCTACAACACGCTGAAGATGCCTAGGCCGATGACCATCATCACCGTCCCCTCCGACAAGAAAGACGCGCTGATCTGCGCCGACCAACTCTACTGGGAAGCGGTTGCGGTGACTGCCGCCAAGGCACTTGCTCCTGCCGCTGAAGCCCCGGGAGGGAAGAAGACCAGCAAGGCCTCTCGCACCCACTCCGTCAAGCGCACCTCTTTGGAGTGTTGTGTACCCGTCGAGGATGTGCCAGAGAGCTCCACCGGCAAGAGCAAGAAATCCAGAGCTGCACCACCAGGGACCAAGAAGGTGGCCGTCAAGGAGGATGGCACGGGAGGGGCTTTTACCATAAGCTCCACCCTCGACGACAAATAGGAAGGCGCGCTCGTCACCTTCCTGCGGGCAAATGTTGACGTGTTTTCATGGTAAGCGTCCGACATCCCCGGCGTTCCCAGGGAGGTGATTGAGCACCATCTTGCTGTCTGTCCTCATGCGCGGCCCGTCAAGCAGAAGGTCAGGTAGCAAGCTTTGGAGCGGCAGGAGTTCATCACAGAGGAGATCAGGAAGTTGGAAGCGGCAGGTTTGGTGAGAGGAGTACTCCATCCAACGTGGTTGGCCAATCCGGTAGTGGTGCGCAAGGCAAATGGGAAGTGGAGGCTGTGTATTGACTACACAGATAACAATAAGGCTTGTCCCAAGGACCCTTTCCCATTGCCGCGCATCGACCAGATTGTTGACTCCACGGCCGGGTGTGATCTGTTATCATTCCTTGATGCCTACTCTGGGTACCACCAGATCTTCATGACAAGAGAAGACGAAGAGAAGACAGCATTCATCACCCCATGTGGTACGTATTGCTTTTTACGGATGCCTTTCGGGTTGAAGAGTGCTGGCTCGACATTTGCAAGGGCCGTCCAAATTGGTTTTGAGCCCTAGCTACATAGAAATATGGAAGCTTATATGGATGACATAGTGGTCAAAACCAAGGACAGGGCAACACTTGTACAAGCTTATATGGATGACATAGTTGAACCCTGAGAAGTGTGTCTTCGGCGTTCCGTCCGGCAAGCTTCTCGGGTTCTTCGTGTCACAGCACGGGATCGAGGCAAACCCAGACAAGATCAAGGCTATTGAGCAGATTGAGGCACCCAAGCAGATCAAGGATGTTCGTCGGCTCACTGGCTGCGTTGCCGCCATGAGCAGATTCATTTCCAAGTCTACTGAGCGTGCCCTTCCCTTTTTCAAAATCTTGAAAAAGGCGGGCCCAATGGAATGGACCCCAGAGGCCGAAGCAGCATTGCAGGATTTAAAGAAGTACCTCTCCTCTGCACCAATACTAGTTGCGCCTAAACCACAAGAGCCATTGCTGCTGTATCTAGCGGCAACGAATCAGGTGGTCAGCGCCGCACTAGTGGCGCAGAGGGAGGTCGATGAAAAGGCAGTGGCAGCGGCGGGACTGGCGGATGGCAACCCAGGGCTCCCCCCGGCAGGGTCTGGCGCCGGCAAGGCAAGGCCCCCGGCAGTCTGAAACCATCGGGATGGGGCCCGTGCGACCAAATGAAGTGGTGCAGAAGAAAAAGGTGATGCAGCACCCAGTTTACTTTGTCAGCTCCCTCTTGCATGGGGCTAGGTCAAGGTATTCCGGTGTGCAGAAATTGCTCTTCGGCCTCCTTATGTCCTCGAGGAAGCTGCATCATTACTTCCAAGCACACGAAATCACCGTCGTCACCCGCCTCCCGTTGCAACGGATACTGCATAACCCAAATGCAACCGGGAGGATTGTGGAGTGGGCCTTGGAGCTGTCGAGCTTTGGTTTGAAGTTTGAAAGTATCTCGACAATCCAGAGCAAAGTCTTGGCAGAGTTCGTTGTGGAATGGACTCCAACGCCCGACGAAGAAGTCCAGGAGACCACTCTCCCCGGCAAGGAAGCAAGCCGCAACTAGATTATGTACTTTGACGAGGCTTTCTCGCTGCAAGGCGCTGGTGCTGGTGTGCTACTCGTCGCACCCACCGGAGAGCACCTCAAGTATGTGATCCAGATGCACTTTCCAAGGGAGATGTCCACAAACAACACCGCTGAATACGAGGGGTTGCTTGCCGGTCTCAGGATCGCGGCGGACCTCGGATTAAGAAGCTCATCGTCAGGGGTGATTCACAGCTTGTTGTCAGGCGAGTCAACAAAGATAATCAAAGCCCGTTGATGGAGGCGTACGTAGATGAGGTGAGGAAGCTGGAGGAGCGTTTTGACGGTATACAAGCGGAGCATGTCCCCCGAATGGAGAACAACATCGCCGATTACCTGTCAAAGCGCGCTGCCTTCAAACTACCTGTGGAACCAGGTACCTTTTTGCTTCGATTAACTCAACCATCCGTGGAGCTAGCAACAGAGTAGAACAAGCGGAGGAATCAGGCCCCGGCAAGTACTTTCCCTCCGAGCTCCCAGGAGCCGCCGGAAAAGATGTTGTCATGGACACTGAGCCTGCCATGGGGCAACCGACTCCGGCAGGGCGTCAAGCCCTAGCCGTAGAGACAGCCGCTCCCATGGCAGAAGAAATGCCTTCAGTTCTTGTTGTCGAGCCCCAGGCTCCGGCATGGGCACAGTGTACCGTCTGATTCGTCCAAACAGGGGAACTTCCCGAGGAGCAGGAAGAAACAGAGAAAGTAGCCCGTCGGTCTGCCATGTATCAGTTCGTCGATGACGTCCTGTATAGAAAAAGACCAAACGGTGTGAAATTGAAGTGCATTCCCCGAGAGGAAGGACTGGAGCTGTTGGCAAAGGTACATGGAGGCATATGTCGCTCCCACATAGGGTCGAGGGCCCTTGCCGGCAAGGCATTTCGGCAAGGTTTCTTCTGGCCAACTGCCCTCCAAGATGCAACGGCACTAGTAACCAAGTGTGAAGCGTGTCAGTTCCATTCGAAGAAGCTTCATCAACCAGCTCAAGCCCTTCAAACCATCCCTCTCTAATGGCCATTTTCGGTCTGGCGGCTCGACATATTGGGCCCTTTCCCCCGCGCTATCGGGGGCTTTGAGTACTTGTACGTTTCAATCAACAAGTTCATAAATTGGCCGGAGGTGGAAGCAGTGAGGAAGGTGACAGCACAGTTAGCCGTCAAGTTCTTCAAGGGGCTAGTCTGCCGTTTCGGTGTGCCAAATAGGGTCATCACCGACAACGGCACGCAGTTCACAAGCCACACCTTCATGCAATACATCCAAGACCTCGGCAGCAAGGTCTGTTTCGCTTCCGTGGCACACCCACGGAGCAACGGCCAGGCGGAGAGGGCAAATGCTGAAGTACTGTGGGGCTTGAGGACAAAAACCTTTGACAGGCTGCACAAGAGCGGAAGGCGCTGGATTGATGAGTTGCCGGTGGTTCTTTGGTCGAGCAGAACGATGCCAAATCGAGCCACCGGCCAGACACCCTTTGCCCTGGTTTACGGGGCAGAAGCAGTTCTCCCCACGGAACTCACATACGGGTCACCTCGAGTGCTCGCTTATGACGAGCTTGAGCAAGAGCAATTGCGGCAAGATGACGTGACGCTCCTTGAGGAAGATCGTCTTCGGGCGGCTGTGAGAGCAGCGCGCTACCAGCAAGCCTGGCGCCGCTACCATAGCCGCAAGGTTCATGCCCGAAGCTTTGAGGAAGGCGACCTTGTTCTTCGGCGCGTTCAATCGGCCAAGAATTCCAACAAGTTGATGCTGAAGTGGGAAGGCCCTTATCGGGTAATACGAGTCACCTGGCCCGGCGCAGTCCGCCTGGAGACCGAAGATGCCATTCCAGTGAGCAACTCCTGGAACGTCGAACATCTTCACAAGTTTTACCCATAAGGCGCGGTTGTCGGCCCCCCCCCCCCCTGGCAAGCCACCTTTTGTACAAGCCTTGCCGGCAAGGCATGTAACCCTCTGTACTAAGCCAGGCGCAGACCCTGAGCATAAATAAATGAAGCGCTGGCGCCCTATGTTTTAGCATGCATGCTAGGTTAAGTCTCTCCCTCGGTTAGGGTTGACAGTGCTTAGCGGCGACTAACCCCTAGCATAGAGGTCGAGTGTGCGTCTCCCTGTTCCTTTCTGTCCTCTTTGGTTCGCAGGGCACATGGACACTTCTGCCGAGCTATTTGGGAGAAAGAGTACAAACCGGCGCTCCGGCCCCGGCGAACCAAGGTTGCCGGGGGCTCCAGACGCAAGGATCCAACAGCGGCAAGTCAAGGTTGCCGGGGGCTGCGGATTCAGATAAGTTCTTTATCCCCTTTTGTGCATTTCCGTGTAGAGCTGGGACATGTGAAACCTCGTTTTATTCCTAAGCCACCGTGCTCCCCTTTTTCGATACCCAAAAACTATCTCCTGGGTCGGAACTTGGTTGTAGTCGCGGTGACAAAGAGATAAATGAAGGGCCTAAGTCTACTTCACCCCTGCCTCCACCAAGAGTGTGAGAATGCTCGGTTGAAGTGGGGGGAAGGCAAGGCCTGTTGCCGGGAGACAATGTTTATCTCAGAAATAACAAGGATTCACTCCTTGGCGTGGGCTTCGCCCACGAACAAAGAACCCGGCAAACATCCCTTTTTCATTAAAAACATCCCATACAGGTACAGCTCGTACGGAATGAAAAACATGAGCAAGGGGATTACAAGTTTTAAACCTAACAGGTGCCTAGAGGCTTACAAACTAAAAAAAAGATAAGATGCCCGTAATCCCTTTCTTGTCCCTATCCTCAGGAGGTAGAACAAGATGGCCGGGGGGCAAAAGGAGTGCCTAGGCAAGGCACGAGCAGCAGAAGACACCAAGAGGACCCCCCGGCCGCCCCCTAGAAGGAAGGCCGGTGATGACGGTGCCGGGAGAAGGGCCGAAAGATGAGGCAGCTGGCCGGCAATACGCGATGAAGGCGTCGATGTCCGCGTACTCCGATTTGACGGCCTGCCACCCGTCTTCTTCGCCTTCTCCGGCCCACCAACGCCGGCAACCCCGAGAAGTTCAAGGAGCCGGCGACGCAGATGATGGTGCTGCCGGTGTCGCCCAGGAACGGTGAGCCCGACGCCTAGTCGGACCCGTCATCCTCCCGCCCGCTGCCCTCGTCGTCGCTGTCACTGTCCTCCTCATCACTCCCGCTTGAGGAAGAATCTTCATCGTCGGAGGAGCTCGCCACGCAGCACTTTAGGCGAGTTCCGAAGTCCCCAAAGACCTTGACGGAGAGCAGGCCGTTCTCCATTAATTTGAAGTAGAGAACGAGCCCCACCGTCAGGCTGTGGACACGAGCGAACGTCTTCCATCCGCGACGAAGGTACATGACGTGGGGAACGGGAATGTCGACGTCGACCTGCGTCCCGCCATTTCCGCAGCCCCTCATATGCAACCTGAGGGTCTGCGGCGGGTCGAGCTCCATCTCCCGAGCAAATGGAGTGGGGAGGCGAAGGCGACGACGCGGTGGCCGGCACAGCCTGATGAAGAACTCACGGGGCTAGTCCCCGACGTGGCCCTCCATCAGAGGAGGCACCGCTGGCGGAGGCAAGGCCGGTGCGCCGCCCCGTCCCTCTCTTCCCCGAATGCCATGGCGACCTTGGCCTCGCCCCCTCCCCCTTCCTCTCGTGGCCGGCTCCGCCGCCGCAAGGTCTTGGGACGGAGGGACGCGCTGTCGAGCAGCGACCCTCGCCGCCACCGTCAAAGGGCCGGCGCCACCTCTCGCCATGCAGATGGAAGAAAGAAGCCGAAGTGGAAGAGGGTGGATGCCGAAAGAATATGGGATGCCATCCCCCACCCCTTCCTTATAAAGAGGCGGGATCGGGGCTCGACCACCCTACTCAACCAATCCGGCCATCAAGGGCACAGGGAATCAAGACCGACCCGCTGCCCCAATCAGCGATGGCCCGGTTTCCCGCCTCCACCACCTGCCACCCTAAGGGCATGGAGGACGAGTGGCGAGCGGGCAGAATCGGGGGGACAGGCGAGGCGACCGTTCTCCACCCTGTGATCGTGGGGCGCGGACGCCTTGAAGACTACAACCCAAGTCCACTCAGTAAATGAGCCGCGCCTCTACGTTTTCCTCTTTTTGGGGAAGGCGTGAGCCGCCTCTTTATCACGATGTGACGCATGTGTGCGGGAACCGCTGCGCGCATGACCCCCACGTCACACACGACCCTCCACGTCGCGCGTTCAACGCGGGTCGTGGGGAAGCGCAGCAGACGAAAAGTTACTGCAATAAAAATCCGCCCCGCCTGCCCGCGCACCATTCTGGGCCTAGCCCAACAACGCATCGCGCTTATGTGTGGCCCAGGCCCGGGGGCTCCTGTCAGTGTACAAAAGTAGGGGCTCTCCTTTTGACCCTTTACTTGTGCACGGGCAGTCAGAGCCACGCCCATGGCCACACTTAGCAGGACAGAGGAGGGAAGCCGAAGCGCAAGGCGATCAAAGCAACGCCAAGGCCAGAGACATGAAGAGCAAATGGGCGAGGTAGACGCCCCTGGCAAGGACCTTGCCGGGGGGACCTCCGCGGCGCCGGCAAGAGTCTTGCCGGGGCGACTTGCCCAACGACAGCAGAGCGCGCCACCCTTGAGCCCAGGGTTTTCCCAACACCACCGACCGCATTGGTACCAAGGCTCGGGAGGCACCTCCATGGTGGCATGCAGATCTTTGTGAAGATCATAACTACACAAGATCAGATGAGGACCAGAAGACAATGATCCTTGGCAAGATCCTTGCCAAGGAAACCCACGAAACCCCCCGGCAAGATTCTTGCCGGGGACGACCACGACGCCACGGCAAGACCCTTGCCGGGTACGTCATCAGCGACGACCACAACGCCACGGCAAGACCCTTGCCGGGGACCCGGCAAGGCCCCTGCCGAGAACATCAGCGGGGCCACGGCCAGGCCCGCGTCTGCCAAAACTCCACCGCCATCCCCATACAGCTGCTAGCTCGACCAAGCTGAGCAGGCACCTGCGTGGCGACATACGACCTATACACCAACTCAGCAAGCACCTGCGTAATTGCATGCAGGTCTTCATGAAGGCCCTGCCACCGCGCCAGCTCAGGTGCCTACCTACCTACATGGCGCCACACGCCTCGTTGGCCTGGACGCGCGTCGAGGCCAAGCGAAGCGGCGACAGCTGGGACGAGCTTCCTCGCCGTTCCCAATAAAGCAAGAGGGGCACGTCGGCAGCGCATTTAATGCGTTTTGTCCCGCAGCGCCCAAGGATAGACTCATCCACTGTACACCTTTCCACCTCCTGTGTGCCACTGTGGCAACCCCTTTTTGTCTATAAAAGGAGGCCCGAGGCGTCCAGGAGAAGGATTCGGATCTTTTGAACCAGTTACACCCCGTAGCTATTTCAAGCACTCAAGAACACTCAAATACATACACCAAAGCAAGAGTAGGGTATTACGCACCTTTGCGGCCCGAACCTGGATAAACCCCCGCGTTCATCTTCTCGACCCGCTCTTTCCACAGCCCCGTGCCCGCCAACCGTAGCAAAAGGGATCCGCGCCCCGTGATCCCATAGGTGTCGTTTCCACCGACATATGGATTGAGTAAGATCCTTCAAGTAAGTTGTCATCAGTGCAATAAGGCAATAAAAATTGCTTCTAAATGTGTTGGATCATTTAGTGTAAGAGAAATTAAGCATTGTACGAACTTGTGATGGCAAAGAATAAAAGCGACATACTGCATATTAAAGGTTGCTATCATAAGGGGCAATATAACATGACGTTCTTTTGCATTATGGGATTTGGCATACAAACAAATAAGTGCATGGCTACCTCTGCTTCCCTCTGCGAAGGGCCTATCTTTTACTTCTATGCATTTACTTTTATTAAGAGTCGAAGTTTTCTTCCCTACTCCTTTTATTTTTCTCTGTTGGCAAGCATCATGTGGTGAGGAAAGATCTAGGAACATATATCCAGTTGGATGTGAGTAGGCATGAGTTATTATTGTTGACATCACCCTTCAGGTGAATATGTTGGGTGGCGAAACTTTAAGCCCCTATCTTTCTATGTGTCTGGTTCAAACTTTTTGGTCATGGGTACGATGTGAGTGTTAGCAATCATAGAAGATTAAATGATGGTTGAGAATGTTGGCTTGCCTAAAGGCTCCGACACATGACCCTTCCTGATAATATGATGAATTGTAGTTGCAAAGTTGACTGAGAACATAGTTTGTTGGTTTTCAATAAGGTTTATGCTGCATACTTTAATGTTGTGATGAATTGTTCCTTGTCCATGAGAAGTTATATGATAAAAGTTATGTGCTAAGAGCTCTATATTAAATTTTTTGCTGTTATAATATTATGCATGATGCTTCTATGTCCGTATTCTATTTTTATTGACACCTCTCTCTCTCTAAGCATGTGGACATGTTTTTCGATTTCGGTTTTCGCTTTAGGACAAGCGGGGTCTAAGCTTGGGGGAGTTGATACGTCCATTTTGCAACATGTTTTGCTACCATTATTTATAATGTTTTTATGCATAATAATGCTTTTGGGAGTAATTCTAATGCCTTTTCTCTCATAATATGCCTGGTCTACACAAAAAGGGAGAATACCGGCAGCTGGAATTCTGGACCTAATAAAGCACGTCAGAGCTACCTATTCTACACAACTCCAAATAAGCTGAAACTTCACGGAGATTTTTTATGGACTATTTAAGAATTATTGGAGCAAAAAACTACCAGAGGGGGCCCACCAGGTGAGCACAACCCACCTGGGCACGCCAGGGAGCCCAGGCGCGCCCTGGTGGGTTGTGCCTCCTCAGCCCACCTCCGGTGCCCCTATTCTGGTATATAAGTCATTTTGACCTAGAAAAAAAAGGAGAGGGCTTTCGGGATGAAGTGTCACCGTCTGGAGGCGGAACTTGGGCAGGAGCACTTTTGCCATCCGGCGGAGCGATTCCACCGGGGGAACTTCCCTCCCGGAAGGAGAAATCATCGTCATCGTCATCACCAACAACTCTCCCATCTTGCGGAGGGCAGTCTCCATCAACATCTTTAATAGCACCATCTCCTCTCAAACCCTAGTTCATCTCTTGTGTTCAGTGACTAGTAGTGTTGATTACATCTTGTAGTTGATTACTATATGGTTTATTTGGTGGAAGATTATATGTTCAGATCCATTATGCTATTTAATACCCCTCTGATCTTGAGCATGATTATCATTTGTGAGTAGTTACTTTTGTTCTTGAGGTCACGGGAGATATCATGTTGCAAGTAATCATGTGAACTTTATATGTGTTTGATACTTTGATGATATGTATGCTGTGATTCCCTTAGTGGTGTCATGTGAATGTCGACTACATGGTACTTCACCTTATTATGGCCTAAGGGAATGCATTGTGGAGTAGTTATTAGATGATGGTTTGCGAATGTGACAGAAGCTTAAACCCTAGTTTATGCGCTGCTTCGTAAGGGGCTGATTTGGATCCAAAAGTTTAATGCTATGGTTAGATTTTATCCTAAGACTTTTCTCGTAGTTGCGGATGCTTGCGAGGGGGTTAATCATAAGTAGGAGGTTTGTTCAAGTAAGAACATCACCTAAGCACCGGTCCACCCACATATCAAATTATCAAAGTAGCGAACACGAATCAAACCAACAAGATAAAAGTGACATGATGAAATTCCCGTGTACCCTCAAGAACGCTTTGCTTATTATAAGAGATCGTTTTGGCCTGTCCTTTGACTCAAAAGGATTGGGCTACCTTGATGCACTTTTGTTACCGTTACCATTACTTGCTTGTTACAAATTATCTTGCTATCAAACTAGTCGTTACTTATAATTTCAGTGCTTGCAGAGAATACCCTGCTCAAAACCACTTGTCATTTCCTTCTGCGCCTCGTTGGGTTCGACACTCTGACTTATCGAAAGGACTACGATTGATCCCCTATACTTGTGGGTCATCAGACTCACATATTATTATCTCCATATCGCAAAACTATTGCAAGGAATCAAACTTATCATATCCAATGATCTTCATGGAAGTTTTTATTATATACCTCTTGAATATCCATTACTTTGGGACTAATTTTATATATTACCATTGCTACTAACAATCTCTCAAATAAATTTATGTGAAGCACGAGAGCATAAGTATTTCTTCAAAAATTTCGACTCTCAAAATAATCTAAGTGAAGGATGAGAGTAAATGACAAACTACTCCAAAAAGATATAAGTGAAGATCAAATGAGTAGTTAAGTAAAAAGGTAGCTATGTGAGGTCTCTCTCTTATTTAAAAGTTTCAGATACAAGTATTTTATTAATACAACAAGCAAAACAAAACAAAATGAAATTCCAAAAATAGCACAACACATGTGAAGAAGCAAAAACTTAGGCTCAACCGATACTAACCGATAATTGTTGAAGAAGAAAGGTGGGATGCCTACCGGGGCATCCCCAAACTTAGATGCTTGAGACTTCTTGAAATATTAACTTGTTTGTAGGGTATGAAACCACCTTAAAGTTATTCTTTCTGTTCGATCTATTCAAGAGTTCATACTAAAATAACACAAAGTTATTCTTTCCGTTTGATCTATCCAAGAGTTCGTACTAAAATAACACAACATCGTATGCATCAACCAACTCTAATGTCACCTAGCTAGATACTCCAATGTCACCACAAGTATCCATGAGTTAATTATACGATACGCATCAAACAATTTCAGATTAATATTACTCGATCCAACAAAAAGAACCTCAAAGTGTGCCCCAAGATTTCTACCGGAGAAACAAGGACGAAAACGTCCATCAACCCCTATGCATAGGTTACCCCAATGTCACCTCGGGAATCCACGAGTTGAGTGCCAAAACATATATCTGGTGAATCAATATAATACGCCATTGTCACCACGGGTATTCATATGCAAGACATATATCAAGTGCTCTCAAATCCATAAAAATATTCAATCCGATAATAACGAAATCTCAAACGGAAAACTCAATTCATCACGACAAGATAGAGAGGGAGAAACACCATATGATCCAACTATATTAACAAAGCCTGCGATACATCAAGATCATGCCATATCAAGAACACGAGAGAGAGAGAGAGAGAGAGAGAGAGATTAAACACATAGCTACTGGTACAAACCCTTAGCCCCGAGGGTGGACTACTCCCTCCTCATCATGGTGGCCGCCGGGTTGATGAAGATGGCCATCGGTGATAATTTCCCCCTCCGTCGGAGTGCCGGAACGGGGTCTATATTGGTTTTTCGTGGCTATAGAGGCTTGCGGCGGTGGAACTTCTGATCTCTATTTATAGGATTTTTTGGCGTCAGTTTCACTCAAAGATGGGCCATGAGGAGGGCGCAACCCACCAGGGCGCGCTTGGGCCTCCTAGCGAGCCCCGGTGTCTTGTGCCCTACTCCTTCACCTTCTGGTCCTTCGACGAAGCTTCTAGTGCCTCTTTTGTTAAAAAAAATCATCAAAAAGTTTCATTGTATTTGGAGAACTTTTATGTCTGCACAAAAAACAACACCACAGTAGTTCTGCTGAAAACAACGTTAGTCCGGGTTAGTTCCATCCAAATCATAACAAAACCATATAAAATTGTAATATAGATATGTTGGAGACGTATCATGGACATACTACTACGACGAGGACCAGGAGGAAAGAAGGCAGAGAAGGAAGTTCAGCCAGGTGACAGTCGACTAGAAGGTGGTGGCGGCGATCGACAAAAAAACAGCTGACGACGAGGAAGCGACCAAGGTTGAGGTGGTCCAGGAGGTAGTCCAGGCGGTCTTGATTCCAACTCTTGTCACTTGGACAAAGGAAAATCCACACAAAACGGCCTTGGATTTTCCCCTTCCAAGCTTCGTCGTGAGCAAATCGTTGAACATCACACCGGCACCTGCTCTTGCCACCGTAGCTCCCGCACCAGCTCATAGCAGCCCGTCCTCCATATCTTGCATGCTCGGCGGGGCTTCCACATTAGCTGAGCTCAACGCCCTCATGATAATTACGCATCGCACCCTCGTCAACATATCAACAATAATCTTCCGTTTCCATTGACTTTCGGATGTCTGACACACCGCAAACATGTCCTCGCAGGCCCACGAAAATCCATGCACCCTACTATACAAAATCAACTGCCAGTTGGTGGATTTGGGCAAGTGTACGATAATGAAGCTCAAGGATCAGTTCTTCCATGGCGAGCAGATGCCCGAGGACGTCTTCAGGGTTTTCGTGGCTAGTGTGGAAGCCCCTACGAGGATTTCCTTCTTCCGCTATGAACCGGGGGAGAGGATGACGAGACCTTGGCAAAGTTGGGCCAATGCAAGAATTGGCTATTGCTAAGGTCGAAGAATCTTCTTCGTCTGGAGGTGGTCTCGAGCAGACAAAAGACACCAATACCGATGCAAGGTATGACCACCACCCCACCCACGCAATTACCACCGTGTTTCGTGTTGGCTAAGAGTGGATGATGCAAGGAAGGGAGTCCAACCGTTGGCGTCGCCCCCATGGAAGAAGATATAAATGAGGACATGGATGAGGATGAACCTCTCCAGTACGTCAATACTAGTAATAATGGTGCATAACTGATGAGTCATCCACCATATGACTCGGCCTATGAGCGTGAAGATGAGTTGCATGATGCACCGGAGCTGGGACGACCTCGAGAGTGCAAGAAGTCTTTGTTCAGGTCCTCGAGAGTACATGCCTCTAGATGCAACCTCTACCCAGGGTGAACTACGTGACGGTCATGTCGTGCTTAGCCCGACAACACTGGTGGCGGGACTCAGGGAGTGTCTGCAAGGCTCAATAGCTCAACTCAAGAAGAAGCAGAAGAAGAGACCGCCGAAGAAAGGCTCTGCTGTCGCCAAAGCTGCTTCTAGTAGCCAGCCGCCTACGGTGACCAGGGTTGCGGATAGTGTATAGGTCAGAGGTGCGCCATCACTCCATGTCGCAGGCAAGCCGATCCTACCGGCGAAAGCACTAGAAGGAATAACAGGGGATCTCAGGGGACTGCATGACAATGTGCTGTCGATAGAGAAGAGCCTTATCGCATCGGATGATCTAGGATACCCGCTTTACGCGATTTATGTGCCCGTGGGCATGTTGTATGTCCATACATGCCCCGTGGGCATGTTCTTCCTGCGATTAGATTACATCTTAGAGATGTTTCAAATGAAGCGGCTCGATTTTATCTTCGTCCGCCTTTATGTGCTGCGTATGAAGTACATCATAAGGAAGGAGAAAATCTCTAGAATCGCGGTCGCGGACCTGTACTACATGGATGAGGGCTTCTTGGCAGAGAAACCAAAGAACAGTGAATATGTGAGGAACTACATCGTAGACTTTATGGTCGCCAATAAGCACAAGGAAACAATTCTCCTACCTTATCATCCAATGTAAGTCATTCACGCATAGCCAATATAACACATACATCCTTTCATATGGAGACTAATTTGAGGTGTACTTATTTTGCGCAGCGGGGGGGGGGGTGTCATCATCATTCTTTTCCCGCAAGTCTCCCACGCCATATATTTAGACACGTCCAATAACATACAAAAGAAAGATTACACGCCTATAAAGAGTGTTTTGGATAGTGCTATCCTGAGCTTCGGCTTGATAGGGGGCCACATGAAGGTCAGAAAATAAAGGAACGGTGTGCCATGTTTCACCCATCCGATGCCCATATCCGCAAATGAGCTAAAAGCTTAGGAGTCATACCGGATGATCAGTACCGAACTGACTTCTATCGCCTCCAGCAAGAAATTGCGTAGATCATCATTAAAGAAGTCCTCAAGAAGAATGGGTAGTTCCATGGCGGCCCAATATCGTGGGCTGATATCCGAACTTGCCCAGCCATACAACATCTGGATAGTACGCCTTTTGCGAAGCTATGGTGCATGCTCTCAGATTTGGAAGGATGGAACATTGAATGATTGAGTTTCAGTACGATGAAACTTTGTGTCACAAAAATTTGAATCTGTGTACGATGAAATTTTTTGTGATGTAAACAGCGTCATGCTCTAGTTAATTCGGTTGGGTATGATGAATGTTTTTAATAATGTTTACTATATGTTGCTTCCTTCTATTTGCTAACTCTTTCTATTCGTGTTGCTCAAGTATATTGTGTTGCAAATTATTGTTGCTAATATTTTGCTTCTATTTGCTTACTCCTTCTCTAAGTGTTGCTCAAGAATATTATGTTGCATATTATCGTTGAATTCGCGTGATGACGATGCTTCTCTAATAGGTACATAGATCATCAATGGCGAAGAAGTGGTATGCTGTGTACATAGGGCATGTTCTGGGAGTGTATGACGAGTGGCGAGAGATTTAGGCGCAAGTGTAACGCTTCCCAGGCGGAAGCTAGAAAGGGTTTGATAGCAGAATGGAAATCGAAGTTAGTTAGTTGAGATTCATGCTAGCATAAGAGAGGATTCAGGATCGGCGCCTCAAGAAGTACTACATAATCCCGCTCTTCCTCATCGTCATCGCTCTTCTCTTGTATTTCATAGTTTAGATGCATGATGAAACATGTGTACGCGATGACCATGTAGGAGACATGTGATAACCTGTATTGCTATTTCGAGATGATGATGAGATCGACATCATTTCTTTTGGATGATGATATGATGAGGCTATGTTGTACCACTTCGATGATGATGAGGATGAGACATTCTTCTTTCATATAGTTTTAATGTATGTGTATGTTGTAATTGTATAAAATCTGTAAAAATACAAATACATCGGAAATACGCAGATGAAAAAAATAGAGAAAATCTTAGCAGCAGCGTGGGGTTTTGGAGTAGCAGCAACGCTTGTTTATTAGTAGCGTGGGTCATAGAGTCGTCCTACAGAATATTAGCAGTAGCGATGGTAGGAAATGCGCTACTGGTAGGTATAGGTAGCAGCAGAGCTGGGTAAGCACCGCGCTACTGCTAAAAGTTAGCTATAGTGCCGTAGCAGTCGCACTGGCCCCCGCGCTACTGATAGCCACGAAACCCGCACCACTACTAGGGTTTTCCATAGTAGACCCTAGTAGTGACACAAGACCGGACATTCACTCCTTCATGGATGGCAATGAGTCTGGCATGCCGCAAACTTATCCCACATGTATACAATGCTGCTCCTGAGTGGAGGATACCCTGTTGTTCAGGCTCCCTGTCTCATTGAGGATTTCTTTGTATATGATTTCAATCAGTGCCTGTTGCATCCCTCTGAGCTTGGTTGTGCAATCGTCACGTGTGAGAAGGGCAAGGGATTGACCACATTTGGTGACCTGGTCTTTATTTTTTAGGCTAGCATGCTTCCATATGAAGTCATCCATGAGGATCATGAGATACCAAGCGGAGGTCCTTTATCCGTCCTCTTGTTGCATGCAGCAAATGGAGGTCATGTCGTCGAACCGTACCATGCCGCAATTGTCTCACTTGTTACTAGCAGGCCTAATGATCCCTCCATTGGCACCAAACATTAGTAGAGCTTCATCCAAAAATTTCTTCAGCTTGGTGAAGCTTCTCTTGACTGCTTGATTGGAATCCAAAAAATAGGAGCAGGAAGTCTTTGGGGATGTAGTTATTTGTATCCAGTTGTCCTGTGTACATTTGATGCCATGCAAACAAGAGACCACAGTCGTTGGGGTCAACCCTAGCTTGCGGAAGCAAGGATGATGCAAATATGGGGAACATTAGTTACTGAATACTTACACCATATGGACAGGCAGTAAGTCATTGTCCGCCTTCTTGTTTAGAAGGAGAAACTAGCCTAGGTACTGGATCAATTTTTCAAGAGCTTCATTGTTCTCAAGGTTAGCTGTGTGCATGCAGTAAGGGTCAGCCACCGTGATCTTAGTCCGCTTCTCGTTCTTAACCCTACTTACTAGATGAAGCTTCCATAGCATGACTATGTTGCTGTCCGCTATGTGCTTTAGGTGGAAAATGTTGAAGATATGATTGAAGCCAGTATATAACAAGTTCGCGGGGGAAGTCCTCTAAGAAGCTGAGACCTTTAGGCCCCTTCACATGTATATAGGGCACTGATCATGAGGTGTTTGATATGTGACATTGGCTGCCAACACTTTCTTTAGGACATGGTCATGAACATGCCTCATAGCTAACCCAATGCTTTGATGCACATCATCTCATACCATTACTTTGCCAGGAAAACATATCGGTAATGAGGAGGGTCGTCATTGCCTTAGTCAGTTTTTCGCTGCTACCATCTACGTCTGACCCCTTCAAGGTGTTCGGATTGTTCACAATGATAGGGTTAGCTGCAGCAGAACTGCCAGCATCATAGACATTGCCATCATTCAAATACTAACTAATATCATCCTCATCTTGACGCACAGTGTACTGGACAACCTCATTCTTCTTGGAGGCCCCATCTCTCTCGGCAGCCTCATCTTTCCCAGCAGCCTGATTTTTCCTGGCAGCTACAACTGTCTCGATAGACTCATCTTTCTCCATATTAGATACGACCTCTTCTACTGCGGACATTCCCCATGGTTATAACCCGGCTAAAGGTTTGACCCGGCCTAGAGCTTGAAGGCTCTATGGGTCGCCATGTTCTCTGGGCTAAGATAAGATGATAGGGAGGAATCTAGGGCTCGGTGACGAGACCCGGTTAGAGGCCGGCTTGACATGATCCCGATGGGCTGGCTTGCAGAGAAGGTCCAAAAAGAGGAGACCCGATTTGCTATTACCGGCTCGACGGATCATACACATGATGGATACTTCCTGACTTGGAAGGCACAAAAAATCAACAAGACTTAGAGTAGGACTCCAATTAAGAGCAGGACTCGCACTCTATTGTAAACCCCAGGGACCTCGCTATTATATAAAGTGGGCTCTGGGGTCGTCCAAAGGACAAGTTAAGGACAAGTCAGGACAAATAGACAAATTAGTAGCTCTCGAGATAGAGGTAGCGAAATAGCACCCTTGTAATCGAGATCATCATCATCAATAGCAATCAAGAAGGATGTAAGCTTTTACCTCTACCGCGAGGGGCCAGACTTGGGTAAACTCGTGTCTCTCGATTCCGACTAACCCCGCTCGAGCTGCCACTAATTTGCGATGACCTCATAACTTAGTCCTTTCACGAGGACATCTGTCGTGACAAAACTACGAATGTTAGCGTCCACCGTGGGGCCATCACAAGGTGGTGTTGAGTTCCTAGAGGGCGCTCTCCTAGGGATCGAGAAGTTCACGGCTTGCTGATAAATTGCTAATTGGGTCATCGATAAAGTTTCGACTGACTCGTCCAAAAGTTCCGGTCGGCTTGTCGAAAAGTTCCGGCCGGCTCGACGATAAAGTTCTGACCGGCTCGTTAAAAAGTTCCGGTCGGCTCGCCAAAATGTTCCGGTCGGCTCGTCCAAAAGTTCTGGCTCGTCACCATGTTCCGGCCGGGTCACCAAAAAAAATTCTCTTCTGATCCACGAAAAGTTCCAGTCGGGTTATCAAATTTTTTTCAGCCGAGTTGCCGAAGAGTTCCGACTGGGTTACAAAAAAGTTCCGGATTGGTTAAAAAACAGAGTTCCAGCTTCACTACTGTAATGTTCCGGCCGGGTTACAGAAAAGTTCCAGCCGGGTAATCGAAAAAGTTCTGGCCGAGTCGCTGAAGAATTCATAGTTACAGAAAAGTTCCGGCCAGGTTAAAAAAAAAGTTCAGGCTCCACTACTGTAAAATCCTGGCCGGGTTATCGAAAGGTCCTAGCCGGTTACCAAAGAGTTCCATTTTCGGCTACAAAAATTCCTTGCTCCGCTGACCAATTCTGGTTTTTGCCGCCGGCTTGAACCTCTAGCCGGCTAATGGACTTGCAACTCCTATAGGGTCGTCTATAACCCGCTGCGGTCGACCTCAACCTTACGCGGGTTCACATTGCGTTATCAACGCTGATGCATAAAACTAGCTAAGTCATTTCCATGTTTTTCATGATTTCAATATTCAGTGAAATAAACTGACACTTCTGAGTTAAACTCGGAGGTAGTGTCATGTTCATCTTCACGTTATTTTTACGGTTCGGTAACGTAAAAAATACCTATTGTTCAGCAACCTTAAAATGCCTATGGCTCAAAAGCCTTAAAACGCCTACAGTACTAGCATTGTCTCTTGTATATATTATGATCAATGGAATAATGCCGGCTTATCTGGACCACAGATGTTTCATACAAGTAGCATTGTCTCTTGTATATCCTATGATGAGCTTTTCCATCATCACATGTTCACTTGGGGGCTTCCAACTCATCGAGTTTATCTACTAACATCCCTCTTGACCTGGCATATGCCACTATAATACTTGGTTAAAGCTTCCTGTTAGCTTGATGCCACTCCAAAAAGGTGACCTGGCTGTACTCTTGATAAGTCAATCACACTGATGCCTTGGCCTGTATTGACCCTGAACTTATCAAAGTTAAAACACCAACATAAGTCATGTGAGAGCCGGCTTCCAGAGAGCTAGGATAAACCATAAGGGGCTACAAGGTCTGATTCAACAGGAAGCGAAAGCAAGACTCGAGCCTCGAAAGCCGGTCAACTATCGTGCCTCGAAACCCGACGTTTTATACTCTATTATCATACACATACATCATTATACATTGCATCATCATCCATTGCATCACCATGCAATGCATCATATATGTTGGAAATATGCCTTAGAGGCAATAATAAAATGGTTATTATTATATTTCCTTGTTCATGATAATTGTCTGTTATTCATGCTATAATTGTGTTATCCGGAAATCGTAATACATGTGTGAATACATAGACCACAACATGTCCCTAGTAAGCCTCTAGTTGACTAGCTCGTTGATCAATAGATGGTCACGGTTTCCTGACCATGGACATTAGAGGTCATTGATAATGGGATCACATCATTAGGAGAATGATGTGATGGACAAGACCCAATCCTAAGCCTAGCACTACATCGTGTAGTTCATTTGCTAAAGCTTTTCCAATGTCAAGTAACTTTTCCTTAGACCATGAGATTGTGCAACTCCCGGATACCGTAGGAGTGCTTTGGGTGTACCAAACGTCACAACGTAACTGGGTGGCTATAAAGGTGCACTACGGGTATCTCCGAAAGTGTCTGTTGGGTTGGCACGAATCGAGACTGGGATTTGTCACTCCGTGTGACGGAGAGGTACCTCTGGGCCCACTCGGTAGGACATCATCATAATGAGCTCAATGTGATCAAGGAGTTGTTCACGGGATGATGTGTTACGGAAACGAGTAAAGAGACTTGCCGGTAACGAGATTGAACAAGGTATCGAGATACCGACGATCGAATCTCGGGCAAGTATCGTACCGATAGACAAAGGGAATTGCGTACGGGATTGATTGAATCCTCGACATCGTGGTTCATCCGATGAGATCATCGTGGAGCATGTGGGAGCCAACATGGGTATCCAGATCCCGCTGTTGGTTATTGACCGGAGAGTCGTCTCGGTCATGTCTGCGTGTCTCCCGAACCCGTAGGGTCTACACACTTAAGGTTCGGTGACGCTAGGGTTGTAGAGATATTCGTATGCGGTAACCCGAAAGTTGTTCGGAGTCCCGGATGAGATCCCGGACGTCACGAGGAGATCCGGAATGGTCCCAAGGTAAAGAATTGTATATAGGAAGTCCAGTTTCGGCCACCGGGAAGGTTTCGGGGGTAATCGGTATTGTACCGGGACCACCGGAAGGGTCCCGGGGGTCCACCGGGTGGGGCCACCTATCCCGGAGGGCCCCATGGGCTGAAGTGGGAAGGGAACCAGCCCCTGGTGGGCTGGTGCGCCCCCCTATGGGCCTCCCCTGCGCCTAGGGTTGGGAAACCCTAGGGGTGGGGGAGCCTCCACCTGGCTTGGGGGCCAAGCCACCCCCTGGCCGCCGCCCCTCCCCTCAGATTGGATCTGAGGGGGCCGGCCCCCTCTCCCCTTCCCCCTATAAATAGTGGAGGGGTGGGAGGGAGGCCACAACCCAGCCCCTGGCGCCTCCCTCTCCCTCCCGTGACACCTCTTCCTCCTCCAATAGCGCTTGGCGAAGCCCTGCTGAAATCCCGCTACTTCCACCACCACGCCATCGTGCTGCTGGATCTCCATCAACCTCTCCTCCCCCCTTGCTGGATCAAGAAGGAGGAGACGTCTCCGCTCCGTACGTGTGTTGAACGCGGAGGTGCCGTCCGTTCGGCGCTCGGTCATCGGTGATTTGGATCACGACGAGTACGACTCCATCAACCCCGTTCTCTTGAACGCTTCCGCTCGCGATCTACAAGGGTATGTAGATGCACTCCCCTCTCTCTCGTTGCTAGATGACTCCACAGATTGATCTTGGTGATGCGTAGAAAATTTTAAAATTCTGCTACGATCCCCAACAGTGGCATCATGACCTAGGTCTATGCGTAGTATCTTGCACGAGTAGAACACAAAGTAGTTGTGGGCGTCGATTTGTCAATCTTCTTGCCATTACTAGTCTTATCTTGATTCGGCGGCACTGTGGGATGAAGCGGCCTGGTCCGACCTTACACGTACGCTTACGTGAGACAGGTTCCACCGACTGACATGCACTAGTTGCATAAGGTGGCTAGCGGGTGTCTGTCTCTCCCACTTTAGTCGGATCGGATTCGATGAACAGGGTCCTTATGAAGGGTAAATAGAAATTGGCATATCACGTTGTGTTTTTGGCGTAGGTAAGAAACGTTCTTGCTAGAAACCTATAGCAGCCACGTAAAAACTTGCAACAACAATTAGAGGACGTCTAACTTGTTTTCGCAGCAAGTGCTTTGTGATGTGATATGGCCAAAGGATGTGATGAATGATATATGTGATGTATGAGATGATCATGTTCTTGTAATAGGAATCACGACTTGCAAGTCGATGAGTATGACAACCGGCAGGAGCCATAGGAGTTGTCTTAATTTATTATATGACCTGCGTGTCATTGAAATTCGCCATGTAATTACTTTACTTTATTGCTAACCGTTAGCCGTAGTAGTAGAAGTAATAGTTGGCGAGACAAATTCATGAAGACACGATGATGGAGATCATGGTGTCAAGCCGGTGACGATGATGATCATGGAGCCCCGAAGATGGAGATCAAAAGGAGCGAAGTGATAATGGCCATATCATGTCACTATTTTGATTGCATGTGATGTTTATCATGTTTTTGCATCTTTTTTGCTTAGAACGACGGTAGCATATAAGATGATCCCTTACTAAAATTTCAAGAAAGTGTTCCCCCTAACTGTGCACCGTTGCGAAGGTTCGTTGTTTCGAAGCACTACGTGTTGATCGGGTGTGATAGATTCTAACGTTCGAATACAACGGGTGTAAGCCAGATTTACACAGCAATACACTTAGGTTGACTTGACGAGCCTAGCATGTACAGACATGGCCTCGGAACACAAGAGACCGAAAGGTCGAGCATGAGTCGTATAGAAGATACGATCAACATGGAGATGTTCACCGTTGATGATTAGTCCGTCTCACGTGATGATCGGACACGGCCTAGTCGATTCGGATCATGTATCACTTAGATGACGAGAGGGATGTCTATCTGAGTGGGAGTTCATTGAATAATTTGATTAGATGAACTTAATTATCATGAACTTAGTCTAAAATCTTTACAATATGTCTTGTAGATCAAATGGCCCACGCTAAAGTTGCCCTCAACTTCAACGCGTTCCTAGAGAAAACCAAGCTGAAAGACGATGGTAGCAACTATACGGACTGGGTCCGTAACCTGAGGATTATCCTCATAGCTGCCAAGAAAGCATATGTCCTTGAAGCACCGCTAGGTGACGCACCTGTTTTCCCAGCAACTCAAGATGTTATGAACGCCTGGCAGTCGCGTAGTGATGATTACTCCTTCGTTCAGTGCGGCATGCTCTTCAGCTTAGAACCGGGGTTCCAAAAGCGTTTTGAGCAACACGGGGCATATGAGATGTTCCAAGAGCTGAAAATGGTTTTCCAAGCTCATGCCCGAGTCAAGAGATATGAAGTCTCCGACAAGTTCTACAGTTGTAAGATGGAGTAGAATAGTTCAGTCAGCGAGCACATACTCAAGATGTCTAGGTTGCACAACCGCTTGTCTCAGCTGGGAGTTAATCTCCCGGATGACGCGGTCGTTGACAGAATCCTTCAGTCGCTTCCACCTAGCTACAAGAGCTTCGTGATGAACTTCAATATGCAGGGGATGGAGAAACCCATTCCTGAGGTATATTTGATGCTGAAATCAGCGGAGGTGGAGATCAAAAAGGAACATCAAGTGTTGATGGTGAATAAAACCACTAAGTTCAAGAAAGGCAAGGGTAAAATGAACTTCAAGAAGGACGGCTAGGGAGTTGCCGCGCCCGGTAAGCAAGCTACCAGGAAGAAGTCAAAGAATGGACCCAAGCCTGAGACTGAGTGCTTTTATTGCAAGGGAAACGGTCACTGGAAGCGGAACTGCCCCAAGTACTTAGCGGATAGGAAGGCCGGCAAAACCAAATGTATATGTGATATACATGTTATTGATGTGTACCTTACCAGCGCTCGTAGTAGCTCCTGGGTATTTGATACCGGCGCGGTTGCTCATATTTGTAACTCAAAACAGGAGCTGCGGAATAAGCGGAGACTGGCAAAGGACGAGGTGACGATGCACGTCGGGAATGGTTCCAAGGTCGATGTGATCGCCGTCGGCACGCTACCTGTACATCTGCCTTCGGGATTAGTTTTAAACCTCAATAATTGTTATTTAGTGCCAGCTTTGAGCATGAACATTGTATCTGGATCTCGCTTGATGCGAGATGGCTACTCATTTAAATCTGAGAATAATGGTTGTTCTATTTATATGAGAGATATGTTTTATGGTCATGCCCCGCTGGTCAATGGTTTATTCTTATTGAATCTCGAACGTGATGTTACACATATTCATAGTGTGAATGCCAAAAGATGTAAGGTTGATAACGATAGTCCCACATACTTGTGGCACTGCCGCCTTGGTCACATTGGTGTCAAACGCATGAAGAAACTCCATGCAGATGGACTTTTGGAGTCTCTTGATTATGAATCATTTGACACATGCGAGCCATGCCTCATGGGCAAGATGACCAAGACTCCGTTCTCCGGAACAATGGAGCGAGCAACCAACTTATTGGAGATCATACATACTGATATGTGTGGTCCAATGAGTGTTGAGGCTCGCGGTGGTTATCGTTATGTTCTCACCCTCACCGATGATTTGAGTAGATATGGGTATGTCTACTTGATGAAGCACAAGTCTGAGACCTTTGAAAAGTTCATGGAATTTCAGAATGAGGTTGAGAATCAACGTGACAAGAAAATAAAGTTCTTACGATCAGATCGTGGAGGAGAATATTTGAGTCATGAATTTGGCACGCACTTAAGGAAATGTGGAATTGTTTCACAACTTACGCCGCCTGGAACACCTCAGCGTAACGGTGTGTCCGAACGTCGTAATCGCACTCTATTGGATATGGTGCGATCTATGATGTCTCTTACCGATTTACCGCTATCTTTTTGGGGTTATGCTTTAGAGACTGCCGCATTCACTTTAAATAGGGCACCGTCAAAATCCTTTGAGACGACACCGTATGAATTATGGTTTGGGAAGAAACCTAGGCTGTCGTTTCTGAAAGTTTGGGGATGCGATGCTTATGTGACGAAACTTCATCCAGAGAAGCTCCAACCCAAGTCGGAAAAATGCGTATTCATAGGATACCCTAAGGAAACTATTGGGTATACTTTCTACCTAACATCCGAGGGCAAGATCTTTGTTGCCAGGAATGGATCCTTTCTAGAGAAAGAGTTTCTCTCGAAAGAAGTAAGTGGGAGGAAAGTGGAGCTTGATGAGATGACCCTCGAACCGGAGAGTAGCGCAGCACATGAAAATGTTTCTGTGTCTAGCCTGCACCGGCTAGAGAGGAAGTTAATGATAATGATCAAGATCAAGCTACCACTGAACTTCGAAGGTCCACAAGGACACGTTCTGCACCAGAGTGGTACGGCAACCCTGTCCTGGAAGTCATGTTGTTAGACAACGGTGAGCCTTCGAACTATGAAGAAGCGATGGAGGGCCCGAATTCCGACAAATGGCTTGAAGCCATGAAATCCGAGATAGGATCCATCTATGAAAACGAAGTATGGACTTTGACTGACTTCCCCGATGATCGGCAAGCCATAGAAAATAAATGGATCTTTAAGAAGAAGACTGACGCGGATGGTAATGTGACCATCTATAAGGCTCGGCTTGTCGCTAAGGGTTATCGACAAGTTCAAGGTGTTGACTACGATGAGACTTTCTCACCCGTAGCGAAGCTGAAATCCGTCAGAATCATGTTAGCAATTGCCGCATACTATGATTATGAGATATGGCAAATGGACGTCAAAACGGCATTCCTTAATGGTTTTCTTAAGGAAGAGTTGTATATGATGCAACCGGAAGGTTTTGTCGACCCTGAGAATGCTGACATGGTATGCAAGCTCCAGCGCTCAATCTATGGGCTGGTGCAAGCATCTCGGAGTTGGAACATTCGCTTTGATGAGATGATCAAAGCGTTTGGGTTCACACAGACTTATGGAGAAGCCTGTGTTTACAAGAAAGTGAGTGGGAGCTCTGTAGCATTTCTCATATTATATGTGGATGACATACTGCTGATGGGAAATGATATACAATTCTTGGAGAGTATAAAGGCCTACTTGAATAAGTGTTTTTCAATGAAGGACCTTGGAGAAGCTGCATATATATTAGGCATCAAGATCTATAGGGATAGATCGAGACGCCTCATAGGTCTTTCGCAAAGCACATACCTTGATAAGATATTGAAGAAGTTCAATATGGATCAGTCCAAGAAGGGGTTCTTGCCTGTATTGCAAGGTGTGAGATTGAGCTCGGCTCAATGCCCGACCACGGCAGAAGATATAGAAGAGATGAGTGTCATCCCCTATGCCTCAGCCATAGGGTCTATTATGTATGCCATGCTGTGTACCAGACCTGATGTAAACCTTGCAGTAAGTTTGGTAGGTAGGTACCAAAGTAATCCTGGCAAGGAACACTGGACAGCGGTCAAGAACATCCTGAAGTACCTGAAAAGGACTAAGGATATGTTTCTCGTATATGGAGGTGACGAAGAGCTCGTCGTAAAGGGTTACGTCGACGCTAGCTACGACACAGATCCGGATGACTCCAAGTCACAAACCGGATACGTGTATATTTTGAATGGTGGAGCGGTAAGCTGGTGCAGTTGCAAGCAAAGCGTCGTTGCGGGTTCTACATGTGAAGCGGAGTACATAGCAGCCTCGGAGGCAGCACACGTAGCAGTATGGATGAAGGAGTTCATCACCGACCTAGGAGTCATTCCAAATGCGTCGGGTCCAATGGCTCTCTTCTATGACAACACTGGAGCTATTGCCCTTGCCAAGGAGCCCAGGTTTCACAAGAAGACCAGGCATATCAAGCGTCGCTTCAACTCCATTCATGAACATATTCAAGATGGAGACATAGAAATTTGTAAAGTGCATACGGATTTGAATGTAGCAGATCCGTTGACTAAACCTCTTTCACGGGCAAAACATGATCAACACCAGAACTCTATGGGTGTTCGATTCATCACAATGTAACTAGATTATTGACTCTAGTGCAAGTAGGAGACTGTTGGAAATATGCCCTACACTACTGGAATCTGGGTCTTTGCCATCTGCCAGCTCTTTGCCGTCTGCCAGCTGATGGCAAAGAGGCTCTTTGCCGTCTGTCTTCTCAAAGCAGACGGCAAAGAACCAGCTGATGGCAAACAGGGTCTTTGCCATCTGCCAGCTCTTTGTCGTCTGCCAGCAGACGGCAAAGAGTTCTTTGCCATCTCGCCAGAAGACGGCAAAGTCCAAAGTGGACCCCACGGGGGTACTGCACTGGGTAGGTCACACGGGCCACTTCTTTGCCGTCTGCTGGCAGACGCAAAGAAATCTTTGCCGTCTGCCAGCAGACGGCAAGAGGGTTGCCGTCTGCTGGCAGACGGCAAAGATTTCTTTGCCGTCTGCTGGCAGACGGCAAAGAGGTAAGAGGGCCCACAGTTTCACTGCGGTGGCGTAACGGTCATCCTCTTTGCCGTTCGCTGGCGGACGACAAAGAATTCTTTGCCGTCTGCCAGCAGACGGCAAAGAGAAAAAACAAAAAAAAACAGACGGCAATGCGGGGGGTTAATTTGGCCCCCGCGCGCGCGCCCTCCTCCACATCTCTTTCTCCCGCCTCCCCACCCTCTGCCTCCCGCGCGGCCGCCGCCCGCCGCCTCCCTCCCACGCAGGCCCCGCCGCCCCCCTCCACCGTCCGCCGCCCGCCCCCCCCCCCCCTCCTCCACCCCCTCCCCCCGCTCCCCCCCTTCCCCTCCACCCCCGCCTCGTCCCCCCCCTCCACCCCTCCACCTCCGTCGCCCTCCACGCTCCCCCCTCCCTCCCTCCTCCACCCCTCCCGCCCCTCCCTCCCTCCCTCCCCCTCCGCCCCCCTCCCTCCCTCCCTCCCCACCGCCGCCCCCTCCTCCCCCTCCACCTCCGTTCCCCCCTCCCTCTCCCCCACCTCCGCCCCCTCCCCTCCTCCACTGCCGTCTCCCCCTCCCCTCCTCCCCTCCCCTCCTCCCCGTTCGCCCCCCTCCCTCCTCCTCCCCTCCTCCACCACCACGCTCCCCCCCCCTCCTCCACCACCCCTCCTCCCCAGCTCCTCCTTGCCCTCTGCCTCCCTCGGCCCAGCCCACGGTGAGCATTCGGTCCCCTCTTTGTTCTTATTTTTTTTTGCATGTATGGATTTAGGAGTTGATGGATCTGTGGATGGATGGATAGATTGATGTAAGGATGGATGGATAGATGGATGTATGTATACAGGGGCGGTGCCAGCAATCTGTGGATGGATGTATGTATATGTGATTTTGAACAATTTGTAGTTGTTATATGGATTGCTAGATGGATGTATGCTGTGTAGATGTATGGATGGAAAGATGGATGAATGCTATATAGATGTATGGGTGGATTTATGTATGGATTTTCATTTAAAAAAATAGTGTCTTTTTATTCCGTTAGGTTAGATGTTGTTGATTATATTGTTCTGCGGTGCTTATGTTGGATTGTTTTTCATGTGCAGGGATCTTCTCTTCACCTCGAGGAGCACTGTCGGTCCCGTTGCCGTTGTCATCGTCATTCGACTACCGCCTCTACGGTCTAAGGGTGAGCTCGACTGTCATCTCCTCCCTGACCTTCCCCTATTTGCTCCGTTCCGGTCGTTGTGTCGATGGCTGGAGTTCAGTGCGGTGCAGTCGTTCATGGGTGGTCGAGGAGAGAAAATAAGGAAAAGAATCTCCGAGGGGTCGAGGGTCGAGGGTCGTTGAGGGGTCGAGTGGTCGAGGGATGACTTTCATTCTGATGGTGCTTCCTTTTGAAAGAGATGAGAGTGAGAGATGAGATGCTCTTGAAGGAAGGATACCGGCTGTTCGTAGGTGGTCGGTCTTTCTCGTCCTCCCCCTCTGTGACCTTCGTAAAGCAGGGGGAGGACGAAAAGACCGACCGTCACCGACGGTCGAAATAACATTGAGAGATGAGAGATGTTATAAGAGGAAAGACACCGGCTGTTGTCGTAGGTGGTCGTTGCTCCTCATCTCTTGCTGTGAGACCTTGGTAATGCAGCAAGGGATGGGAGTAACGACCGTCACAGACGGTCAAAATAAACAGGCAAGGAGTGCCCCACCATACATATATACCACCACTTGAGAGGTGAGAGTTGTTGAAGGGAGCATCGACGGAATGAAAGTCAACCCGACACCCCGACACCCCGACCCGACACCCCGTCATATATTTGTGAATTATGAGTTAGGTCATATATTTTCTGATTTAAATGTGCAGTTCTTTCGTTGCTGCGAGGGTCTGGTGTTCGACGACCTCCCCGTGCGTTCGACGAGCTCCGCCTCTGCGTTCGTCGGTGAGCACAAATGACATCTCCTCCTCCCCCCTTCATTTGCTCTGTTTCGGTCTTCGTGCCGATGAAACTTGCTAGCTGTAGGTGTCAATCATCAGTATGCGTGACCACTATGCGTCTCCCGTTCGAAAGGGTTACATCTATAAAGGGTGACCTATTTAGCTCCAAAATGACTTAATATGCTCCAAAATGACTTAATATGCTCCAAAATGACCTATTTAGCTCCAAAATGACTTAATATGCTCTAAAATGACCTATCTAGCTCCAAAATGACTTAATATGCTCCAAAATGACCTATTTAGCTCCAAAATGACTTAATATGGCATATTAAGTCATTTTGGAGCATATTTATCTCCAAAATGACCTATTTAGCTCCAAAATGACTTATTTAGCTCAAAAATGACTTAATATTCTCCAAATGACCTCTACTTAGCTTATTTAGTTCATTTATGACATACTTAGCCTATTTAGGTCAAAAATGGCCTATTTAACTAGGTTAGATCTAAAATGACACAAGTAAGCAATAAGAAGAAGAAAAGGAAAGAGAAGAAAAAGTATGCTTCTTTTTCTTCTTCTAGTCTTCTTCTTCTTGTTCTTCTAACTTTCTTCTTTCCCATTTTGCAGATTTGCTTCAGATCACGGAAGCTTGCGTTGGAGTCTACTCTTCTCGTTGTCCTTCCTTTTTGTTTTGATTTTGTAGGATGAACAATTTGAAACTTGCTACGTATATATGTATGGATGGATGGTGGCTATATTGTATATGGACCTTTTGCTTAATTGTTGGATATGTTGGACTTTTCATTTGGTGTATATATGTGTTGGATGATGATATATGTGTTGGATATGTTGGATGATCCATATGGCAGGGATATGTTGGCTATATGTACTTGTTGAAATATTTTGAAATGAATATATATATATATATATATATATATATATATATATATCTGTGAAATTGATTGAATTTAAGAAAAAACAGGGGCTATATAGCCAATTTGCCGTCTGCTAGCAGACGGCAAATTGGCCACGTGGCAGCACGCTGTTCACTTGGTCTGGCCTATTTGGCCTCTTTGCCGTCTGCCAGCAGACGGCAAAGTAGCAGGGTCTTTGCCATCTGCCGGCAGACGGCAAAGGAGCAGGCTCTTTGCCGTCTGCCAGCAGACGGCAAAGAAGGAAAGCTCTTTGCCGTCTGCTGGCTAACGGCAAAGAGCGCCGTTAGCCCCCTAACGGGGCTGTCACCTTTTTTGTGCCGTCCACAAGCTTTGCCGTCTGCTAGCAGACGGCAAAGAACTTTCCTTCTTTGCCGTCCGCCAACAGTGCCTTTGCCGTCTGCTTTGGCAGACGGCAAAGCAGCTGATTCCAGTAGTGCTAGAGGCAATAATAAAATGGTTATTATTATATTTCCTTGTTCATGATAATTGTCTGTTATTCATGCTATAATTGTGTTATCCGGAAATCGTAATACATGTGTGAATACATAGACCACAACATGTCCCTAGTAAGCCTCTAGTTGACTAGCTCGTTGATGTCACGGTTTCCTGACCATGGACATTAGATGTCATTATTTATCTCCGTGTTCATAATTAGGTTTATGTTCCATGCTATAACTGCTATGGTTCTCGAGTCTGCAAATAAAACGAGGCTCAGAGGAAGACTCATATGCATGTGTGGAATAATAAACGGTAAAATGTATTCCTAGTCTAGCCTCTAAGACTAGCTCAAGTGTTGCATGATGGTTCTGTTTTCCTGATCATGGGCATGTCTATGCCAGCAACTTTGAGGGCACAATGTTAGCAGAACATTTGTGTTGAATCGACCCGAATTGATGTTATGCTATGAGATACATTCGTCACAAGTTTATGGTTAATAACACAGAGATGGTTAATGTTTGCATGATTCCTCAGACCATGAGAGTATCGAGTTTCTTCATGCTTGATTCATGAACTTTGGGGTTTGTTAAACGTCATCCGTAACTGGATGGCTATTACGGCGGCTTACGGGTTCATGGGAAAGTATGTCAAGTAACTTGATAGCTCAAGATTGGGACTTGCTCCTCCGACGATGGAGAGATATCTCTGGGCCCTCTCGGTGTTACGGTATCCATCATCGTCTGGCCAGACACTTTGTGATTTGATCACGGGGATGCCGGAACACGGTAACGAGAAAAGAGAACAATACCGGTAACGAGGTAACTAGCATAGTGGACAAGTTGTTGATCCACGGGAATGCCAACATGTCTCACCTCGGGTATTTGTAACATATCGCGAAGCAACAGGAATAGCACACGGCAACTGGAGGTTCACTCGAATATTCATTCGTGTGGGTATAGGGGTCAATATGGGTGTCCACGGCTCCGATGTTGATCATTGATCGGAAGGGGTTCCAGGTCATGTCTATACTTCACCGAACCTATAGGGTCACACGCTTAAGGGTCATCTATCTGCTGAATACTAGACAGGGAGTCTGAGAGAAAATAACCGAAAAAGTTTCGGACACCGAAAAGTTTCGGACAGCGGAAAAGTTCCGCAAAGAGAGGTCACCGGATGAGTTCCGGTGAAACTGAAAAGTTGTTTCAGAGGATACCATTAAGTCAAAATGGTTTCGGCACATGCCTGATAATTCTTGGAGGGTGCCAGAATCATTCTGGAAACTTCTGGGAATTTTCTGGAAGAAAAACCGGAAATGTTTCGGAGCTGCCGGAACCGCTTCAGATGCTTTTCGCAGATGAAAATCACTAATCTGGAATTGTTCCAGAACGCGTTGAAAATTATTTTAGTGGGTACTGGAATTGTTCTAAGCCCACATAAATATTTTCAGTTCGAACGGACGCTGAAAAATGTCGTCATGAATAGTGAAAGTGCTTTTTGGGAATTTTTATGGAAAGCACCTTTTTGGAAATTCCAAAAGGGCCTTCTAGAAGGGGAAGGAGGGCATGGCACCTCATGGGGGGGTCCCCCCCAAGGGTGGCCGGCCAAGGAGGTGGAGCACCATGGTGCTCCACATGGCACTCCCATATGGCATATTCCCTTTTGGAAAGGGATATTCCAAGGGCACTTTGGGGTTTTTGTGTGACAATTTTACCCCTTGGCTTGCCTATATATAGGAGTGATCTTGGCAGACATTTGCTCATCCCTTGATCTCATACACATGCCAAGATGTTATCTGGCTTCTCTCTCCCTCCCACGAAAAGAGTTTCGTAGAGCCGAAAGGCTGTCTGGGTTCCGGCAGGAACTAGTTCTGGACGGCGAAGCCCTGCCGGATAGCTGACACCGTATGTGTGCAACTCTGTAGAGAGGTCGTAGTTTCGATCTTAGTGCCCGAGGGGCTGTTCGAGAGTGCCTCCCGAAGGGCTGTCCAAGTGACGGTCCGAGTTCTGTGAATCCTCCCGAAGGGCTGTCCGAGTGACCGTTCGAGTTTCGAAGGTCCTCCCGAAGGGCTGTCCGCGACATCGTCCGGGGGACTGTTCGACCGCCTCCCGGAGGGCTGTCCGAAGGGAAGACGAGGGTATACATCCTCGCGGTTGGGAGGTTGTAAATCCTAGCTGCGGGGATCAGCACCGCCGATCGTCATCGACTTTACTTCCGCTGCGCTACGAGTCGGTAACGAAAATGATCAAACCTTGTATGCAGTCTCCATAGTGGTCCTGGGCTGGTACGTAGGTCGGAAAATTTTCATTTTCTGCTGCGTTACCCTACAGTGGCATCATGAGCCGTGCTATGCGTAGATGCAGGTTGTGATCTAGAATACATAGAGATGTATGGGTGTTGCACAATATAATTAGGTAGTAGATGAGTTCTATTACTGAAAATTATTTGTGCGGGTAGCAGATGAAATCTGTTACCTGATGTTCTTGTTGCTTCCCTGGAATTTGCATATTTCTGATCTTGATAACAGTATGGTGGAGTTTCAAGGTTCTGGCAATCCGCGATCCTGATTGATCAACGAAGTGCTAACAGTTCATTGAATTCCACCGTAGTTAAAAAGAAAGATGAAATTTCGCAAACGAAAGGGCAATGCAGATATGATCTGCACGGGGGTCATGCGTATGACGAAGTTTAGTATGGGGCTCGAGATTTTATTATCTCGGTTTTCATACACCCTGGAAAGTTAATCTAGCAACTTGGATTATCATACTTGATGATGGACGTTGGTAGCTTCGGTTTGTTTCGAAACCTTAGAAGCCACGTAAAACAAGTTTTTGCATGAACCAATTAGAGGCGTCTAACTTGGTTTTGCAGGAGGGTTTGCATGTGCATGTGATGTGGTATAGCAGTGCTCATAATAATTTGATTATGTATGAGATGACTATATGATGTAAATTGATTAACATGACCAGCGTGTCATGATTCGGCATGATGGCTGGAGCCATATGATTGCACTTTAAATGACCTGTGTGTCAACCTTGTGTAATGCATTATTTTATTAGCTATAGAGATAGCAATATTATCTGCTGCATCGACAAGGTGGTGGCAATCTTCGTGAAGGTGAACACCGACGCGAATGCCGGAGACGAAGAAATACAAGACTTCTCCGTCAGAAAGGGCTATACCATATCATGCTAATTATGAATTGCCTGAGATGTTTATCCCTTATGATGCACCCTTCTTGATTGTGCGGTAGTCGCTTTTATTAGGGTGATCTCTCACAAAATATCAAGTAGTTAGTGTTCTCCCAAGTGTAGCACCGTCTACAACACGTATCTTTTCGGGGTGCGCCATGTACACATGAGCACGAACGATTAGAGAGGTGTAAGGCGGGTGAAGGTCAGACCTCACTGCGTGATCACTTGGTTGTCTTGACGTTCAGGCAGGACAGTCCTGAGCTCGGAACACATGCATCGAAAGATGGACAAGAGTCACATAGAGATGTGATTGGCAAGTTGGCCTACCGATTGAAATTCACGTCATCAGTGATGAACCCGTCAATGGCGTTGAATTGAAATGCGGATCTTGAATCACTCACAATCAATTATGAGAGATATTGATTTGAGTGGGAGAGCACTGTTGAATTAACTTGTTCAATTCTCAGTGCAATTAAATATGAACACTGTCTAAGTGTGGTTTGCATAATAGTTGTAGAATAAATGGCTCGCATTTCCACCTTCCCTGTTTAAATTGAATAGCTATTAAATATCTGGTTAAAACTTTACGGTTGGTAACGTAATGTGAGGATTGTCCTCAAGAGTGCCGAGAAGGACTTTGTCCTATCGCATACTTTCGGTATTCTTTCGCTTATGCTATGGATCATGTGACTCTTGTCCTTCGATCCAAAAGCTAGAATTCCGTTTCAGTCAAGTGCAATACATTTGCTTCCATGAGACCCGAACTTCGAAAGTTTGGATAGTTATGTGATATTCATGGAAATCTGAAAATCATTTTCAGAGACAGACAAAGGCTAAAAGATATGAGATATCCAAAGCAATGTTTGTTTGCAAACTATTAGTAAAAGAGTTTACTATGCATTAGACTGATAAGAGAGGGATCCAGTAGAACGCCTGTCATATGATGAAAGGTGAATAAAACAACAACTTAAAGAGAAAGGAAGTGTCCGAAGGGTGTTAGTGTGACTTACACACCTAGGAAGTCCGGGGCTAACGCCACTATTAAGTTGAGTGCTTCTTCTGAGAGTAGGAGAAATATTGAAAGTTAAACTGTTAGAAGTATAAAGGCAAAAAGAAAGAAGACTGGGATATCCAGCTCATGTATGAATGTCATACAAGTTTTTGATGTATAGAAGGCTGGTAAAAAAAAATATAGTTCTTGGGAATTATGGTTAAAGCATGTTAATCACTAATTCTTGGGTATTGTGAGACAATCACAAAGATACCCGCTCGATTGCATTCTGTTGCAATTCGATGTAAGAACTACTATGGCCTAAAAGACTAGCCAGAAATGAGGTTTAGGTATACACAGGGAACATAGTAAATGTTACTATACCTTCCATCGGTGTATTACCGTCTGTATTCATTTTCATAATTCATTTAAAGTTTCACAAACTCTAGCCCATTGCATAAGGTATCTTGCAAGAAAGTTGTTCATAAGAGAACTTTTGATGTTCGATGTTATGAATAACATAAGGGCCATACTTTCATTATGAATGAGATGTATGTTATGAATATTAATAATAATACATTACCTCTGGGTTTACTTTCATAATTCATTTTAGAGTTTCATACACTCTAGCCCTTTGCACAATGTTTGTTGCAAAATAATTGTTCATAGAAGAACAATTGTTGTTCAGTATTATGAATAACATGAGGGCCATACTTCCATCCTCGATGGGACGTATGTTATGAATATTGATGGTAATATGATACATCCATAACACTGACGCTAAATGTCACAAGACTAAAAGAATACCACACAAGTGTGGCGCTACATTTGGTCACATTGGAGAAACCCGCATGGAAAATTCCATTATGATGGATTTTGAAGTCGTTTGATTTTGAATCATCTGACACTTGCAACTTTCCTCCGAAAAGTGAAGTGACTGAAATACCGTTCACAGGCCATAAGGAACGAGCAAAGAACTTATTGGTGATCATACATTTTGATGTATGTAGTCAAATCAATGTTGTTGCAAGTAGTGGATTTATCTATCTTCAGAAATGACTCAAGTAGATATATGGATATTTACTTGATGAGACGTAAGTCTGGATCTTTTGAAATCATTTGAAAGGTTTTCAAAATGAAGTAGAAGTTATTGTAACAAGAAAATTATGTTTCTACAATTCGATTGCAGAAAGAAATATTTGAGTTACAAGTTTAGCGAATGTCTGATGAGTTGTGAAAAGAGTTTCATAACTTACACCTCCCGGAACACCACTGTGAGTGGAAAGTTCGTGAAGATGTAATCGAACCATTTATGACATGGTAAGATCAAAGATGACATAAATAAATTTGCCATTATCCCTTTTAAAAGGTGATGCTTTAGAGACTACGGCTTTTACACTGAAAAGAGCTCCATCAGGTCTGTTGAAATGACACCATGGTATGGTACGCCCAACCATGTTATATCTTTTCTTAACATTTGGAATATGGGGCTTGTGTAAAAGGTTATAAACCTATTCCAAATCAGACAAGTGCTACTTTGTAGGTTATCCCAAGTCATTGGGTATTCCTCCCTCACTATACCGAGGCAAATAGGTTTGCCACAAAGAACGGTATGCTTTTTGAAGAAAATGGTTCTTTCAAAAAGGTGAGTGGGAGAATAGTGCAACTCGACGAGATAAACAGTATCTTCGTCATCAGCTCAAAGGAAAGAGACCTTGGAAGTAATTCCGGAGTTTCCTACTGCGACTGATACGGAAGTCTCTACAATAAAATGTATGGAATTCGGTCGAACTTGCAGCTGAACCACGTAGGCAAAGGCTCGTGCAAACCTCTCAGGTGCGCAAACGAGATATTGTTGTTAGACAACAGTATACCTACGATACACAAGGAAGCATTGGTGGGCCCTGACTCCGGAATTGGCTAAATGCCAATACAATCCGAGATAGTTTCCATATAAGTGATTCAAGATTAAAACCTTGATACACCTTTCGGAAGACTTAGAGTCTGACGAATATTTATGGAACTATAACTGATACGAATAAAAATGTTTTATCCATAAAGCTCGACTTGTTGCAATATACAAGTTCAAGGAGTTGACTACGATGAGGTTACTTCACCGTAGCGATGCTTAAAGTCGGTTCGGGTTGAACTAGCAATTAATACATATTTCAATCATGAGATATGAAACAAGGATGACGAAAGGATTTCCATACGATGGAAATAAAACCAAGGACTTGCATGTGATACAATCCAAGGTATTTTGTCAGTCCAAAGGATGCTAGTAAGTATGCAAACTTCAGAGTTCCAGCGATGGATAGAAGAGAGCAAAATGGAGTTGGAATCTTCGTGTTTTGATGATATGGTTAAAAGGGTTTTGACTTCATCAATGGGTAACGAAGATGCTTGTGATTCAAGAAAGTAAGTGGGAACATAATAACATTTCTAAAAACCTTGTGTGCTTGACACATTGTTAATTGGAATTAATATTCTTGACACGAATTAGGACTTCATTTAAAAATAGTTTTTCAATGAAGTGCTTGGGCTAAATAGCCTTTATATTAGGCATGATGATCTATGGAGATAGATTTACCTAATAGGGCTGAGCAAAGATACTTATTGACAAGATGCTAAAACCTTTTAGCATTAAAAACGTCAAGGAGTGATTCTTGCCGAAGTCACATGGAAAGAGTTTTTGCAAGACTCGATGTCCCAAAACACTGATGAGCAAAATACATGATGGAGATTCCACACACTCTTGTGTTTGGATTAATCATGTATTCCATGGTATGTAAAAACAACCAGATATGTCCAATACTCCCAAAGTTGTTGCGAGTATAGATACCAAAGTGATCAAAAGTATTGATCAAGGGACAACAGTGAAAAAGGGTCATTGAGTACTATAGTAGCACTGATGACATGTTTTCTCGCAAGCAGAGATCATGAAGAGTTCGTTGTAAAAGGTTACATCGATACAGTCTTCATCCATGCTCCAAGCGATTTTTGATTTAAGTTAAGGGTTTTGTGCAATACACAATATGGTGGCACGGTAGTTGGAAATTGTTCCAAACAAGTTACTGTGGCGAATTCTATAACAGGGGCGAAGTATGTTGCCGCTTTTAAAGCGACAAAGAAGATGTTGAATCATATAGTTCATTCATGAACTTAGTATGGTTCCAAGATGGCTTTTGTCAATGGGACACTACTGCAAGTAGTTGCTCCATAACTCAGTCTGAGGAATCCCGGTTCGACCTGTGATTCGCATACATACCAAGCCAAGTCCACACAAAATACGAATTTTGTGAAAGCGTGAAAACGTGAGGATATGCAAAGATACACACAGATCTAAAGTCGTCAGATTCGTTGGACATCAGGCTATACCACAAGCGAAGCATATTTACACCGGTGTGCCACAGGTGTAAAGTGCATTAGCATTAACTAGATTATTAACTCTAGTGCAAGTGGGAGTCTGTAGGAGATATGCCCTAGAGGCAATAATAAATGTTATTATTTATCTCCGTGTTCATAATTAGGTTTATGTTCCATGCTATAACTGCTATGGTTCTCGAGTCTGCAAATAAAACGAGGCTCAGAGGAAGACTCATATGCATGTGTGGAATAATAAACGGTAAAATGTATTCCTAGTCTAGCCTCTAAGACTAGCTCAAGTGTTGCATGATGGTTCTGTTTTCCTGATCATGGGCATGTCTATGCCAGCAACTTTGAGGGCACAATGTTAGCAGAACATTTGTGTTGAATCGACCCGAATTGATGTTATGCTATGAGATACATTCGTCACAAGTTTATGGTTAATAACACAGAGATGGTTAATGTTTGCATGATTCCTCAGACCATGAGAGTATCGAGTTTCTTCATGCTTGATTCATGAACTTTGGGGTTTGTTAAACGTCATCCGTAGCTGGATGGCTATTACGGCGGCTTACGGGTTCATGGGAAAGTATGTCAAGTAACTTGATAGCTCAAGATTGGGATTTGCTCCTCCGACGATGGAGAGATATCTCTGGGCCCTCTCGGTGTTACGGTATCCATCATCGTCTGGCCAGACACTTTGTGATTTGATCACGGGGATGCCGGAACACGGTAACGAGAAAAGAGAACAATACCGGTAACGAGGTAACTAGCATAGTGGACAAGTTGTTGATCCACGGGAATGCCAACATGTCTCACCTCGGGTATTTGTAACATATCGCGAAGCAACAGGAATAGCACACGGCAACTGGAGGTTCACTCGAATATTCATTCGTGTGGGTATAGGGGTCAATATGGGTGTCCACGGCTCCGATGTTGATCATTGATCGGAAGGGGTTCCAGGTCATGTCTATACTTCACCGAACCTATAGGGTCACACGCTTAAGGGTCATCTATCTGCTGAATACTAGACAGGGAGTCTGAGAGAAAATAACCGAAAAAGTTTCGGACACCGAAAAGTTTCGGACAGCGGAAAAGTTCCGCAAAGAGAGGTCACCGGATGAGTTCCGGTGAAACTGAAAAGTTGTTTCAGAGGATACCATTAAGTCAAAATGGTTTCGGCACATGCCTGATAATTCTTGGAGGGTGCCAGAATCATTCTGGAAACTTCTGGGAATTTTCTGGAAGAAAAACCGGAAATGTTTCGGAGCTGCCGGAACCGCTTCAGATGCTTTTCGCAGATGAAAATCACTAATCTGGAATTGTTCCAGAACGCGTTGAAAATTATTTTAGTGGGTACTGGAATTGTTCTAAGCCCACATAAATATTTTCAGTTCGAACGGACGCTGAAAAATGTCGTCATGAATAGTGAAAGTGCTTTTTGGGAATTTTTATGGAAAGCACCTTTTTGGAAATTCCAAAAGGGCCTTCTAGAAGGGGAAGGAGGGCATGGCACCTCATGGGGGGGTCCCCCCCAAGGGTGGCCGGCCAAGGAGGTGGAGCACCATGGTGCTCCACATGGCACTCCCATATGGCATATTCCCTTTTGGAAAGGGATATTCCAAGGGCACTTTGGGGTTTTTGTGTGACAATTTTACCCCTTGGCTTGCCTATATATAGGAGTGATCTTGGCAGACATTTGCTCATCCCTTGATCTCATACACATGCCAAGATGTTATCTGGCTTCTCTCTCCCTCCCACGAAAAGAGTTTCGTAGAGCCGAAAGGCTGTCTGGGTTCCGGCAGGAACTAGTTCTGGACGGCGAAGCCCTGCCGGATAGCTGACACCGTATGTGTGCAACTCTGTAGAGAGGTCGTAGTTTCGATCTTAGTGCCCGAGGGGCTGTTCGAGAGTGCCTCCCGAAGGGCTGTCCAAGTGACGGTCCGAGTTCTGTGAATCCTCCCGAAGGGCTGTCCGAGTGACCGTTCGAGTTTCGAAGGTCCTCCCGAAGGGCTGTCCGCGACATCGTCCGGGGGACTGTTCGACCGCCTCCCGGAGGGCTGTCCGAAGGGAAGACGAGGGTATACATCCTCGCGGTTGGGAGGTTGTAAATCCTAGCTGCGGGGATCAGCACCGCCGATCGTCATCGACTTTACTTCCGCTGCGCTACGAGTCGGTAACGAAAATGATCAAACCTTGTATGCAGTCTCCATAGTGGTCCTGGGCTGGTACGTAGGTCGGAAAATTTTCATTTTCTGCTGCGTTACCCTACAGATAACGGGATCACATCATTAGGAGAATGATGTGATGGACAAGACCTAATCCTAAGCCTAGCACTAGATCGTGTAGTTCATTTGCTAAAGCTTTTCCAATGTCAAGTAACTTTTCCTTAGACCATGAGATTGTGCAACTGTCGGATACCGTAGGAGTGCTTTGGGTGTACCAAACGTCACAACGTAACTGGGTGGCTATAAAGGTGCACTACGGGTATCTCCAAAAGTGTCTGTTGGGTTGGCACGAATCGAGACTGGGATTTGTCACTCCGTGTGACGGAGAGGTACCTCTGGGCCCACTCGGTAGGACATCATCACAATGAGCTCAATGTGATCAAGGAGTTGTTCACGGGATGATGTGTTACAGAAACGAGTAAAGAGACTTGCCGGTAACGAGATTGAACAAGGTATTGAGATACCGATGATCGAATCTCGGGCAAGTATCGTACCGATAGACAAAGGGAATTGCGTACGGGATTGATTGAATCCTCGACATCGTGGTTCATCCGATGAGATCATCGAGGAGCATGTGGGAGCCAACATGGGTATCCAGATCCCGCTGTTGGTTATTGACCGGAGAGTCGTCTCGGTCATGTCTGCGTGTCTCCCGAACCCGTAGGGTCTACACACTTAAGGTTCGGTGACGCTAGGGTTGTAGAGATATTCGTATGCGGTAACCCGAAAGTTGTTCGGAGTCCCGGATGAGATCCCGGACGTCACGAGGAGATCCGGAATGGTCTGGAGGTAAAGAATTATATATAGGAAGTCCAGTTTCGGCCACCGGGAAGGTTTCGGGGGTAATCGGTATTGTACCGGGACCACCGGAAGGGTCCCGGGGGTCCACCGGGTGGGGCCACCTATCCCGGAGGGCCCCATGGGCTGAAGTGGGAAGGGAACCAGCCCCTGGTGGGCTGGTGCGCCCCCCTATGGGCCTCCCCTGCGCCTAGGGTTGGGAAACCCTAGGGGTGGGGGAGCCGCCACCTGGCTTGGGGGCCAAGCCACCCCCTGGCCGCCGCCCCTCCCCTCAGATTGGATCTGAGGGGGCCGGCCCCCTCTCCCCTTCCCCCTATAAATAGTGGAGGGGTGGGAGGGAGGCCACACCCCAGCCCCTGGCGCCTCCCTCTCCCTCCCGTGACACCTCTTCCTCCTCCAGTAGCGCTTGGCGAAGCCCTGCTGAAATCCCGCTACTTCCACCACCACGCCGTCGTGCTGCTGGATCTCCATCAACCTCTCCTCCCCCCTTGCTGGATCAAGAAGGAGGAGATGTCTCTGCTCCATACGTGTGTTGAACGCGGAGGTGCCGTCCGTTCGGCGCTTGGTCATCGGTGATTTGGATCACGACGAGTACGACTCCATCAACCCCGTTCTCTTGAACGCTTCCGCTCGCGATCTACAATGGTATGTAGATGCACTCCCCTCTCTCTCGTTGCTAGATGACTCCATAGATTGATCTTGGTGATGCGTAGAAAATTTTAAAATTCTGCTACGATCCCCAACAATATATACAAGTCTATATTTGTTTATGTCACAGGAGCCAGTCTTCAAAACCGGGGTACATTGTAGGTATGCAGGAACAAACCAATCCTTGATAGCCAAAATTGCTGGGTCTTACATGGTTTATCAAAACCAGTTTCAAATAACATGGCTATCACTTCTGATTTTGAAAAAGTTATGGGTACATATTTACTACATCTACAAAACCGGTTTACAATTGAGAATCGGGTGATAAGGTCACCTATTACAGGTAGGGTCAAGGATCCATCATATGGGACCCACATGGGGCCCAAGACCACCATGGGTAGGCCCCTGGGCCATACCAGCACTTGAATGTACTTATAAAGAAGTCCACTCGGAAAGCTCGACAGCACTCGGACAACCACCCGTCACTCGGCTAGACAAACCACCACTCGGACTAAAGAGGTGAAGGGACGGCGTGGGAGATGCAACGGTCGAAGAATCCTAACTCACCCTTATGGTAGAGTCAATACTACCATTACCTGTAACTGCTATAGTAGAACCTCATAACACATGTAACTGACGCAGTCAATTTCATTAAGTGCCCTAGCGTTGTGGAGGACATTGGGCAACGACGCACTCTATATAAGCCGCACCCCACCTCATGAGCTAGGAGCGAGCAACCTTTGTAATCATAGCCATCAAATCAAAATGAGCCCTAGTGCATGAGACGTAGGGCTGTTACGTTCGCCGAGTGGGGCCTAACCTCGTTAAACACCGAGTGTTATACCTGCGCAGTAGCTAGGTTCTTCCCGTTATTCGTATCCCTAGTACTCATAGTCCGGATCGTAAACCTGACAGTTGGCTCCCACCGTGGGGCTAGGCGTCTAGCAAAGTTTCACGGCGTAGGTGGATTTCTTCATCATCATATTAGTTGGCGGTGAGATCCTTTTCAGGACACTCCTCTTCATCGCCGATGACTCAGCGTGGCTTCGCGAGGCCCCGCTAGACGTGGAGGCACTGCCCATCTGTGGTGCGACGCATTTCCGCGCACCATCCTATGAAGTCCTTCTCCGACAGCCCTCGGCTGCCGTACCGAGTGGACACTCGTCCACCCCCCCATCACGCGCCGCTACAATCATTCTAGGCGCTCGCGACAGCAACATTGGATCAAGCATGTTGTGGCCACCCGGACCATGGCAGAGCATGTGGCAGCTCCCGAATTTGACGAGCCCGCCCTCGACCTCTCTGACGGGTCACTCGGCGATTCGTCTGAGGAGTCTGAGTGCGAAAGTGTCAAGTCGACCGCAGAAATTCTCATGGCGGGCAACTCCGAGGACCGCGCACCCCCAGGGCATGTGGAAACCCGGGACGGCCGCGCAGGTATGTCACATGGCAACACTAACGGTGGCGCCGCGGGCCACAAGCCATACATCCCCCAGGCTCTCACCCAGGAGCAGCGAGGCGAGCTCCTCCGCAGGAATGAACATCTCCTGAACACCGCCATCACCGGGACGACCCCAGAGGCATTGGCCATGGAATCGACTCGCGTGGCCACTCTAGCTGAGCGTGTTCACCTCAAACGGCTTCAGAGGGACCTGGACGATGGTGAGCGCCGCCAACCCTGCTCCAGTCGGCACAAGCGTCGGCTCTTCTCGAGTGACCAACCTCGTAAGTAACAAGTCCTTAGTACTCCATTACAAAATTTGGCAGCCGCCACTCAGATTGCGGATTCCATCCAGCCTTTCGGTTCCGTGGCCGAAGAGGCGATTCGGCAGATCCAGGCGCTCCTGAAGACTACGCAGTCGCAAAATGTGGTGGTGTCCCAACCGAGGGATCACATCCATAGCGCATCAGTGCGAGCAGAAACTGTTCAGTCTGCTCATAGCCCACTCGGCATCGGCAGGCGCTTAGCCACATCCTCATTGAGAGACCGCTATGAAGATCGGTAGCGCGATTGGGTTGCGTCGCCCCGGCGTCACGATGACTATGATCGCGCCCTGATGCCACCACCGCGAGATGGCGCGTACAGGTGCAAGCCTTGCGACGACAGAGAGACACACGATGGCAATCGTAGGCCGAGCCCCTCTCATCACACGAGGGACACCCCTAGACTCGCAATTCAATGAGAGATCTGTTCTCGCTCCAAACCTAGTCGACAGGGCCAAGCCTTGGGAGAAGGCCAAGATGCCGATCTACCGAGTGGTTTCGTACCCTCGGGTCCCGAATGCTTCAGCCGGTATATACGGGCAGCAGATATTCCCAGTAACTTCAAGTTGGCCACGGGGATCAGCAAGTTCACTGGTGAGTACAAGCCAAAAATTTGGTTGGAAGATTACTGGGCGGCAGTCCAGATCGGCGGCCGCAATGACAACGTGGCCATGAAACACTTACCATTGATGCTCGACGGCTCTGCTCGAGCGTGGCTCACACAGCTCCCACCTGGCAGCATATACTATTGGGATGATTTAGCGATAGTGTTCGTCAAGACTTTTGAAGGAACCTACAAGTGACCGGGTGGTTTGGCCAAGTTGCATCACCGTGTGCAGAAACAGAACGAGGCTCTTCGTGAGTACATTCGGCGGTGGGCCACCCTATCAAAGATGGTGGAGAACGTCACCGAGCACCTGGCGATCTGCACCTTCAAGGCCGGGATCAGATACCGATAGCTGAACATAATGTTCCGCCGAACTGAGACCGTGACTCTCATTCGGGCTATGGAGATAGCCAATAGGTACGCCAACAGTGAAGAGGAAAACCGACTGAGGAGCAGCAAAAGCCAAGCAGGTGACACTGATGAGTCAGACAACAAGGGCAAGAAGCACAAGCTGAAGGCTGAGGCTGGAGGGAGTGCTGAGGCTGCAGCCCTGGCCGGCTGAGACAAAGGCAAAGGCACCCAAGCAAAAGAAGGACTGGAAAGGGAAGAAGCAGGTCACCCAGAAGAGTGACATTCTCGACCAACCCTGCCAGATCCACACGAAAGAAAGATAAAGAGGGCAATTTAATTTTTCCCAACCAAACCACTCGGGAGTGCCGACTTCTGAAGCAAGAGATGCGGCAAGATTCTTCTGGAGACAAGGACGAAGACGATGATGATGACGGAGGCAAGGGTGCTTCTAGGTACCCCAACGTCGAAAAAGTCTTGATGATCTTCGCCGACATCGAAAGCAAGAGTCGCCTCAAGGTCGTAAACCAAGAGGTAAACATGGCAGTTTCGACTGTCACCAAATACCTTCACTGGGCCAAGACGCTGGTGACCTTTGATCAGGCAGACCAACCCGGCCCACATTCTGACCCCTAGGCGGCAGGCTTTGGTGGTCAATCCAGCCGTGGGAGGAGTCCGATTGCGCGAAGTCCTAATGGACGGCGGCGGTGGGCTAAACATTATCTACGCCGACACATTGGAGGCGATGGGCATTCTGATGTCCCAACTCAGCAAGAGCAATATGCAGTTCCATGCGGTAATCCCCGGGAAGAAGGCCAAGTCACTTGGCCAAATTGCCCTCGACGTCGTATTCGGCGGGGAGAAGAACTTTAGAAAGAAGCAGCTAACTTTCGAGGTGGTAGACTTCCGGAGTGCTTACCACGCTATCCTGGGTAGGACAGCTTATGCACGTTTCATGGCCCATCCATGTTACGTGTATCTTAAACTTAAGATGCCAGGGCTGAAAGGTGTGATCACTATCACGGGCGACCGAAAGCTAGCCGAAGAGTGCCTCGAGAAGGGCTCTCAGATCACTGATGAACAGATGGCAATGGCTGAGCTGGACGAATACAAGAAGGCAGTCGGTTCGAGTGATCTGCTGAAGTCCAAGAAGCCGACTGTGGAATCCACTTTCCAGTCGGCCGGAGAGACTAAGCCAGTGCACATCCATCCAGAGGATTCAAATGCTGCCCCCGCCAACATCTCCACTACCCTTGATAGAAAATAGGAGGGTGAGCTCATCCAGTTCCTTCGTGAGAACTGGGACATCTTTGCATGGAAGCCTACTGACATGCCGGGTGTGCATCGATTTCAAGAACATCAATCGGGCCTGCCCGAAGGATCACTTCCCTCTACCTCACATAGATCAAATAGTAGATTCTACTGCTGGGTGTGAGTGGTTATCGTTTTTTGATGCGTACTTCGGGTACCACCAAATCTAAATTTACAGTCCTAATGAAATAAAAATAGTGTTCATCACCCCATTCGGGTGTTTCTGCTATATTACCATGCTTTTCGGGTTAAAAAATGCTGGGACAATGTTCCAGCGAATGATCCAGAAGTGTTTACAGAAGCAGATCAGTCAAAATGACATCGTGCTCAAGTCCAGGAAAGGTTCCGACCTCCTGACTGACCTAGCCGAGACCTTCGCAAACTTGCGTGTTTACGACATAAAGCTCAATCCGGCTAAATGCACATTTGGCATACCCGCGGGCAAGTTACTTGGTTTCCTTGTTTCCGAACGTGGGATCGATGCCAATCCTGAGAAGATAGGGGCTATTGTCCAAATGAAACAACCAGAGCGTCTGCATGACGTGCAACGCCTCACGGGCTGCCTGGCATCCCTCAGTTGGTTTATCTCCAGACTCGGTGAGAAAGCCCTGCCACTTCACCGATTGATGAAAAAGTCTGACAAGTTCGAGTGGACTCCCGAAGCGCATGCCGCATTCGAGGAACTCAAAGCCCTGCTCTCCACCCAGCCGGTGCTAGCTGCCCCGAGCAGCAAAGAGCCCTTGCTCTTATACATCATGGCCATGAGCCAGGTTGTTAGCACTGTGCTCACCGTGGAGCGGGAGGAGCAAGGCAAACCCTTCAAACTCCAGCGAAGAGTTTACTATATCTCTGAAGTTCTAAAAACTTCCATGCAAAGATACTCGCATTATCAGAAGCTAGTATATGTGATCTACCTGACTGCAAAGAAGGTGGCGCATTATTTCCAAGGGCACTCGGTCACGGTAATAAGCGACGCCCCTTCGTTTGAGACCATGAACAACATAGACTCCACGGGCCGAGTGGCAACATGGGTAAATCTAGATCCTTCTGCTGGATATCAAGTTTGAAGCCAAGAAAGCCATCAAGTTGCAAGCCCTGGTGGATTTCCCCGCTGAGTGGATAGAATAATAGCAACCCGTCCCGAGCCTCCCTGAGCACTGGACGATGTTTTTTTATGGCTCTAAGATGGTCCATGGCTCCGGGGTCGGAGTGGTCTTGGTGTCTTCTAAAGGCGACCGACTCAGCTATGTGCTTCAGATTCACTTCGACTCCTCCAATAACAAAGCCAAGTACAAAGCTCTCTTGTGTGGGCTACAAATGGCAATTTCTCTGGGAATTCGCCGACTGATGGTCTTTGGCGACTCATTCTTAGTAGTATACCAAGTCATGAAGGAATGGGATATCCGTAGTCCAGCGATGACAGGCTATTGCAATGTCGTCAGAAAGCTGGAGAAACACTTTGAGGGATTGGAACTCCATCACGTGCCACGACTCGAGAACCAAGCAACTGATGATCTGGCTGAAATGGGATCCACTCGGAAGTCTGTACCCAAGAATGTGTTCCTAGAGCACCTGCACTCGCCCACGATCAAGGAAGACCCTTTCGTGGAGGAGCCCCCGCAACCAGTCGGTCCTTCCAATCCGACTGAACTAGACACCCCTGCGGTGATTGACCTAGTCTAGGAGATTCTTGTTATCACTCTCGAGTGGACTGAACCATATTTGGTGTATCTACTCAGACAAGAACTTCCAGAAGATTAAGCAGAGGCTCGTCAGGTCGTTCGTCGATCAAAATCCTTCACTATTATGGTAGATCAGTTGTACAAGAAAAGCACCACCGGGGTCACTCAGCGGTGCATATCACCGGAAGAAGGGCAAAAATACCGCAAGAGATTCACTCGGGAATGTGTGGACACCATGCATCCTCATGGACACTGGTTACCAAAGCATTCAGAGCTGGTTCTATTAGCCCCGCGCCAATGAGGCTGACAGAGATATAGTGGACCAGTGCGTCGGGTGCCAATTCTACGTGAATCAGTCGCACAAGCCGGCGCCCCCTCTAAAGACTATTCCCCTCACCTGTCTGTTTGCCGTCCGGGGGCTCCACATGGTTGGCCCACTTCGGACAGGGGCGAGTGGTTTCACGCACCTGGTGGTGACGGTCGATAAGTTCACCAAGTGGGTATAAGAAAAGCCAATAAAGAAGTTAGACTCGGCCATTGCCATTCAGTTCATCAAAGAGATAATCTTCAGATTCGGAGTCCCTCACAGCATCATCACCGAGAACGGATCAAACTTCGACTCAGATGAGTTTCGTGAGGTTTGCTACAGCCAAGGCACTCTAGTCGATTACGCCTCCGTGGCGCACCCGCAGTCGAATGGACAAGCCGAGCTGGCGAATGGGCTGATACTCCAAGGGTTGAAGCCTCGCCTCATGCGCGATCCAAAGCACGCGGCGGGAGTTTGGGTCACCAAGTTGCCATCAGTCCTCTGGGGCTTCGGACGACTCCCAATCGGTCCACCAATCAGACCCCATTCTTCATGGTGTGTGGGTCAGAAGCATTACTACTGAGTGATCAACTTCACAACTCTCCCTGAGTGGACCTTTACTCGAAAGATGAAGCCGAAGAAGCAATGCAGGATGGCCTCAACCTCTTGGAGGAGGACCATGAGCTGGCGCTTATAAGATCGACGTTGAACCAACAAGACTTGCACCGCTACCACGACAGGCATGTCAGAGGGCGTGCTTATCAGGAAGGAGACCTGGTCCTCCGAGTGGATCACCAGAAGCCTCACAAACTGGCGCCCCCTTGGAAGGACCATCCGCTATTTTGAAGGTCCAACACAATGGAGCCTATAGACTCTAAAACTTAAGTAAAGACATGGAAGAGCCCAAATCTTGGAACGCGGACCTGCTCCGCAAGTTCTATACTTAGAATAAAAGTTTTCCTTCTGTAATAGTTTTCCGAATGAATTCAGATGAATAAAAGTCTTCCTTTTCCAGCATATCATCTAGTTCGGCCTAGAGCCACTTTTTCACTCATGTGACTAACTGCATTCGGAAACTAACACACCCTCAGTGGGTGAACCAGCTTAGTCGCAAGCTAGCTTCGCCTAAGTTAAAACACCATCCGAGTGAGGATCAGCTCCACACTCGGGGGCTTAGCCGCGAACTAGTTTCGCCTAAGTTAAAACACAATCTGAGTGAGGATAAAGTCCACACTCGGGAGCTTAGCCGCGAACCAGCTTCGCCTAAGTTAAAACACAATCTGAGTGAGGATCAACTCCACAATAGGAGGCTTAGCTGCAAGCCAGCTTCGCCTAAGTTAAAACACAATTCGAGTGAGGATCAACTCCACACTCGAAAACTTAGCCGCGAACCAACTTTGCTTAAGTTAAAACACAATCCGAGTGAGGATCAACTCCACACTCTAGGGCTTAGCTGCGAACCAGCTTTCGCCTAAGTTAAAAAACAATCCGAGTGAGGATCGATTCCGCACTCGGGGGCTTAGCTATGAACCAGCCTTCGCCTAGGCTGAACAAAGCGCAGATGCAAATAAAAACTCAAAAGTTTTCAAATCAAAGGTTCGATCCATTCGAATGTATCAAGAAAAAGTAAAATGAGCCCAAGGCTCAGCAATGTATACAGTTACAGCTACCACCCGGCATTCCGGGGCAAACTTGATCAAGTTTCTCAGGCATCCGCCTGGGGGTTGGCTGGCTTGACGAAGGTTTCGAGATCGATTCCGTCAGCGATGCGCGTGGCGGCTTCAGCGAACGCCTCCATGAAGTCTTCAAACTTGAGCTTCTTAGTGTTGACCACACGAAGGTTCTTCAGCATCTCCTCATTGACGTCCGTGCAGTGTTCTCGGACGAGCGACAAGGCCACATCAGCACTGCTCCGCAGCTGACTTCTTCCAAGTCTGCACTTGAGTAGGAATCTCATTTAGCCGCGTCATGATTGACTCCAGATCCATCTCCGTCTTCTCGCCTGACTGAAGCTCCTTGTCAATCCAGCTCACGGAGCCTCTCACCCGAGTGATGTAGCCCAAGATATTTTCCAATCGGTCTTCTAGTCGCAGGACGTTGATAGCTGCTTTGTCGCCAACGAGTGACCTTGAGGGGTTCAGATCCCTCTCGATCCTCTCCATCTCCATCTCCGTGTTGTAGCAGTGCTCTGTTAAGAGGAAACCATTCCCGAATGAGTAACCGAGGAAAGCATAACAACACAAGGATTTCATTCGGATAACAAAGAACTTACCAACAAGCTTCTCGCTCATCTCCGTGCAGAATTCCTCGATGTATGCCTCCAGGGCACTCCTCTACTCGGTGAGCTGCGTGACCTTCTCCTCCAGAGTCCGCTTCTCCTGCTCGAAGACAATGGCCTGGCCTATGCACTTCTTCTCCCACTCGGCTGACTCGCCTTTGGCCATGGCTCCAGTAGCTTTGAAGGTCTCGATCTCCTTCTCTAGCTTGCCGACTGACGCCAGCTTCTCGTCAGGAAGATTGGTCTTGGTCTTGGCTTCCTTGTGGGCCATTGTCAGCTCCTTGTCTTTGTTCTCTAGGGCCTGCTTCATGGTTTCTAAAGAAATAGAAGTCCTGAGCCTCTTTACGAGTTGGGTGTTCTCGTTATGAACATCTGTCACAGTGGAATGACTCGGATCAAAGAGAAAAGAAAAACAACATGAAATGACAAGTCGGCACAACCTCCTAAGGCCTTCTTCTCTTGCTCCAATCGAGCGCTCTTGTGCTTCTCCCCGTCCAAGTCCATCCAAAGGGAAACCACCTCTTTCTCCAGGGCGACGTAGTGAGTACCCAGCTCGCAGGCCCTTTACACCATACAGGAGATAGTTAGTTGGAAAGCATGAAAATAAGAACAAAGTCCCAATATATTCCCACTCGGTTGGCGGCTGTGTATGCCCCCCAGGGGGATCAAGCTTAACCAGTACTAGATCCTCCAGTACCATTTACCCACCGAGTCGACAATAAAGAAGATAGAGGACAATAACACTCTGATCTACCTGCATTCGGCTGACCACCGAGTCGGCAATGAAGAAGATAGAGGACAACAACACTCTAATCTGCCTCCATTCGGCTGACCACCGAGTCGGCAATAAAGAAGATAGAGGACAACAACACACTGATCTACCTCCATTCGGCTAACCTTCGAGTCAGCAATGAAGGAGGTTCCCGAGTGCCACGCGACAGTTCTAAAGACCATCGCCGATTGCTCGCAATGGACAACAGCCTTGGGGACTAGACCCAGCGGGTGCATGCACCGTGCCGCCACTGGAAAGTGACTCATGTTGAGCTAAAAAAACGGTAATCAGCTCCAGGGCAAAATACCTAAGTTCTGAGACTACGACTGACTGCATCCAGTCAGTGGTAGCCTCGGGGACTACACCCAGTGGGCGCAATTAGCGTGCCCCCATTAGGTTGCAAATAGTCAAGAACGCCTTGGCTATGACTGAGTGAAAGTGACAACTTTGAAAAGCATTAAGTTATAAGTCTCCTAGCGACTGTTCCCACTCGGCAGGAGCCTCGGGGACTACAACCAGTGGGTGCACTAAGCATGCCCCCATCGCACCAAAGAAGAACACCGAGTGGGTGTGACCTTCGCAAACCCACTTACAGAAACCCTACCATGGAAAAAGGAACAAAAATTCGGCAAATGAAGCTGAAAATTCTACTCACAATGGCACTTACTCGGATGTTGGTTTGCAGCACCTCGCCGGCATTGTAGGCATCCTTTAGCCAACTGCACATCAACCCCATCTGATTCAGGGCCTGCTTGCTCAGCCCCACTTGGTCCTCTGGGACGGGGTGCAGGGAGATGGCCGTAGCGGGAGCCGATGGAGATGTTGATGCAGGCCACGACGCCGAATTCACTGTGGCTGCGGGCAGCGGCCTGCTCGGAGGGGCCAGAGTAGACCCCACAGCCGGGACCACTGTATTCGCAGACACCAAGCTGCCCTGGGCTAGAGGACTTGTCCCCGTGGCCTTCACAGCGGTCTTCGCTGGGGAAGCGTGATCCACTTGGTGTAGGGAGACCTCCTGCATGACCACGTTGGCGCCCGACACCTTGGCCTGCTCAGCCGCTGGATTGGACAAGTTTGGCCTCTCCTCGTCGTCCAACTGGATGATTCAAACACCGTGACCAGCCGGCATGAAATTACCTTTAGAATTGGCAGCGTCGGCCACGTCGGTGTCACCCTGGTCTTGCTTGTGAGCCTGCTGATCTGCTGACGTCGATGAGGTGTCGTTGTTGTGAAGATAAAACAGCACTCGGCAGTCAGCTGAGTTGATGGAACAACAAAGATTAAACTAACAAGAATATTACGTGGAGGATAGAAGCACTGCTACCCGGATCTAAGGCACCGCAGCTTTCCAGGGCTTGGATGCGGTCTGCTTGGGCTGCTTCTCTGCGGAGCTCTCCATCTCCGCACGTGAGTGCTTCTAGCTATGAATCGTCTGCCCCGAGGCAGTCGGCTGTTGAGCTGCACCCGCCTTACCAGTCGGATCATGCAGCGCCTTATAGTGGGGTTCCTTGAGGGGCTCATAGGACAGAGAGGACTCCGCCTCCTCTCCCTCCTCAGAGCTCTCCTCCTCATCACTCTCCTCCTCTCTGTCGCTTTCATCGTCATCGTCAGAGTCCTCCGGGTACCGTTACTCGGTGTCACTTGTCACGTCTTCAGGCTACAGGTCCACCACCGGGATCTTGGAGATCAACTTCTGAAAGTCCTGAAAGGCAAACACGTAACAACGCCGGAGTCACTTACACAAGAGACAACATATGAGCAAGCCAATGAGTAGCAGATGGTTACGTCAAGAGGCGGCAAGTCCTTGTGGAAGGCTGTCACCATCTGAGTGTAGGGTAACGCAGCAGAAAACAAAAATTTTCCGCCCTACGCACCAGCCCAGGACCACTATGGAGAGTGCATACAAGGTTTGATCATTTTCGTTACCGACTCGTAGCGCAGCGGAAGTAGAGTCGATGACGATCGTCGGTGCAGATCCTCGTAGCTAGGATTTACAACCTCCCAACCGCGAGGATGTATACCCTCGTCTTCCCCACGGACAGCCCTCTGGGAGGCAGTCGAACAGTCCCCCAGATGGTGTCGCGGACAGCCCTTCGGGAGGACCTTCGAAACTCGAACGGTCACACGGACAGCCCTTCGGGAGGACTCACAGAACTCGGACCGTCACTTGGACATCCCTTCGGGAGGCACTCACAAACAGCCCCACGGGCACTAAGATCGAAACTATGACCTCTCTACAGAGCTGCACACATACGGTGTCATCTATCCGGCAGGGCTTCGCCGTCCAGAACTAGTTCCCACCGGAACCCAGACAGCCTTTCGGCTCTACGAAACTCTTTTCGTGGGAGGGAGAGAGAAGCCAGATAATTGCATGGCATGAGTATGAGAGCAAGGGGATGAAGGAGATGGCAGCCCCAACTCCTCCTTTTATAGGCCAAGGCAAGGGGTGGGGTGGGATGTGGAAATACCAAAACACCCAAGCTTCATGTCACACATGAAAGGGCATAATGGTAACACAAGGGGGGCACCAAGGGGACACCACCATGGCAGCCCTTGGGCCAGCCCACATCTTGTCTCCCCCCATGGGGGGGCCCCCCCAACAAGCCACAAACATGTCTCCATGAAACATGCATGCTCCCTAGACAAAAAGCCACCAAACATGCAACCCCCGATTCGTGGGATCTTGTCCCCTCACGCTGAGACAAGATGTTTTCCGCGAAACTTTTTCTGAAAAATTCCAGAAGGTCCCAGAACATTTCTGGCACCCTCTAAAATTATTCTGGGCATGATCCGAAACATTTTCGGTGCGGTGGTTTTTATCAGCGGAAAGCATCAACAGCGGTTACGGCAGTTTTGGAACATTTCCGGTTTTTCTCTCTGAAAATTCCCAGAAGTTCCCAGACCAATTCTGGCATCCACTGAAAATTTCCAGGCGGTGCCGAAACCCTTTTTGACCAAATAATATATTCCGAAACAACTTTTCGGTTTTACCGAAACTCTTTCGGTGTTCTCTCTCTCGGAACTCTTCCGTTGTCTCCGAAACATTTTCGGTGACTTTCTCTCAGACTCCCTGTGTAGCAATCAACAGATAGATGACCCTTAAGCGTGTGACCCTATAGGTTCGGTGAAGTATAGACATGACCGGAACTCTTTCCGATCAATGATCAGCATCGGAGCCATGGACACCCATATTGACCCCTATACCCACACGAATGAATATTCGAGTGAACCTCCAGTTGCCGTGTGCTATTCCTGTTGCTTCGTGATATGTTACAAATACCCGAGGTGAGACATGTTGGCATTCCCGTGGATCAACAAATTGTCCACTATGCTAGTTACCTCGTTACCGGTATTGTTCTCTTTTCTCGTTACCGTGTTCCGGCATCCCCGTGATCAAATCACAAATTGTCTCGCCAAACGATGATGGATACCGTAACACCGAGAGGGCCCAGAGATATCTCTCCATCGTCGGAGGAGCAAATCCCAATCTCGAGCTATCAAGTTAGTTGACATACTTTTCCATGAACCCGTAAGCCGCCGTAATAGCCACCCATTTACGGATGACGTTTAACAAACCCCAAAGTTCATGAAGCAAGCATGAAGAAACTCGATACTCTCATGGTCAAAGGAATCATGCAAACGTTAACCATCTCTGTGTTATTAACCATTAACTTGTGACGAATGTATCTCATAGCATAACATCAATTGGGTCGATTCAACACAAGTGTTCTACCAACATTGTGCCCTCAAAGTTGCTAGCATAGACATGCCCATGATCAGGAAAACAGAACCATCATGCAACACTTGAGCTAGTCTTAGAGGCCAGACTAGGAATACATTTTACCATTTATTATTCCACACGTGCATATGAGTCTTCCTCCGAGCCTCGTGGTTATTGCAGACTCGAGAACCATCGCAGTTATAGCATGGAACATAAACCTAATTATGAACAGGGAGATAATCAATAACATTTATTATTGCCTCTAAGGCATATCTCCTACACTGAGCCCCTCATGGGTTGTCTCGGGCGCAGTTGATGGCCTTGATCTTTCCCCCCACGTCCTTCTCAGTGAGCTCCTCGTGGTGCACTTGGGTAGGGTCACTAGGCCCCTCGTACAACCACATGGGGTGGGCCCTGTCCTGCAGCGGCTAGACACGCCGAGTGAAGAAGGTCACCAGCAAGTCAATGTTGTTCATGCTTCACAACTCCGACCAATGCACTGGACAAGATGCCGACGTCTGTCTTCTCCTCCTTCGTCATGGAAAGGGACACATGGGCTTTTACCATCTCTAACGAGTATGGCGAAAGGCCCGACTGATTGCTTGCGCCGGGAACATCCCTGCAGTAGAAACAGGTTCCCTGCCACCCCTTGACGGAGTCAGGGAAGCTCATCTTCAGAAAAGATCTCCCCACACGGACCTGGATGCCCAGGCCCTCGCACAGCTGGGTGACATTGGTCTTCTCACCAGTCGGCGAGTCCTTGATGGTCATCGATGGACAAGGGAAGATATACTTGACGAGGCCTAGTGAGGATGGCAGCCCAAGAAGTTTTCATAGAGAGAGACGAAGGTCGAGAGGTAAATGATGGTGTTGGGAGGAAGATGATGGAGCTGCGCACCGAAGTAATCGAGGAATGCTTTAAAAAAGGGGTGGGGAGACATAGAGAAGCCCCGCTCGATGTGGGTGACTAGCAGGACGCGCTCGTCCTCCTGCGGCACTGGCTCGACCTCCCCCATGCCCGACGGCACCACCCGTCCTACGGGATGAGCCCCTCCTCCGCAAGCTCCTCTAACCGCTGAGCCAAGACGCCTGACGGGATCCAATCCCCCGCCACACCTCCGGCCGTCGCACCGGAGCCGGAAGAGGTGGCCTTCCCGGCGTTCTTCGCCTCCTCCGCCTTGGCCGTAGTATCTCTCGCCATCGCTGTGGAGATTCTGTGCGCTTGAGTAGAGGAGGGAAGCGGAGGAGCCAGAGCAGAAGAAAGGGGATCTGAGGTCCTGCCCTCGATCTCCAAATCTTTTATATCACAGAGAAAATCGTGAGCCGGATCTCACACCGCAGATCCCTACATCAACGACACGCTCAACAGAGCATTGCGTAGAGCTGGCCCAACACGTGGCAGATATCGTGCATGAAAATCAAGGAGCCAGCCCCCACATTCCCCACTAACGCACGTCGTTACCACTTGCGCGCGCGCACACACAAATTCAAATCCCGTGATTGTTGGGGATCGTAGCAGAATTTTAAAATTTTCTACGCATCACCAAGATCAATCTATGGAGTCATCTAGCAATGAGAGAGAGGGGAGTGCATCTACATACCCTTGTAGATCGTGAGCGGAAGCGTTCAAGAGAACGGGGTTGATGGAGTCGTATTCGTCGTGATCCAAATCACCGATGACCGAGCGCCGAACGGACGGCACCTCCGTGTTCAACACACGTACGGAGCGGAGACGTCTCCTCCTTCTTGATCCAGCAAGGGGGAGGAGAGGTTGATGGAGATCCAGCAGCACGACGGCATGGTGGTGGAAGTAGCGGGATTTCAGCAGGGCTTCGGCAAGCGCTACTAGAGGAGGAAGAGGTGTCACGGGAGGGAGAGGGAGGCGCCAGGGGCTGGGGTCTGGCCTCCCTCCCACCCCTCCACTATTTATAGGGGAAGGGGAGTGGGGGCCGGCCACCTCAGATCCAATCTGAGGGGAGGGGCGGCGGCCAGGGGGTGGCTTGGCCCCCAAGCCAGGTGGAGGCTCCCCCACCCCTAGGTTTTCCCAACCCTAGGCGCAGGGGAGGCCCATAGGGGGGCGCACCAGCCCACCAGGGGCTGGTTCCCTTCCCACTTCAGCCCATGGGGCCCTCCGGGATAGGTGGCCCCACCCGGTGGACCCCCGGGACCCTTCCGGTGGCCCCGGTACAATACCGATTACCCCCGAAACCTTCCCGGTGGCCGAAACTGGACTTCTTATATACAATTCTTTACCTCCGGACCATTCCGGATCTCCTCGTGACGTCCGGGATCTCATCCAGGACTCCGAACAACTTTTGGGTTACCGCATACGAATATCTCTACAACCCTAGCGTCACCGAACCTTAAGTGTGTAGACCCTACGGGTTCGGGAGACACGCAGACATGACCGAGACGACTCTCCGGTCAATAACCAACAGCGGGATCTGGATACCCATGTTGGCTCCCACATGCTCCTCGATGATCTCATCGGATGAACCACGATGTCGAGGATTCAATCAATCCCGTACGCAATTCCCTTTGTCTATCGGTACGATACTTGCCCGAGATTCGATCGTCGGTATCTCGATACCTTGTTCAATCTCGTTACCGGCAAGTCTCTTTACTCGTTTCCGTAACAGGGTGGGGGGGGGGGAGGGGGGGGGGGGGGGGGGGGGGGGGGGGATACTTCACCACCACGCCGTCGTGCTACTGGATCTCCATTAACCTCTCCTCCCCCCTTGCTGGATCAAGAAGGAGGGACGTCTCCGCTCCGTACATTTGGTTAACGCGGAGGTGCCGTCCGTTCGGCGCTCGGTATCGGTGATTTGGATCACGACGAGTACGACTCCATCAACCCCGTTCTCTTGAACACTTCCGCTCGCTATCTACAAGGGATGTAGATGCACTCCCTCTCTCTCTCGTTGCTAGATGACTCCATAGATTGTCTTGGTGATGCGTAGAAAATTTTAAAATTCTGCTACGATCCCAACAGTGGCATCATGAGCTAGGTCTATGCATAGTATCTTGCACGAGTAGAACACAAAGTAGTTGTGGGCGTCGATTTGTCAATCTTCTCGCCGTTACTAGTCTTATCTTGATTCGGCGGCACTGGGATGAAGGGCCTAGACCGACCTTACACGTACGCTTACGTGAGACAGGTTCCACCGACTGACATGCACTAGTTGCATAAGGTGGCTAGCGGGTGTCTGTCTCTCCCACTTTAGTCAGATCGGATTCGATGAACAGGGTCCTTATGATGGGTAAATAGAAATTGGCATATCACGTTGTGGTTTTGGCGTAGGTAAGAAACGTTCTTGCTAGAAACCTATAGCAGCCACGTAGAAAAACTTGCAACAACAATTAGGGACGTCTAACTTGTTTTTGCAGCTAGTGCTTTGTGATGTGATATGGCCAAAGGATGTGATGAATGATATATGTGATGTATGAGATGATCATGTTCTTGTAATAGGAATCACGACTTGCATGTCGATGAGTATGACAACCGGCAGGAGCCATAGGAGTTGTCTTAATTTATTATATGACCTGCGTGTCATTGAAATTCGCCATGTAATTACTTTACTTTATTGCTAACCGTTAGCCGTAGTAGTAGAAGTAATAGTTGGCGAGACAACTTCATGAAGAACCGATGATGGAGATCATGATGATGGAGATCATGGTGTCATGCCGGTGACGATGATGATCATGGAGCCCTGAAGATGGAGATCAAAAGGAGCGAAGTGATAATGGCCATATCATGTCACTATTTTGATTGCATGTGAGTTTATCATGTTTTTGCATCTTATTTGCTTAGAACGACGGTAGCATATAAGATGATCCCTTACTAAAATTTCAAGAAAGTGTTCCCCCTAACTGTGCACCGTTGCGAAGGTTCATTGTTTCGAAGCACTACGTGTTGATTGGGTGTGATAGATTCTAACGTTCGAATACAACGGGTGAAGCCAGATTTACACAGCAATACACTTAGGTTGACTTGATAAGCCTAGCATGTACGACATGGCCTCGGAACACAGAGACCGAAAGGTCGAGCATGAGTCGTATAGAAGATATGATCAACTGGAGATGTTCACCGTTGATGACTAGTCCGTCTCACGTGATGATCGGACACGGCCTAGTCGATTCGGATCATGTATCACTTAGATGACGAGGGATGTCTATCTGAGTGGGAGTTCATTGAATAATTTGATTAGATGAACTTAATTATCATGAACTTAGTCTAAAATCTTTACAATATGTCTTGTAGATCAAATGGCCCACGCTAAGTTGCCTCAACTTCAACGCGTTCCTAGAGAAAACCAAGATGAAAGACGATGGTAGCAACTACACGGACTGGGTCCGTAACCTGAGGATTATCCTCATAGCTGCCAAGAAAGCATATGTCCTTGAAGCACCGCTAGACGTCGACGACCTGTTTTCCCAGCAACTCAGGACGTTATGAACGCCTGGCAGTGCGTAGTGATGATTACTCCTTCGTTCAGTGCGGCATGCTCTTCAGCTTAGAACCAGGGCTCCAAAAGCGTTTTGAGCAACATGGAGCATATGGATGTTCCAAGAGCTGAAAATGGTTTTCCAAGCTCATGCCCGAGTAGAGAGATATGAAGTCTCCGACAAGTTCTACAGTTGTAAGATGGAGGGAAAATTCAGTCAGCGAGCACATACTCAAGATGTCTGGGTTGCACAACCGCTTGTCTCAGCTGGGAGTTAATCTCCCGGATGACGCGGTCGTTGACAGAATCCTTCAGTCGCTTCCAGCTAGCTACAAGAGCTTCGTGATGAACTTCAATATGCAGGGATGGAGAAAACCATTCCTGAGATATATTCGATGCTGAAATCAGCGGAGGTGGAGATCAAAAAGGAACATCAAGTGTTGATGGTGAATAAAACCACTAAGTTCAAGAAAGGCAAGGGAAAAAGAACTTCAAGAAGGACGGCAAGGGAGTTGCCACGCCGGTAAGCAAGCTGCCGGGAAGAAGTCAAAGAATGGACCCAGCCTGAGACTGAGTGCTTTTATTGCAAGGGAAACGGTCACTGGAAGCGGAACTGCCCCAAGTACTTAGCGGATAAGAAGGCCGGCAATACCAAAGGTATATGTGATATACATGTTTATTGATGTGTACCTTACCAGCGCTCGTAGTAGCTCCTGGGTATTTGATATCGGTGCGGTTGCTCATATTTGTAACTCAAAACAGAGCTGCGGAATAAGCGGAGACTGGCGAAGGATGAGGTGACGATGCGCGTCGGGAATGGTTCCAAGGTCGATGTGATCGCCGTTGGCAGCTACCTCTACCTCTGCCTACGGGATTAGGTTTAAACCTCAATAATTGTTATTTAGTACCAGCTTTGAGCATGAACATTGTATGGATCTCGCTTAATGCGAGATGGCTACTCATTTAAATCTGAGAATAATGGTTGTTCTATTTATATGAGAGATATGTTTTATGGTCATGCCCCGCTGGTTAATGGTTTATTCTTATTGAATCTCGAACGTGATGTTACACATATTCATAGTGTGAATGCCAAAAGATGTAAGGTTGATAACGATAGTCCCACATACTTGTGGCACTGCCGCCCTTGGTCACATTGGTGTCAAACGCATGAAGAAAACTCCATGCAGATGGACTTTTGGAGTCTCTTGATTATGAATCATTTGACACATGCGAACCATGCCTCATGGGTAAGATGACCAAGACTCCGTTCTCCGGAACAATGGAGCGAGCAACCAACTTATTGGAGATCATTCATACTGATGTGTGTGGTCCAATGAGTGTTGAGGCTCGCGGTGGTTATCGTTATGTTCTCACCCTCACCGATGATTTGAGTAGATATGGGTATGTCTACTTGATGAAGCACAAGTCTGAGACCTTTCAAAAGTTCAAGGAATTTCAGAATGAGGTTGAGAATCAACGTGACAAGAAATAAAGTTCTTATGATCAGATCGTGGAGGAGAATATTTGAGTCATGAATTTGGCACGCACTTAAGGAAATGTGGAATTGTTTCACAACTCACGCCGCGTGGAACACCTCAGTGTAGTGGTTGTCCGAACGTCGTAATCGCACTCTATTGGATATGGTGCGATCTATGATGTCTCTTACCGATTTACCGCTATCTTTTTGGGGTTATGCTTTAGAGACTGCCGCATTCACTTTAAATAGGGCACCGTCAAATCCGTTTAGACGACACCGTATGAATTATGGTTTGGGAAGAAACCTAAGCTGTCGTTTCTGAAAGTTTGGGGATGCGATGCTTATGTGAAGAAACTTCAACCAGAGAAGCTCGAACCCAAGTCGGAAAAATGCGTATTCATAGGATACCCTAAGGAAACTATTGGGTATACCTTCTACCTAAATCCGAGGGCAAGATCTTTGTTGCTAGGAATGGAGCCTTTCTAGAGAAAGAGTTTCTCTTGAAGAAGTAAGTGGGAGGAAAGTGGAGCTTGATGAGATGAGCCTCGAACCGGAGAGTAGCACAGCACAGGAAAATGTTTCTGTGGAGCCTGCACCGGCTAGAGAGGAAGTTAATGATAATGATCATGATCAAGCTACCACTAAACTTCGAAGGTCCACAAGGACACGTTCCGCACCAGAGTGGTACGGCAATCCTGTCCTGGAAATCATGTTGTTAGACAACAGTGAACCTTCGAACTATGAAGAAGCGATGGCGGGCCCGGATTCCGACAAATGGCTTGAAGCCATGAAATCCGAGATAGGATCCTTGTATGAAAACGAAGTATGGACTTTGACTGACTTGCCCGTGATGGCAAGCCATAGAAAATAAATGGATCTTAAGAAGAAGACTGACGGGATGGTAATGTGACCAGCTATAAGGCTCGGCTTGTCGCTAAGGGTTATCGACAAGTTCAAGGGGTTGACTACCATGAGACTGTCTCAACCCGTAGCGAAGCTGAAATCCGTCAGAATCATGTTAGCAATTGCCGCATACTATGATTATGAGATATGTCAAATGGACGTCAAAACGGCATTCCTTAATGGTTTTCTTAAGGAAGAGTTGTATATGATGCAACCGGAAGGTTTTGTCGACCCTGAGAATGCTGACAAGGTATGCAAGCTCCAGCGCTCAATCTATGGGCTGGTGCAAGCATCTCAGAGTTGGAACATTCACTTTGATGAGATGATCAAAGCGTTTGGGTTCACATAGACTTATGGAGAATCCTGTGTTTACAAGAAAGTGAGTGGGAGCTCTGTAGCATTTCTCATATATATATGTGGATGACATACTGCTGATGGGAAATGATATAGAATTCTTGGAAAGTATAAAGGCCTACTTGAATAAGTGTTTTTCAATGAAGGACCTTGGAGAAGCTGCTTATATATTAGGCATCAAGATCTATAGGGATATATCGAGATGCCTCATAGGTCTTTCGCAAAGCACATACCTTGATAAGATATTGAAGAAGTTCAATATGGATCAGTCAAAGGGGTTCTTGCCTGTATTGCAAGGTGTGAGATTGAGCCCGGCTCAATGCCCGACCACGGCAAAAGATATAGAAGAACATGAGTGTCATCCCCTATGCCTCAGCCATAGGGTCTATTATGATGCCATGCTATGTACCAGACCTGATGTAAACCATGCAGTAAGTTTGGTAGGTAGGTACCAAAGTAATCCTGGCAAGGAACACTGGACAGCGGTCAAGAACATCCTGAAGTACCTGAAGGACTAAGGATATGTTTCTCGTATAAGGAGGTGACGAAGAGCTCGTCATAAAGGGTTACATCGACGCTAGCTTGGACATAGATCCGGATGACTCCAAGTCACAAACCGGATACGTGTATATTTTGAATGGTGGAGCGGTAAGTTGGTGCAGTTGCAAGCAAAGCATCATGGCGGTTTCTACATGTGAAGCGGAGTACATAGCAGCCTCGGAGGCGCACACGAAGCAGTATGGATGAAGGAGTTCATCACCGACATAGGAGTCATTCCAAATGCGTCGGGTCCAATGGCTTCTTCTGTGACAACACTGGAGCTATTGCCCTTGCCAAGGAGCCCAGGTTTCACAAGAAGACCAGGCATATCAAGCGTCGCTTCAACTCCATACGTGAACATGTTCAAGATGGAGACATAGATATTTGTAAAGTGCACACGGATTTGAATGTAGCAGATCCGTTGACTAAACCTCTTTCACGGGCAAAACATGATCAGCACCAGAACTCTATGGGAGTTCGATTCATCACAATGTAACTAGATTATTGACTCTAGTGCAAGTGGGAGACTGTTGGAAATATGCCCTAGAGGCAATAATAAAATGGTTATTATTTATATTTCCTTGTTCATGATAATTGTCTGTTATTCATGCTATAATTGTGTTATCCGGAAATCGTAATACATGTGTGAATACATAGACACAACATGTACCTAGTAAGCCTCTAGTGACTAGCTCGTTGATCAATAGATGGTTGCGGTTTCCTGACCATGGACATTAGATGTCATTGATAACGGGATCACATCATTAGGAGAATGATGTGATGGACAAGACCCAATCCTAAGCCTAGCACTAGATCGTGTAGTTCATTTGCTAAAGCTTTTCCAATGTCAAGTAACTTTTCCTTAGACCATGAGATTGTGCAACTCCCGGATACCGTAGAGTGCTTTGGGGTACCAAACGTCACAACGTAACTGGGTGGCTATAAAGGTGCACTACGGGTATCTCCGAAAGTGTCTGTTGGGTTGACACGAATCAGAACT
>CM022297.1:3116074-3313063 GCA_011799875.1 Thinopyrum elongatum
TCGCAGACACCAAGCTGCCCTGGGCTAGAGGACTTGTCCCGTGGGCCTTCACAGCGGTTTCGCTGGGGAAGCGTGATCCTTGGTGTAGGGAGACCTCCTGCATGACCACGTTGGCGCCCGACACCTTGGCCTGCTCAGCCGCTGGATTGGACAAGTTTGGCCTCTCCTCGTCGTCCAACTGGATGATTCAAACACCGTGACCAGCCGGCATGAAATTACCTTTAGAATTGGCAGCGTCGGCCACGTCGTGTCACCCTGGTCTTGCTGTGAGCCTGCTGATCTGCTGACGTCGATGAGGTGTCGTTGTTGTGAAGATAAAACAGCTCGGCAGTCAGCTGAGTTGATGGAACAAAAAGATTAACTAACAAGAATATTACGTGGAGGATAGAAGCACTGCTACCCGGATCTAAGGCACCGCAGCTTTCCAGGGTTGGATGCGGTCTGCTTGGGCTGCTTCTCTGCGGAGCTCTCCATCTCCGCACGTGAGTGCTTCTAGCTATGAATCGTCTGCCCGAGGCAGTCGGCTGTTGAGCTGCACCCGCCTTACCAGTCGGATCATGCAGGCCTTATAGTGGGGTTCCTTGAGGGGCTCATAGGACAGAGAGGACTCCGCCTCTCTCCTCCTCAGAGCTCTCCTCCTCATCACTCTCCTCCTCTCTGTCGCTTTCATCGTCATCGTCAGAGTCCGGGTACCGTTACATCGGTGTCACTTGTCACGTCTTCAGGCTACAGGTCCACCACCGGGATCTTGGAGATCAACTTCTGAAAGTCCTGAAAGGCAAACACGTAACAACGCCGGAGTCACTTACACAAGAGACAACATATGAGCAAGCAATGAGTAGAGATGGTTCGTCAAGAGGCGGCAAGTCCTTGTGGAAGGCTGTCACCATCTGAGTGTAGGGTAACGCAGCAGAAAACAAAAATTTTCCGCCCACGCACCAGCCCAGGACCACTATGGAGAGTGCATACAAGGTTTGATCATTTTCGTTACCGACTCGTAGCGCAGCGGAAGTAGAGTCGATGACGATCGTGGTGCAGATCCTCGTAGCTAGGATTTACAACCTCCCAACCGCGAGGATGTATACCTCGTCTTCCCCACGGACAGCCCTCTGGGAGGCAGTCGAACAGTCCCCCAGATGGTGTCGCGGACAGCCCTTCGGGAGGACCTTCGAAACTCGAACGGTCACACGGACAGCCTTCGGGAGGACTCACAGAACTCGGACCGTCACTTGGACATCCCTTCGGGAGGCACTCACAAAACAGCCCCACGGGCACTAAGATCGAAACTATGACCTCTCTACAGAGCTGCACACATACGGTGTCATCTATCCGGCAGGGCTTCGCCGTCCAGAACTAGTTCCCACCGGAACCCAGACAGCCTTTCGGCTCTACGAAACTTTCGTTGGGAGGGAGAGAGAAGCCAGATAATTGATGGCATGAGTATGAGAGCAAGGGGATGAGGAGATGGCAGCCCCAACTCCTCCTTTTATAGGCCAAGGCAAGGGGTGGGGTGGGATGTGGAAATACCAAAACACCCAAGCTTCATGTCACACATGAAAGGGCATAATGGTAACACAAGGGGGGCACCAAGGGGACACCACCATGGCAGGCCTTGGGCCAGCCCACATCTTGTCTCCCCCCATGGGGGGGCCCCCCCAACAAGCCACAAACATGTCTCCATGAAACATGCATGCTCCCTAGACAAAAAGCCACCAAACATGCAACCCCCGATTCGTGGGATCTTGTCCCCTCACGCTGAGACAAGATGTTTTCCGCGAAACTTTTCTGAAAAATTCAGAAGGTCCCAGAACATTTCTGGCACCCTCTAAAATTATTCTGGGCATGATCCGAAACATTTCGGTGCGGTGGTTTTTATCAGCGGAAAGCATCAACAGCGGTTACGGCAGTTTTGGAACATTTCGGTTTTTCTCTCTGAAAATTCCCAGAAGTTCCCAGACCAATTCTGGCATCCACTGAAAATTTCCAGGCGTGCCGAAACCCTTTTTGACCAAATAATATATTCCGAAACAACTTTTCGGTTTACCGAAACTCTTTCGGTGTTCTCTCTCCGGAACTCTTCCGTTGTCTCCGAAACATTTTCGGTGACTTTCTCTCAGACTCCCTGTGTAGCAATCAACAGATAGATGACCCTTAAGCGTGTGACCCTATAGGTTCGGTGAAGAGATAGACATGACCGGAACTCTTTCCGATCAATGATCAGCATCGGAGCCATGGACACCCATATTGACCCCTATACCCACACGAATGAATATTCGAGTGAACTCCAGTTGCCGTGTGCTATTCCTGTTGCTTCGTGATATGTTACAAATACCGAGGTGAGACATGTTGGCATTCCCGTGGATCAACAAATTGTCCACTATGCTAGTTACCTCTACCGGTATTGTTCTCTTTTCTCGTTACCGTGTTCCGGCATCCCCGTGATCAAATCACAAATTGTCTCGCAAACGATGATGGATACCGTAACACCGAGAGGGCCCAGAGATATCTCTCCATCGTCGGAGGAGCAAATCCCAATCTCGAGCTATCAAGTTAGTTGACATACTTTTCCATGAACCCGTAAGCCGCCGTAATAGCCACCCATTTACGGATGACGTTTAACAAACCCCAAAGTTCATGAAGCAAGCATGAAGAAACTCGATACTCTCATGGTCAAAGGAATCATGCAAACGTTAACCATCTCTGTGTTATTAACCATTAACTTGTGACGAATGTATCTCATAGCATACATCAATTGGGTCGATTCAACACAAGTGTTCTACCAACATTGTGCCCTCAAAGTTGCTAGCATAGACATGCCCATGATCAGGAAAACAGAACCATCATGCAACACTTGAGCTAGTCTTAGAGGCCAGACTAGGAATACATTTTACCATTATTATTCCACACGTGCAATGAGTCTTCCTCCGAGCCTCGTGGTTATTGCAGACTCGAGAACCATCGCAGTTATAGCATGGAACATAAACCTAATTATGAACAGGGAGATAATCAATAACATTTATTATTGCCTCTAAGGCATATCTCCTACACTGAGCCCCTCATGGGTTGTCTCGGGCGCAGTTGATGGCCTTGATCTTTCCCCCCACGTCCTTCTCAGTGAGCTCCTCGTGGTGCACTTGGGTAGGGTCACTAGGCCCCTCGTACAACACATGGGGTGGGCCCTGTCGCAGCGGCTAGACACGCCGAGTGAAGAAGGTCACCAGCAAGTCAATGTTGTTCATGCTTCACAACTCCGACCAATGCACTGGACAAGATGCCGACGTCTGTCTTCTCCTCCTTCGTCATGGAAAGGGACACATGGGCTTTTACCATCTCTAACGAGTATGGCGAAAGGCCCGACTGATTGCTGCGCCGGGAACATCCCTGCAGTAGAAACAGGTTCCCTGCCACCCCTTGACGGAGTCAGGGAAGCTCATCTTCAGAAAAGATCTCCCCACACGGACCTGGATGCCCAGGCCCTCGCACAGCTGGGTGACATTGGTTCTCACCAGTCGGCGAGTCCTTGATGGTCATCGATGGACAAGGGAAGATATACTTGACGAGGCCTAGTGAGGATGGCAGCCCAAGAAGTTTTTCATAGAGAGAGACGAAGGTCGAGAGGTAAATGATGGTGTTGGGAGGAAGATGATGGAGCTGCGCACCGAAGTAATCGAGGAATGCTTTAAAAAAGGGGTGGGAGACATAGAGAAGCCCGCTCGATGTGGGTGACTAGCAGGACGCGCTCGTCCTCCTGCGGCACTGGCTCGACCTCCCCCATGCCCGACGGCACCACCCGTCTACGGGATGAGCCCCTCCGCAAGCTCCTCTAACCGCTGAGCCAAGACGCCTGACGGGATCCAATCCCCCGCCACACCTCCGGCCGTCGCACCGGAGCCGGAAAGGGTGGCCTTCCCGGCGTTCTTGCCTCCTCCGCCTTGGCCGTAGTATCCTTCGCCATCGTGTGGAGATTCTGTGCGCTTGGTAGAGGAGGGAAGGGAGGAGCCAGAGCAGAAGAAAGGGATGAGGTCGCCCTCGATCTCCAAATCTTTATATCACAGAGAAAATCGTGAGCCGGATCTCACACCGCAGATCCCTACATCAACGACACGCTCAACGAGCATTGCGTAGAGTGGCCCAAACACGTGGCAGATATCGTGCATGAAAATCAGGAGCCAGCCCCCACATTCCCCACTAACGACTCGTTACCACTTGCGGCGCGCACACACAAATTCAAATCCGTGATTGTTGGGGATCGTAGCAGAATTTTAAAATTTCTACGCATCACCAAGATCAATCTATGGAGTCATCTAGCAATGAGGAGAGGGGAGTGCATCTACATACCCTGTAGACAGTGAGCGGAAGCGTTCAAGAGAACGGGGTTGATGGAGGTATTCGTCGTGATCCAAATCACCGATGATCCGAGCGCCGAACGGACGGCACCTCCGTGTCAACACACGTACGGAGCGGAGACGTCTCCTCCTTCTTGATCCAGCAAGGGGGAGGAGAGGTTGATGGAGATCCAGCAGCACGACGGCATGGTGGTGGAAAGTAGCGGGATTTCAGCAGGGCTTCGGCAAGCGTAGAGGAGGAAGAGGTGTCACGGGAGGGAGAGGGAGGCGCCGGGGCTGGGGTCTGGCCTCCCTCCCCACCCTCCACTATTTATAGGGGAAGGGAGTGGGGGGCGGCCACCTCAGATCCAATCTGAGGGGAGGGGCGGCGGCCAGGGGGTGGCTTGGCCCCAAGCCAGGTGGAGGCTCCCCCACCCCTAGGTTTTCCCAACCCTAGGCGCAGGGGAGGCCCATAGGGGGCGCACCAGCCCACCAGGGGTGGTTCCCTTCCCACTTCCGCCCATGGGGCCCCCGGGATAGGTGCCCCACCCGGTGGACCCCGGGACACTTCCGGTGGCCCCGGTACAATACCGATTACCCCCGAAACCTTCCCGGTGGCGAAAATGGACTTCTTATTACAATTCTTTACCTCCGGACCATTCCGGATCTCCTCGTGACGTCCGGGATCTCATCCAGGACTCCGAACAACTTTTGGGTTACCGCATACGAATATCTCACAACCCTAGGTCACCGAACCTTAAGTGTGTAGACCCTACGGGTTCGGGAGACAGCAGACATGACCGAGACGACTCTCGGTTCTCTCCGGTCAATAACCAACAGCGGGATCTGGATACCCATGTTGGCTCCCACATGCTCCTCGATGATCTCATCGGATGAACCACGATGTCGAGGATTCAATCAATCCCGTACGCAATTCCCTTTGTCTATCGGTACGATACTTGCCCGAGATTCGATCGTCGGTATCTCGATACCTTGTTCAATCTCGTTACCGGCAAGTCTCTTTACTCGTTTCCGTAACACATCATCCCATGAACAACTCCTTGATCACATTGAGCTCATTATGATGATGTCCTACCGAGTGGGCCCAGAGGTACCTCTCCGTCACACGGAGTGACAAATACCAGTCTTGATTCGTGTCAACCCAACAGACACTTTCGGAGATACCCGTAGTGCACCTTTATAGCCACCCAGTTACGTTGTGACGTTTGGTACACCCAAAGCACTCCTACGGTATCCGGGAGTTGCACAATCTCATGGTCTAAGGAAAAGTTACTTGACATTGGAAAAGCTTTAGCAAATGAACTACACGATCTAGTGCTAGGCTTAGGATTGGGTCTTGTCCATCACATCATTCTCCTAATGATGTGATCCCGTTATCAATGACATCTAATGTCCATGGTCAGGAAACCGCAACCATCTATTGATCAACGAGCTAGTCAACTAGAGGCTTACTAGGTACATGTTGTGGTCTATGTATTCACACATGTATTACGATTTCCGGATAACACAATTATAGCATGAATAACAGACAATTATCATGAACAAGGAAATATATAATAATAACCATTTTATTATTGCCTCTAGGGCATATTTCCAACAGTCTCCCACTTGCACTAGAGTCAATAATCTAGTTACATTGTGATGAATCGAACTCCCATAGAGTTCTGGTGCTGATCATGTTTTGCCCGTGAAAGAGGTTTAGTCAACGGATCTGCTACATTCAAATCCGTGTGCACTTTACAAATATCTATGTCTCCATCTTGAACATGTTCACGTATGGAGTTGAAGCGACGCTTGATATGCCTGGTCTTCTTGTGAAACCTGGGCTCCTTGGCAAGGGCAATAGCTCCAGTGTTGTCACAGAAGAGAGCCATTGGACCCGACGCATTTGGAATGACTCCTATGTCGGTGATGAACTCCTTCATCCATACTGCTTCGTGTGCTGCCTCCGAGGCTGCTATGTACTCCGCTTCACATGTAGAACCCGCCATGATGCTTTGCTTGCAACTGCACCAACTTACCGCTCCACCATTCAAAATATACACGTATCCGGTTTGTGACTTGGAGTCATCCGGATCTATGTCCAAGCTAGCGTCGATGTAACCCTTTATGACGAGCTCTTCGTCACCTCCTTATACGAGAAACATATCCTTAGTCCTTTTCAGGTACTTCAGGATGTTCTTGACCGCTGTCCAGTGTTCCTTGCCAGGATTACTTTGGTACCTACCTACCAAACTTACTGCATGGTTTACATCAGGTCTGGTACATAGCATGGCATACATAATAGACCCTATGGCTGAGGCATAGGGGATGACACTCATGTCTTCTATATCTTTTGCCGTGGTCGGGCATTGAGCCGGGCTCAATCTCACACCTTGCAATACAGGCAAGAACCCCTTCTTGGACTGATCCATATTGAACTTCTTCAATATCTTATCAAGGTATGTGCTTTGCGAAAGACCTATGAGGCATCTCGATATATCCCTATAGATCTTGATGCCTAATATATAAGCAGCTTCTCCAAGGTCCTTCATTGAAAAACACTTATTCAAGTAGGCCTTTATACTTTCCAAGAATTCTATATCATTTCCCATCAGCAGTATGTCATCCACATATAATATGAGAAATGCTACAGAGCTCCCACTCACTTTCTTGTAAACACAGGATTCTCCATAAGTCTATGTGAACCCAAACGCTTTGATCATCTCATCAAAGTGAATGTTCCAACTCTGAGATGCTTGCACCAGCCCATAGATTGAGCGCTGGAGCTTGCATACCTTGTCAGCATTCTCAGGGTCGACAAAACCTTCCGGTTGCATCATATACAACTCTTCCTTAAGAAAACCATTAAGGAATGCCGTTTTGACGTCCATTTGACATATCTCATAATCATAGTATGCGGCAATTGCTAACATGATTCTGACGGATTTCAGCTTCGCTACGGGTGAGACAGTCTCATGGTAGTCAACCCCTTGAACTTGTCGATAACCCTTAGCGACAAGCCGAGCCTTATAGCTGGTCACATTACCATCCACGTCAGTCTTCTTCTTAAAGATCCATTTATTTTCTATGGCTTGCCGATCATCGGGCAAGTCAGTCAAAGTCCATACTTCGTTTTCATACAAGGATCCTATCTCGGATTTCATGGCTTCAAGCCATTTGTCGGAATCCGGGCCCGCCATCGCTTCTTCATAGTTCGAAGGTTCACTGTTGTCTAACAACATGATTTCCAGGACAGGATTGCCGTACCACTCTGGTGCGGAACGTGTCCTTGTGGACCTTCGAAGTTTAGTGGTAGCTTGATCATGATCATTATCATTAACTTCCTCTCTAGCCGGTGCAGGCTCCACAGAAACATTTTCCTGTGCTGTGCTACTCTCCGGTTCGAGGCTCATCTCATCAAGCTCCACTTTCCTCCCACTTACTTCTTTCAAGAGAAACTCTTTCTCTAGAAAGGCTCCATTCCTAGCAACAAAGATCTTGCCCTCGGATCTTAGGTAGAAGGTATACCCAATAGTTTCCTTAGGGTATCCTATGAATACGCATTTTTCCGACTTGGGTTCGAGCTTCTCTGGTTGAAGTTTCTTCACATAAGCATCGCATCCCCAAACTTTCAGAAACGACAGCTTAGGTTTCTTCCCAAACCATAATTCATACGGTGTCGTCTAAACGGATTTTGACGGTGCCCTATTTAAAGTGAATGCGGCAGTCTCTAAAGCATAACCCCAAAAAGATAGCGGTAAATCGGTAAGAGACATCATAGATCGCACCATATCCAATAGAGTGCGATTACGACGTTCGGACACACCACTACACTGAGGTGTTCCACGCGGCGTGAGTTGTGAAACAATTCCACATTTCCTTAAGTGCGTGCCAAATTCATGACTCAAATATTCTCCTCCACGATCTGATCATAAGAACTTTATTTTCTTGTCACGTTGATTCTCAACCTCATTCTGAAATTCCTTGAACTTTTGAAAGGTCTCAGACTTGTGCTTCATCAAGTAGACATACCCATATCTACTCAAATCATCGGTGAGGGTGAGAACATAACGATAACCACCGCGAGCCTCAACACTCATTGGACCACACACATCAGTATGAATGATCTCCAATAAGTTGGTTGCTCGCTCCATTGTTCCGGAGAACGGAGTCTTGGTCATCTTACCCATGAGGCATGGTTCGCATGTGTCAAATGATTCATAATCAAGAGACTCCAAAAGTCCATCTGCATGGAGTTTCTTCATGCGTTTGACACCAATGTGACCAAGGCGGCAGTGCCACAAGTATGTGGGACTATCGTTATCAACCTTACATCTTTTGGCATTCACACTATGAATATGTGTAACATCACGTTCGAGATTCAATAAGAATAAACCATTAACCAGCGGGGCATGACCATAAAACATATCTCTCATATAAATAGAACAACCATTATTCTCAGATTTAAATGAGTAGCCATCTCGCATTAAGCGAGATCCAGATACAATGTTCATGCTCAAAGCTGGTACTAAATAACAATTATTGAGGTTTAAACCTAATCCCGTAGGCAGATGTAGAGGTAGCGTGCCAACGGCGATCACATCGACCTTGGAACCATTCCCGACGCGCATCGTCACCTCATCCTTCGCCAGTCTCCGCTTATTCCGCAGCTCCTGTTTTGAGTTACAAATATGAGCAACCGCACCGATATCAAATACCCAGGAGCTACTACGAGCGCTGGTAAGGTACACATCAATAACATGTATATCACATATACCTTTGGTATTGCCGGCCTTCTTATCCGCTAAGTACTTGGGGCAGTTCCGCTTCCAGTGACCGTTTCCCTTGCAATAAAAGCACTCAGTCTCAGGCTTGGGTCCATTCTTTGACTTCTTCCCGGCAGCTTGCTTACCGGGCGTGGCAACTCCCTTGCCGTCCTTCTTGAAGTTCTTTTTACCCTTGCCTTTCTTGAACTTAGTGGTTTTATTCACCATCAACACTTGATGTTCCTTTTTGATCTCCACCTCCGCTGATTTCAGCATCGAATATATCTCAGGAATGGTTTTCTCCATCCCCTGCATATTGAAGTTCATCACGAAGCTCTTGTAGCTAGGTGGAAGCGACTGAAGGATTCTGTCAACGACCGCGTCATCCGGGAGATTAACTCCCAGCTGAGACAAGCGGTTGTGCAACCCAGACATCTTGAGTATGTGCTCGCTGACTGAATTATTCTCCTCCATCTTACAACTGTAGAACTTGTCGGAGACTTCATATCTCTCTACTCGGGCATGAGCTTGGAAAACCATTTTCAGCTCTTGGAACATCTCATATGCTCCATGTTGCTCAAAACGCTTTTGGAGCCCTGGTTCTAAGCTGAAGAGCATGCCGCACTGAACGAAGGAGTAATCATCACTACGCGACTGCCAGGCGTTCATAACGTCCTGAGTTGCTGGGAAAACAGGTGCGTCACCTAGCGGTGCTTCAAGGACATATGCTTTCTTGGCAGCTATGAGGATAATCCTCAGGTTACGGACCCAGTCCGTGTAGTTGCTACCATCGTCTTTCATCTTGGTTTTCTCTAGGAACGCGTTGAAGTTGAGGGCAACTTTAGCGTGGGCCATTTGATCTACAAGACATATTGTAAAGATTTTAGACTAAGTTCATGATAATTAAGTTCATCTAATCAAATTATTCAATGAACTCCCACTCAGATAGACATCCCTCTCGTCATCTAAGTGATACATGATCCGAATCGACTAGGCCGTGTCCGATCATCACGTGAGACGGACTAGTCATCAACGGTGAACATCTCCATGTTGATCATATCTTCTATACGACTCATGCTCGACCTTTCGGTCTCTTGTGTTCCGAGGCCATGTCTGTACATGCTAGGCTTATCAAGTCAACCTAAGTGTATTGCTGTGTAAATCTGGCTTACACCCGTTGTATTCGAACGTTAGAATCTATCACACCCAATCAACACGTAGTGCTTCGAAACAATGAACCTTCGCAACGGTGCACAGTTAGGGGGAACACTTTCTTGAAATTTTAGTAAGGGATCATCTTATATGCTACCGTCGTTCTAAGCAAATAAGATGCAAAAACATGATAAACATCACATGCAATCAAAATAGTGACATGATATGGCCATTATCACTTCGCTCCTTTTGATCTCCATCTTCAGGGCTCCATGATCATCATCGTCACCGGCATGACACCATGATCTCCATCATCATGATCTCCATCATCGTGTCTTCATGAAGTTGTCTCGCCAACTATTACTTCTACTACTACGGCTAACGGTTAGCAATAAAGTAAAGTAATTACATGGCGAATTTCAATGACACGCAGGTCATATAATAAATTAAGACAACTCCTATGGCTCCTGCCGGTTGTCATACTCATCGACATGCAAGTCGTGATTCCTATTACAAGAACATGATCATCTCATACATCACATATATCATTCATCACATCCTTTGGCCATATCACATCACAAAGCACTAGCTGCAAAAACAAGTTAGACGTCCTCTAATTGTTGTTGCAAGTTTTCTACGTGGCTGCTATAGGTTTCTAGCAAGAACGTTTCTTACCTACGCCAAAACCACAACGTGATATGCCAATTTCTATTTACCCATCATAAGGACCCTGTTCATCGAATCCGATCTGACTAAAGTGGGAGAGACAGACACCCGCTAGCCACCTTATGCAACTAGTGCATGTCAGTCGGTGGAACCTGTCTCACGTAAGCGTACGTGTAAGGTCGGTCTAGGCCGCTTCATCCCACAGTGCCGCCGAATCAAGATAAGACTAGTAACGGCGAGAAGATTGACAAATCGACGCCCACAACTACTTTGTGTTCTACTCGTGCAAGATACTATGCATAGACCTAGCTCATGATGCCACTGTTGGGGATCGTAGCAGAATTTTAAAATTTTCTACGCATCACCAAGATCAATCTATGGAGTCATCTAGCAACGAGAGAGAGGGGAGTGCATCTACATACCCTTGTAGATAGCGAGCGGAAGTGTTCAAGAGAACGGGGTTGATGGAGTCGTACTCGTCGTGATCCAAATCACCGATGACCGAGCGCCGAACGGACGGCACCTCCGCGTTAACCAAATGTACGGAGCGGAGACGTCTCCTCCTTCTTGATCCAGCAAGGGGGGAGGAGAGGTTAATGGAGATCCAGTAGCACGACGGCGTGGTGGTGGAAGTAGCGGGATTTCAGCAGGGCTTCGCCAAGCGCTACTGGAGGAGGAAGAGGTGTCACGGGAGGGAGAGGGAGGCGCCAGGGGCTGGGGTCTGGCCTCCCTCCCACCCCTCCACTATTTATAGGGGAAGGGGAGAGGGGGTCGGCCCCCTCAGATCCAATCTGAGGGGAGGGGCGGCGGCCAGGGGGTGGCTTGGCCCCCAAGCCAGGTGGAGGTTCCCCCACCCCTAGGGTTTCCCAACCCTAGGCGCAGAGGAGGCCCATAGGGGGGCGCACCAGCCCACCAGGGGCTGGTTCCCTTCCCACTTCAGCCCATGGGGCCCTCCCCGGATAGGTGGCCCCACCCGATGGACCCTCGGGACCCTTCCGGTGGTCCCGGTACAATACCGATTACCCCCGAAACCTTCCCGATGGCCGAAACTAGACTTCCTATATACAATTCTTTACCTCTGGACCATTCTGGATCTCCTCATGACGTCCGGGATCTCATCCGGGACTCCGAACAACTTTCGGGTTACCACATACGAATATCTCTACAACCCTAGCGTCACCGAACCTTAAGTGTGTAGACCCTACGGGTTCGGGACACACGCAGACATGACCGAGACGACTCTCCGGTCAATAACCAATAGCGGGATCTGGATATCCATGTTGGCTCCCACATGCTCCTCGATGATCTCATCGGATGAACCACGATGTCGAGGATTCAATCAATCCCGTACGCAATTCCCTTTGTCTATCGGTACGATACTTGCCCGAGATTCGATCGTCGGTATCTCGATACCTTGTTCAATCTCGTTACCGGCAAGTCTCTTTACTCGTTTCCGTAACACATCATCCTGTGAACAACTCCTTGATCACATTGAGCTCATTATGATGATGTCCTACCGAGTGGGCCCAGAGGTACCTCTCCGTCACACGGAGTGACAAATCCCAGTCTCGATTCGTGCCAACCCAACAGACACTTTCGGAGATACCCGTAGTGCACCTTTATAGCCACCCAGTTACGTTGTGACGTTTGGTACACCCAAAGCACTCCTACGGTATTCGGGAGTTGCACAATCTCATGGTCTAAGGAAAAGTTACTTGACATTGGAAAAGCTTTAGCAAATGAACTACACGATCTAGTGCTAGGCTTAGGATTGGGTCTTGTCCAACACATCATTCTCCTAATGATGTGATCCCATTATCAATGACATCTAATGTCCATGGTCAGGAAACCGTAACCATCTATTGATCAACGAGCTAGTCAACTAGAGGCTTACTAGGGACATGTTGTGGTCTATGTATTCACACATGTATTACGATTTCCGGATAACACAATTATAGCATGAATAACAGACAATTATCATGAACAAGGAAATATATAATAATAACCATTTTATTATTGCCTCTAGGGCATATTTCCAACCGTGATTTCCGGAGTGAATCAATCCGATTGATTACCCACGATTCCTTTTTATAGGACGCATGTCAGTCCGACTGACCACCCTCCATGGTGATCCGTGCACTCAGCCACGTTAAACACTGATACATCTCCAACGTATCTATAATTTTTTATTGTTCCATGTTGTTATATTATCATTCTTGGATGTTTTACAATCATTTTATAGTAACTTTATATTATTTTCTGGAACTAACCTATTCACATAGTGCCCAATGCTAGTTGTTGTATTTTGCTTTTTTTTTACTTTGCAGAATATCAGTACCAAATGAAGTCCAAATGCCATGAAACTTTTTGGAGATTTTTTTTGGACCAGAAGACAACTTGGGGGCCAAGGAAGCACCTGGGGGGAGTCCCGTGGGGACCACAAGACACCAGGGAGAGCCCTGATGGGTTGTAGGCCCTACGGAGACCTCCTCCACCTCCTCTTCGCTCTATAAATGCTCAGAAGTTCCATAAACTCTAGGGGAGCAGACGAACACAATTCCTACCGCCGCAAGTTTCAGAACCACGAGATCCAATCTACACCATCACGGAGGGGTTCATCATCCTCATTGGTGCCTCCCCGATGATGCGTGAGTAGTTCATGATAGACCTACGGGTCCGTAGGCAGTAGCTAGATGGCTTTCTCTCTCTTTTTGGTTCTCAATTCAATGGTCTCTTGGAGATCTATTTAATGTAATGACTTTTTGTGGTGTGTTTGTTGGGATCCGATGAAGATCGAGTTTATGATCAGTTTCTATCCATGAATATTATTTGAGTATTCTTTTGATCTCTTATATGCATGATTACTTATAGCCTCATATTTCTTCTTTGAATCTTTGGTTTAGTTAGGCCAACTAGATCGATTTGTCTTGCCATGGGAGGAGGTGCTTTGTGATGGGTTCGATCTTACGGTGTCCTCACCCAGTGACAGAAGGGGTAGCGAGGCACGTATGTATCGTTGCTATTAAGGATAAAATGATGAGGTATATTCCTACATGAATAGATCTTGTCTACATCATGTCACCTTTCTTATTGCATAACTCCGATTCTCCATGAACTTAATACACTAGATGCACGCTGGATAGCGGTTGATGTGTGGAGTAATAATAGTAGATGCAGAATCATTTCGGTCTAATAATCTGGGACGTGATGCCTATATAATGATCATTTCCTTGGATATTTCATGATTATTTGATCTTCTATCAATTTCCCAACAATAATTTGTTTACCCACCGTATGCTATTTTATCGTGAGAAGCCACTAGGGAAATCTATGGCCCCCGGGTCTATCTTTTACCATATTGCTTTCCGATCTACTTTTTATTCACTTTTGTTTTCAGATATATTATTCCAAAAGCCCCAAAATATCTTGCTGCACTTTTTATTTGCATCTTTTATTTCATGTTTTATTCAAATCTATTTATCCAAACTCATACTATCTAATCTATCTTTTTACCGAGAAGGGATTGACAACCCCTCTTACGCGTTGGGTTGCGAGGTTTTGTTCTTTGTGTGCAGGTACCATTTACATATTGTTGCTTGGTTCTCCTACTGGTTCGATAACCTTGGTTTCATAACTGAGGTAAATACCTACCGTAGCTGTACTGCATCATCCCTTGCTCTTTGGGGAAATACCAACACGGATACAAGCAATGAAAAGGAATTTCTGGCACCGTTGCCGGGGAGGATCAAGTCAAGGTAGTCTCCCGTCAACTTGCCAATTTATGGCAACGTTGCCGAGGAGACATCATCAACATCTATTAGGTTCCTAATCACAAATCTCATCTCCTTGCAATTTACATTATTTGCCATTTGCCTCTCGTTTTCATCTCCCCCACTTCACAAAAATTTTCCTTTTTATTTGCCTTCTTTTCCGTTTGCCTTTTTCTCGTCAGATCTCTTCTTTGTTTCCCATCTTGTTTGCTTAGTCACGATGACTCAAGAAAATACTAAGTTGTGTGATTTTTCTAATACTAATAACAATGATTTAATTATTACTCTGATTGCTCCTCTAGCCACTCGGGCAGAGTCTTGTGATATCAATGCTGCTTTATTGAATGTTGTTATGAAAGAGAAATTTTCCGGTACTCCTATTGAGGATGCCGTGGCCCATCTAAACACATTCGTAGAATTGTGTCATATGCAAAAGAAAAAAGATGTGGACAATGATATTGTGAAGTTGAAATTATTTCCTTTCTCTTTGCGGGATAGTGCAAAATTTTGGTTTTCTTCTTTGCCTCGTAATAGTATCCATTCTTGGGATAAGTGCAAGGACTCTTTTATCACTAAGTATTTTCTGCCTATGAAAATTATTTCCCTTAGAACTCAGATCATGAATTTTAAGCAACCTGAGCATGAACATGTTGCACAATCTTGGGAAAGAATAAAGTTGATGCTAAGAAATTGTCCTACTCATGGTTTAAATCTTTGGATGAACATACAAATTTTTTATGGGGGATTGAATTTTGTCTCTAGAAATCTCTTAGATTCCGCCATGGGTGGTACTTTTATGGAAATTACTTTGGGTGAAGCTACTAAATTGCTAGATAATATCATGGTAAATTATTCACAATGGCATACCGAAAGAGCACCTACTAGAAAAAAAAGTTAATTCGGTTGAAGCAATTAGTATTTTGAGTGAAAAAGTTGATGCTCATATGAAATTGGTTGCTAGTAAAAATGCACCTATTTATATTAATGATGTGCCTTTATCCATTTGATTCAGGAAAATAGTGATGCCGTAGATGTGAATTTTATCTTGCGAAACAATTTTAATAACAATGCTTATAGAGGTAATTTTAATCCTAGGCCTTTCCTGGAAGTTACTCTAATAATTATGGCAATTATTCTTACAATAATAATAGGAACCCCTCTGATCTTGAGAGTAGTATTAAAGAATTTATCATTGCTTAAAAAGTTATCAATACTACGATAGAAGAAAAGAGTAATAAGATTGATGATATGTCTAGAAGCATTGGTAGAATTTCTCATGATGTAGAAAATCTCAAGATGAGAGCTTTTCCACCCAAGGTTGATGAATCAATTAAAGCTTCATATGTTTCTATGGTTGAAAGTAACGAAAGAACCGCTATGCTTAGAGCTAAAAGAGAATTTTTAGAAAGAGCGTTTTCTACCGATTGCTTTCATAAAAATGATGAAGATCTTAAAGTGATTGGTGTTTCTTCTATTGATTCCTTGTGTAGTAAAATTAAAATTGATGATAAAGGGACTGAAGAAGAGTCAACTTTAGCTAGAGGGCTTCCCAATGATTCGAAAGGTGAAAATCTTGATGAAAAAATTGATAAAAGTGGGTTTGGAGAGGTCAAAACTTGAACTAGTGATTTGCCCACTCTTTTGGATTACAAAGACTTTAATTATGATAGTTTCTCTTTGATTGAGTGTATTTCTTTGTTGCAATCCAAGATAAATTCACCCCATGCTTATGTACAAAGTAAAGCTTTTACTAAACATATTGTTGATGCCATGATGAAGGCTTTTGAAGAAAAATTCGAATTAGATATCTAAATTCATAGAAAACTACATGATGAATGGGAACCTACCATGAAATTTAAGATCAAATATTATGAGTGCTTTGCTTTATGTGATTTGGGTGCTAGTGTTTCTACAATTCAGAAATCTCTTTGTGATGTGCTTGGTCTTACCAATATTGAAGAGTGTTCCCTTAATTTGCACTTGGTGGATTCTACTATTAAAAAGCCTTTGGGAAGAATTAATGATGTTCTTATTGTTGCAAATAGAAATTATTTGCCCATAGATTTTATTGTTCTTGATGTTGATTGCAATCCGTCTTGTCCCATCAAACTTGGTAGACCATTTTTACGCACTATAGGTGCCGTGATTGGTATGAAAGAAGGTAACATTAAATTTCTATTTCCACTAAGGAAGGGTATGTAACACTTCCTACACCAAGAATTAAGCCACCATATTAATGAATCATGATTGCAACCTATGGATCAAAAACTAAAGATGACCATACTTGAATCTACGCATTACGCCTAGCTAGGGGCATAAAATGACAGCGCTTGTTGGGAGGCAACCCAATGAATAAAATTTATTTTTTCCTTTTTCTTTCTGTTCTTGAGTGTTTGCACAATGATGCTACTATTTTTATTTTTTTATGTTTAATTAGTTTTTGTGCCAAGTAAAGTCTTTGGGATCATGTTGGCCGATAGTTGACTTGATCTTTTTGGAAAACATAAACTTTTGCGTCAAGTAGCATAATTTTGAAAATTCACAGAAGCGCCAAAAACTTCTGAATTTGTTTCACAAGATTGATATACCAATTTCCTACGTTGTACTAATTTATCAGAATTTTTTGAGGTACAGAAATATGAGGTCAATTCGCATCTTAACAGACTGTTCTGTTTTGACAGATTCTGTTTTCTTTGCATTATGTGCTTATTTTGAAGAATCTATGGTTTGTATCGCGCGCGCGCGTGGGGGGGGGGGGGGGGTAAAGCCATGGTAAAGATAGAATACAGTAGGTATAATGCAATAACAAAATTTGAATGGGTTTGCAACATTACTTAAAGTAAAGATTGGTTTTCTTATACTAACGGATCTGACGAAGGTTTTGTTAAGTTTTGTGTGATTGAAGTTTCAAGTTTTGGGTGAGATCACGATGGATGATGGAATAAGGAGTATCAAGAGCCTAAGCTTGGGGATCCACCATGGCACCCCAAGTTAATATCCAAAGAGAACCAAGCAACTAAGCTTGGGGATGCCCCGAGTGGCATCCCCTCTTTCTTCTAACGACCATATGTAATTTTACTTGGAGCTATATTTTTATTCGTCACATATCATGATTTTTGCTTGGAGCATCTCGTATTATATGAGTCTTTGCTTGTTTTTCTTTTTAGTTTGTCACAAGTATCCTTGCTGTACACACCTATTTGAGAGAGCCAAAATTATGCTATGATTTGTTAGAATTGCTCTATGTGCTCCAATTAATTTTTTTCAGCTATGGAATTGCTCTAGTGCTTCACTTATATATTTTTTACCATGGTGTGCTTTGTTATTTTTGAAGAAATACTCTCATGCTTCACTTAGATTTATTTGAGAGTTTGTAAACTTTTGAAGAGATTCTCTCATGCTTCACTTATATAATTTTGAGAGATGAAATTTTTTATGCTCATGTTCTTCACTTAAATTTGTTTGAGCTTGTCAAAAGCAAATGCAATATATGAAACTAGTCCCAAGGTGATAGATATTCAAGATGGATATAATAGAAACTTTCATGAAGATGATTGGACAAATTAAACATGATTCCTTGTAATAGTTTTGAGATATGATGATAGTAATATGTGAGTCATGTTGGTGAGTAATCATGCTTTAGTAAGAATATTAATGTTAAGGTTTGTGATTCCCTATGCGAGCACGAAAGTCAATAGTTATGGAATGAGATTACATCCTACTTGTGGTGCATTATTCGGTGTTAGTTATGCTTAATGCCTGTTTATGAGAATTATCGTTTCTTTGTTGGTTGCTTCTCAGTATTTTTGCTAGCCTCCACTTGTACTAAGTAGAAATACTACTTGTGCATCCAAAATCCTTAAACCCAGTTTTGCCATATGAGTCCGCCATTCCTACCTATATGCGGTATTTTCGTGTCGTTCAAAGCAAATGTGTATGTGCCAACTCTAATTTTCAAAATGAATTTCCTTTTTGTGTGCCCGTACCGCTCATGAAGCGGCAGGGGGTGGCCAATATTTTCCATGCTAGATGTGTTATTCTCAAGATGGGTGTTTATTCACTTATCATTGCACGAGAGTACGGTAGTACTAGGGATGCCCAGTCCTGAAATGAAAAATGAATTTACTTTATGTTGTCAAATAATAAATTCCATGGAAAATGTTGGTATGGATGGTACCCGTGGATACGGCTAGCCGTGGAGTGTGAAAGAATGGTGGAAAAAGGAATAAACTTTATTTTATTTTTGGAAATCGCCTATAATATATGTAGCATCGAAAGTGTTGGGAATTGCTCGTTCATTTTTGTTGACGGGAAAGGCATGCCTCTCAAAATGTTTTATCTCTCAATTTTTGCTTTCAGCTCTAGCACCTCTACAAATCCCTACTTCCCTCTGTGAAGGGCCTATCTATTTACTTTATGTAATTTTTATTTTTTATTTGAGTCTCCATCTTCTCCTATAAAGCACCAACTAAGGGGCACTATGATCGTACTTGAGCATTGGATGTAGCTAATATTCGAGTGTGTTTCATGAGTGGATCAATGATTGAGCAAGATGGGCTAGAGATAACTTTCTTTAGTGTTGATATTTTGACAGACATGATTGTTTGTTGATATTCTTGAGTATTGAAGTCTTCATGTCAAATATAGAATATTACTTTGAACCATCTAAAAGTCCAAATGTCCATGCTACTAAAGAAAAGAATATGTGATGAATATGCTAGGCAGCATTCCACATCAAAAATTCTGTTTTTATCATTTACCAACTCGGGGACGAGCAGGAATTAAGCTTGGGGATGCAGATACGTCTCCAACGTATCTATAATTTTTTATTGTTCCATGCTGTTATGTTATCATTCTTGGATGTTTTACAATCATTTTATAGCAACTTTATATCATTTTTTGGAACTAACCTATTGACATAGTGCCCAGTGCCAGTTGTTGTTTTTTTGCTTGTTTTTTACGTCGCAGAATATCAATACCAAACAAAGTCCAAATGCCACGAAACTTTTAGGAGATTTTTGTTGGACCAGAAAACAACTTGGGGGCCAAGGAAGCACCTGGGGGAGTACCGTGGGGACCACAAGATAGCAGGGCGCGCCCTGGTAGGTTGTGGGCCCCACGGAGACGTCCTCCACCACCTCTTCGCTCTATAAATCCTCATAAAATCTAGAAACCCTATGGGAGCAAACAAAATACAATTCCAGCCGCCGCAAGTTCCAGAACCACGAGAACCAATCTACACCATCAAGGAGGGGTTCATCATCCTCATTGGTGCCTCCCCGATGATGCGTGAGTAGTTCACCATAGACCTACGGGTCCGTAGGCAGTAGCTAGATGGCTTTCTCTCTCTTTTTAATTCTCAATACAATGGTCTCTTGGGGATCTATTTAATGTAATGACTTTTTGTGGTGTGTTTGTTGGGATCCGATGAAGATCAGGTTTATGATCGTTTTCTATCCATGAATATTATTTGAGTATTCTTTTGATCTCTTATATGCATCATTACTTATAGCCTCGTATTTCTTTGTCGAATCTTTGGTTTAGTTAGGCCAACTAGATCGATTTTTCTTGCCATGGGAAGAGGTGCTTTGTGATGGGTTCGATCTTACGGTGTCCTCGCCCAGTGATAGAAGGGGTAGCGAGGCACGTATGTATCGTTGCTATTAAGGATAATAAGATGGGGTCTCTTCCTACATCAATAGATCTTGTCAACATCATGTCATCGTTCTTATTGCATTACTCTGTTTCTCCATGAACTTAATACACTAGATGCATACTAGATAGCGGTCGATGTGTGGAGTAATAGTAGTAGATGCAGAATCGTTTCGGTCTACTAATCTTGGACGTGATGCCTATATAATGATCATTGCCTCGGATATCATCATGATTATTTGATCTTCTATCAATTGCCCAACAGTAATTTGTTTACCCACTATATGCTATTTTCTAGAGAGAAGCCACTTGTCAAATCTACGGCCCCCGGGTCTATCTTTTATCATATTGCTTTCCGATCTACTTTTTACTCGCTTTTGTTTTCAGATCTATCATTCCAAAAACCCAAAAATATATTGCTGCACTTTTTATTTGCATCTTTTATTTCGTGTTTTATTCAGATCTATTTATCCGAACTCATACTATCTAATCTATCTTTTTACCGAGAAGGGATTGACAACCCCTCTTACGCGTTGGGTTGGGAGGTTTTGTTCTTTGTGTGCAGGTACCGTTTACATAGTGTTGCTTGGTTCTCCTACTGGTTCGATAACCTTGGTTTCATAACTGAGGGAAATACCTGCCGTGGCTGTACTGCATCATCCCTTCCTCTTTGGGCAAATACCGACGCAGTTACAAGCAATCAAACACCCGACTGAAGTCATCTTCAGGATTGCTATGAGATGAGCTTGATGCCCCTCCGCGGGTTGACTTGGCCCTTTTAGTAGGCTACAAGGTGCATGACTCATAAATCTGGACTCATAGAAGGCCCGCACTGGCGTTCCCTCGGGATAAGGAGTGGCATCTCTCCGGAGAATCAGACCACATGCCGGCGTCGCCTCTCGAGTTGTTATGGCATTCTCTCACTCGGGCCTCAAGTCTATGTCCTCCGAAAGACAAATGAACGGCACCGGGTCTTCTCAGCGATCAACAACACCCAGTCATGTGGGTGAACTTGTAGTCCACAATCCGTTGTGTTTTAGTCCAAGAGACAGCAAACCACGACTTGGAAACATATTCCGAGTGCCCCGACAGCACTCGGACTCAACCGAAGGATCGGCCCGCTTGTCCTATGAAATTTCAACCGATTTAGGGGCTAATGATGAGGTCACCTATTGTAGGTAGGGTCAAGGATCCATCATATGGGATCCACATGGGGCCCAGTACCACCATGGGTAGGCCCCTGGGCCATACCAGCACTCGAATGAACTTATCAAGACACTACTGCAGGATGCTGCTAACGCGACACTACAATCAGAGACCCTTTGATAAAATTGTGTGCGATGCATTAATCACAAATGGTGGAGTAAGCAAACCATCAAAAATGATAAGAAACATTTGCGATGGCAGTGATATCAAACACATTTCAGATTACAGTTGCGTGTGCGATACGTGGCACACAGTTCACTTGCTTGAAGTGTTTGCGATGAGCATAACAATAGAAACGGTCAACTAGATGAAGGTGTGTGCGATATACGGCATAACATTCACTGGGAGGAACTGTTTGTGATTAGGCAACACAACAGAAGCGGTCAGCCAGATCATGGTGTGTGCGATATACGGCATACAGTTCACTCGGAATAACTGTTTCCGATGAGCCAACACAACAGAAACGGTTTGACTTAACAAGATGTGCGTGATACATGGCAAACAGCTTAGTAATTACAAATGTGTGGGAAGACCGATAACAACACAGACGATTCATGTTAAAAAGCCGTGTGTGTTGTTAGCAAACGATTGCTGCTATGCAATTGTGAGCGATTGATAAAATCATCACCGACGGATTCCATTGTTTCGAACGTGTGTGATGTGATTTGCTCTGTCCGCACAACATCTATGCTCTGTCTATAGAACATCAACATATATACTTATAAGAACAGCATTGCATAGCCAAATTAAGCATACAATTATATAATTGACTACACACATAACATTTCCACACACCAAAGTAGGTAATTACATGCATACTAAACTAGGAGAAATGAGCCTCTAATCATCTACTTCTTGTTGTGATGATGCTTGCCATTGCTCTGCTTCTGGCTGGATCCCTGGCCATTTTGGGGAAGGAGGCACTTCCTCATGTCAATGATCCACCTGTACATCTCGTAGCTCGTGTACGCCTCCTTGGCCGCATACACGACGTGAGCTTTGTCGAGTTTCCCCATCCACGCCGAGTGCCAGGCACAATTGTCCTTGTTGTAGCAATCCTTCATGTCTCTATAGTAGGGGTCAATGATGGACTCGGCGAGGTGAACTAGTGAGTCCTTCTCATGCTTCTCGCTGCCCCAGATCTTGTATTGGCCCTGGATGTCGACAAGATTCTGGCAGGCGATGCTCGAATTCTTGAGCACCTTTACATCGTTTGTGATTTCCACCGCAACAAACATGTAGTGGGGGCTGTTGACAAACCTGGCGAAATGCACGCAAGGCCCTTTGCCCGGGCAGTAGTGGTAGACCAAGACATGATTGCGCACGCACATCTGGGCAACAGCGACCTTGGGACGAAACCCATCACGAGCGCGGGTGTACTCGAGGTCGAACACGACCACCTTGTACTTCTCCTCATCAAGCAATAGCTCCACAATATGGATGGGGTGCTCCACCTAGACCGGGTTGTTGTTGTACACCACCGAGAGCTCCGTGAACCTTCTGTGGGTGTCCACCACGTTATGCATTGTGAACTGCTGCTCGTCATCGGCAGCCACTCGGTGCGCCATTGGAGCTGCGCAGGATACCCTGTAAGAATTTGTCGTGGTGGGTGTGCTTCTTGCAATATTGGGGCATGATCGAAAGGTTGAAGAGACACAAGGGTTAAATGGCTGCTGTAATAAATGGGGGCCGGCCGGCCTGTAAACATCACGTCTTGTCACCGTGTTCATAGCGGAGGATTCCAGTGCACGCTTGAGCACCTCACACGCATTCTGTTTGACCACGCCTGGGCTCGAAGAGGCACCAAATGTATCGTTGGTGAGTCTGTTCCCGCGCAACCGCGCAGTTTACCATGCGCAACCACACAAGCTTCCTGCCCGCCTAGTTTGACCACGCATCGGCTAGAAGAGGGGCAAATCGTGGGCGTTTATTGGCAAAAAGCTTTGCAAAAATGAAGTGTATGGAATGACTTCGATCATAAGTTACCACAGAAGGGTTGTGATGGACACTCGAGTGCTATAATTAATTCTGCGCTCCAGAGGGCACACAGTTGAAGAAACCAACAGTGTGCAATAATGTCGAAGATCATAGTCGAGTTAGCTATACAGATCGTTTGCTATGAGATCGATCAGGGAAACACATTCGAGAATGGTTAATAAAATCTAGGTCCATTGCTTATTAAGGTCAAAATAGTACTAACAATATACGAGTCTCATACGATGCCATTTCAATGATTGTACCATAAAAGCCCGAAATATTACAAGGTTCAAATTCCAGAGTTATATGGCTCAAATTCGAAGATTACAAGGTTCAAACTGATATTAGAAATGCAATTCAGCTCATTCAGCTACAAACACCCGCGCTGATTAGCTGAACATGGATATAAGAGAGGTTCAAACTAGTATTACCACTAGTAAGGTTGGTTTCGAAACCTCATCATTTTTGCAAAGGGATCAGCCACTGACAAGTCATGTATGGGGTTGACACAATGACTTCCGATTACTGTGTTATCTGAAGTTCCAAAATGAAATTCAGCTTTTTTGGAGCCTTTTCAATTCTGCCGCAGCTGCAGGCGCTGATCAACAAACCATTCATTTTTGTGAAATAAATGTAGGGAAAACCTCATTACCTTCAGCACCCTTGCTCTGACAACAAAGAACCTGGTGAATATAATCTCCGGTAAGGTCCCTCGGTAGGAGTTCAAAGTAATTTCTGAGACATGCAGATCTAGGTATTCGATGTGATTGTTATATCGTATCACATTATCCACAATCGGGCTTAATATTATCTGCAAAAGAAGAGAACGTGTTAGTGCCTACATGCAGTTTTGAACACTACGACAGGTCAATTTGGTTTGCAGGATTTGTAAAATGCACTAATGTGCCATATTCGATCGGACATGATTAACATGGGCATTTGATTACAATCTAGAAAAATGTAGCCTTCTTCACAAGAGGTTGGAGTGGATGAAAAATTCCCTAAGAAAACTAGTACAGATGAATCCAAAGGAGAAATGCTTATGGATTGTAAGCATATGAATCAAACAACCAATATGGGGGAAAAACATGTATGTACTGAAATCCTCCAAAATTCCTTCAGAAATTGTAGTACACTGTCATTGTAAACTTGGGAAAAGGTGCCAAAAATTTAACTCCCTTATGGTTAACATTTAATAGGAAAGGAACATCACCTCGATATATAGCTTCTCCAGGCACGGAAATCATCTCAGGAAACTGACAACTTGGTCCAGGTTGGGGCCGATAGATTCTAGTGCCAAGACCTTCACTGTGCGCAGATTCGGAGTCAAGCTTGTCGGAATAATTTTCTGGATGACAGACGAACATACATCTTCAAAATAAGAAATAATGTTAATATCAAGAAGGAGAGGTAGAAGGCAACTGTTACAAGTCCGGAGCATTTGACAGACGAGTAGCTCACCACTGTTAATTTCGGCGTAGAAATGACATTGATTCTTGTTGGACGTTGTTGATCAACTACAAGTAATCTCTTAAATGAAGGTGTGTCCTCAATGGCCATATTGTGGTACACCTTTTGTGATCTCTTGTTGCAGCACCAGCAACACACATAAATAGGCCGGAGTGTCATGGAGGTGATGTGGAAGCTACTCAGCCCATTGATCGCCTGAAGACGAAGGTACTCGAGTGCAGTACAGCCGCGGAGCAGGCCCTCCATGTCATCCTTTGGGATGTAGACGACAACGAGCTTGAGGTGCTTCAGTCATGGTAGAAAAAGAGTGGGCGCATCATTAAGGGGGGTGGCAGTTCATGGACTTGGCGAGGCGCGGCGTGGGCACGAGGCGGAGCGCAAACAATGGCAGCGAGCACATCTGCCCATCATTAAAACTAACCTCCTTGAGCTGATTTAGGGCATGGGATCGGAACCACTCATCAAGGATGGCTTGGTCCTTGCCGTTGGAACGGAACTTGCCCGTGCTAAGGCCTCTGATTGGGCCATGGAGACTGCCGAGGATCTGGGAGAACACATCCAAGCTTTTGCGATAGCCATGGCATAGCTCGTGGGCTTCGATGAGGTCGAGAGGGGTGGAGTGCCATAGGGGGCGCCACCGCCGGGAAAGGATGGTTGTTCGTGCCCCATATTTGATTGGGAGGAGGGAGATGATGACTATCAACATATCATCGGGGAGGCTGCTGATGAAATCTAGGCTTGCTGGAGTCGCTTGCGGTTCTTGCTTGACCCGCCTCCGCTTGTTGGTAGCCTCGTTCTCCACCTCAGGAGTCTCCTCGCCAGCGGCGCTTTCTGATAGAAGTGGGAGTACAGGGAATATTTAGTTAAAACAGGGCAAAAGATAAGTGTATTGGTAACTAGAAGTTAGTAGGTAGGAATATAATATGAAAACGGAATTACAATTGGTTGCTTAAATACTACACAATTCCTTTGATATTGCTGGGTAAGTCAACATGCAGATACTTGAAAAGAACACTTACTTCGAACAAAGTCTGGACGAATGATATCGTCGCGGAAGTTAGCATATATCTCATGACCTGCCTCTTTTATGTGCAGTGTAATTTTAGTTCCAGCTTTCAGTACATAAAACTTTGAAATTTCTATCCAAAGGCCCGTGCCATGATAGGAGTGACCATGTTCATAAAGTCTTACAGAAGCAAAGATTGTAAATCCATGGTTTGTGTTTAGTATGACATCCCTGCAATCTTGGGTTATGTAAAGGGCAAGATTGTGTAATACAGATGTTGTTGCATAACAAGGGATGTGCTGTAGAAAATGGTAGGATTATTAAAGAATATGGTTACATGCAAATATGGGCGAAATTGATAGAACAATACAACAGTTGAAATCAAAGGAACTAAAACTATAATTAAACAGATAGTGTAACCATGATGTCATGGAAATATGAGAGTAATCGAAAGAACAATATATCATTAATTTGCCTAATATAGAAAGAAGTGGAAATAATCCTCTTTGACGTATATGCTACATGTGGCACCTTTTTTCCAAATGTAGCAATATATAGTATATGTTCAGGAAATTAGGCCATGCCAACCAATGTAGGGTGATATTGATCATATCGTGCGCATCCTGAAGTCATCTGGTATGGTGAGGTGGAACTCCACGGATGTCTGGCCGAGGCCGCAAAGTCCTGATGTGTCCGCGCACCATACACTCTATGAATGAAAGAAAACCCTCAAATCAGCTCAAATAAATATGAATTCACACGATTTCAGCAGTGTGATTAAAGGAGGCAGATGAACTGGGATAAGAAATGAGAGAATATCTCAGTAAATTAGTTACCCTGTTGTCCATGAGAAAAAACCCTCAATACCGTAGATTCCCTAATCGGGCGGAGCTGGGTCGACAACGAGCAGCGTCGAGAAAGTTGATGGCGATAGGCGGCGGCAAGCGGAAGTGACGAAATGCAGTGGGGTTTGCCGGCAGCCTGGCGGCGGCGACAGGATTCGAGCTAAGTGGTTGCCGCGGCAATAGGAGGTGCCATGCAGAGTCGCGAAGGAGCTTGTGTAGGTGTGAATGGGGACCGGAGGGGGTGGCAGGCAGGGTGAGGGTTTTTGTGATGTGGGGATGGTGAGGGTTTTCTTTTTTCCTTTTTGAATTGGGTGGTGAGGGTGTTTTGTCCCACAAATAGTTTTAGTGGTAATGGTTTGCTAGAGCCAACCGTGTGTGATTGACGTAACTGGGAAAATGAAAGTAATTTGGAAAATAACCATTTTCAAGGTGGTTCTACTTTTCCTTCGTAGGTTGAATCTGAAATTTTTACCCACGCTAAACATTCACCCTAATATGCATAAAATTCCATCAACTGAACTGATTGCATCCATATCCCACATTTAGACATAAGTAAATATAGATTAAACATACTCAGGCATAGATAATAAGCGTACACAAACATAGTTCAACCGTCATTAAGCATACTCAAGCACATTTATAATTAAGACACAACATAGCCATACATAGTTCAATCCCACATCTCATCTCATCTGCCGGAACGATCGTGAAGCTTCTCCAGGTACTCAGCGTATGTGGCGTGCGCCACCCTGTGAGAATACTTCTGCCTGAAGGAGCCAATGGCTCGTCCTCTTGCATGCGCCAGAACACTTTCATACGCATCACGAAGCTTCGGTTGCAAAATGGGCATCGAAAGCCCCAGTTCCAGGTCCTAATACGCTTGTTATGAATTCCCGCATAAAGCTCCCTGAGGATTTGCCTCTTGTACTTCCTATGGCCATCTTCATCCGCGCTGTCTTCATCGTCAGATAGCACCTATACATATAATAAAAAAATGTGGTGTCAAATTTGGAATACAAACTAATCTCTAGCAAACATTTGGCAGTTGCCAAAATTTGGCATCAAATCAATTTTTACATGCCGTAAAGTAGGATTAGGAATTTATGGATCTTATGGATATTTTTTTAGACATATCCAAAGATTATGGTTCGATTTTTAAGCACAATCGTCTATGTACAAACCAATCTTGAAAAAAAATGGCACAAACATTTATGTAGGTCATTCAAATCATTTGTTCAATTCGAACAATCAATACACTACACGGATCTAACGGAACTTACTTAGATGTCATGGATTGAGAGAACATAACCATAGATTTCTATTCCAAAAAGGGGGAGGTACGAGAAAGCAGAGAAACCCTAGGATATGTTTGAAACATAAATGGGTATAGATTACTAACCGGTTACCCGTCGTCATCGGAGTCATCGCCGGAGTCGGTGTGGACCTCCGGCTCAGGCTGTGGAAGCACGACGCCGTCGACGACGTCAAGGTGCAGCAAGACCTCGTTGGTGGCCACGACAACCTCTGTCTCCTTCACGCCGTGCTCCGGTGCTTCAGCAGCCCCGGCGTCGGCACTCCCTCCGATGGGGCGCTTCGGCGACATCCTCATACACTGACGGCGGTGAGGACTAAAAGCGGCGTCGAGGATGCAGGCAGAGAGAGAGTATTGTGTGTGTGGTGAGGATGGGGGGTGCGGCCGCCTATTATGACCAGCGGCTCAGGCGCGCCATTTATATGAAGCAGTGGGAGAGAGGTGGGCGGCGGTCAAAACACTGGCTCGCCTCCCGGTGAGCCTGCGCAGCGGACTGCCGGCATGCCTACCGTTATTTCACACAGCTACTCGCACGCCTCCCGGTGCCACTACGCAGTGAGCATCCCTCCTGTTAATTCACACACCTGCACGCACGCCTCCCGATCTACCTGCGCGGCGGACTGCTCGCATGCGTCCCGTCAACTCACGCCTACTCGCACGGCACACGATACGCGTGATGGCACATATATTGTTTTTCTATCTTGATGATTAATGTTGCTGTTTTATTGCTTAACCGAAACATGGCACATATCCATTGTTGGTCTAACGCCCACGGTTTGAATAATTAATCCGTTTGTGATATTGGTTCCCAATTATTAATAATCTCCCGTTTGTAAGAATATAAAAATTACATCAAAACTTGTCTCAAATTTGACAAAAGAGTACAATACCACTGTGTATTGGTGTCCATATGACAACACGATAAGTTTCATGAATTTCAACTAAGTTTTGGATGTACTAGATTTTAAAAATCAAGATTCTCAATGTTTGAAATTTCTTGCACGGGGAGTAAACATGCACCCAGTGACACACATGTGTTTTTCCAATCCATTTAGGTGCACTGTCACGTGTGCATTTAGCTCAAATTTGATTTTTGCACATTATACCCCTAGAAAATCAATCAATGTACTAAAACATCTTAATGATCTCTTGGGTTTTTTTTTTCAAAATTAAAACGTCCCTCCTTGGGTAACATATGTTCACCGCGGAAAATTTTAACATGCATCGTAGTTGTGTGGGTGCGTTTGGGGGGGGGGGGATCTGGCAGCACACTACGAGTCGTGAGCCACCGTGTGGGATTGGTCGTTTTGTGAGGAAGGTGCCACATCAGAGTCCTGAATTCGTTATTGAAAACATTACACAACCCATTCATACATAAATATTTGGGCCACATGCAGTCGGTGGTTGTCCTACATGACACTCACTTGCACGTGACGCTTTCTGTGGGCCCGTGAGGTCGTCGTCCATCACTTCCACCTGCAGCCGGCAGAGAGGTTAATTTGACCAGCAAGGTTGATTCTTTTTTGTTTGTGTTATGGTGGGAGTACATAGTACACGTCGAAGAGGTGGGAGGGGACCAGCATATATACTATGTACGCGTCCATGAACACACCTCACCCAGTGTGGGGACTTTTTGGTTTTCGAGGCACTTGCCACATCAAAGTTGTGCATTCACTATAGGGAAAAGCCTAGTAGTAGCGCGGACACCTGCGCTACTAGTAAGGTGCAACAGCTAACTTGTAGCAGTAGCGTTGTTTGTCCCGCGCTACTGCTATACCTACTTAGCTGTAGCGCTGTCCTGACCTGCGCTACTGCTAAGTGGCTTAGCAGCAACGTTTTCCTGTCCAGCGCTACTGCTAATTAGCTATAGCGCTTGTTTACGGCGCTGCTGCTTCCTGCTAAAGAGTGCTGCTACTATATTTTCATATTTTTTTTCTACGTATTTGTGATGTTTTTTTCCTACGTATTCTAATCATATCATAAACATGCAATACGCTCATCATATCATACACATAATAGTCTCATCATATCATCCAACACAAATCATGTCGTCACATCATAATCACGATATAGCGATACAAAAGTTAACTGACATGTCTCAACATACATAATGTAGTACTTCTTGAGGCGCTAGTTCGGATCCCTCTCTCACACTATCATGAACCTAAACTAACTATTTTCCGCTTCGGCTCTGCTATCGAACCCTCTCTAGCTGTCGCTCGGAAACCGGTACACCTGGGCCTGACACTCAGGCCACTCGTCGTATACTCCTGGAACCTTCCCTACGTACACGGCGTAGCACTTCTTCGCCATCGATGATCTATGTACCTGCATCGTCACATGATTCGATAATATGCAACATAATATATAGTTGAGCAACAAAAAGAGACAGAGTTAGCAAAAATAGAATCAACATATCATAAACATGAATAACAAAGTTCATCATACCCAAACTGCCCTAACTAGAGTGATCTACGCTAGTTGAGGAGGACGGTTTAACTACACAAAGTTTCGTCGTGCATAAATTCAAAGTTTCGTCATAGAGAAAGTAGTGACTAAACAGACACATTGTCATCATCAATCACTCCAACATGTCGTGACGACCATCCAAATCAGGGAGGAAGTCCCCGAGCGAAGTGAAAGGCTTCAGGTTGAGACGCTGAGCGGCTATGCGTGTTTGGATGTCTTCCCACGACATTTGCCCTTCTTCGTAGAACATCCCTATTTTTTCGAGGACCTCCTTCATGATGATTTCAGCAAGTTCACGCTGGATGTGATAGAACTCAGCTCAGAGTTGATGATCCGGGACATTTCCTAGATTCTTTGCCCATTGCAGAATATCGGCATCGCCGGATCTAGGTGACTTGCGAAGGTTCTGGTAATCCCGTCTGTAGTCGAGCATGTGGTGGAGGACATAGAATCCATCACTGAGAGTACCTCTCGGTTGCTGGATGCAGCAGAATTCTGTCTTATGGCCGAAGCAGGGCATGCGGTTCCTTGTCTTCTTGACCATGATCTCTCCACCCCGATGGCCGTAGCTTAAGATAGCACTGTAGAGAACATACTTGATGTTGGTGTAATCCTTTTTCTTCATGTTCTTCGACGAGTCCAAGTAAAGAGTGTGGGAGAATTGGGGGTAAAGGATGACGAGGACGGCACGCCCATCGCTGCACAAAATAAGTACACCTCAAATTAGCCTCCACGCGTGCAAATGACTGAAATCGAAGGAACGATATCCACGGATGACTTACATGGGATGATAAGGCAGGGGAATCGTCTCCTTATCCGTATTGCCGACCATGAAATCGGCGATGTAGTTCCTGATACGTCTCCAATGTATCTATAATTTTTTGTTGTTCCATGCTATTATATTATCTGTTTTGGATGTTTTATATGCATAAATATGCTATTTTATATTATTTTTGGGACTAACTTACTAACCTAGAGCCCAGTGCCAGTTTCAGTTTTTTTTTTCTATTTTTGAGTTTTACAGAAAAGGAATATCAAACGGAGTCCAAACGGAATAAAACTTTCGCGATGATTTTTCTTGGACCGGAAGACATCCACGGAACTTGGACATGAAGTCAGAAGAGTCCCGAGGGCTCCACAAGCCCTCAGGGCGCACCCTAGGTGGGGCGCCCCTGGCTTGTGGGCCCCCCGGGAGTGCACCGACCTCCCTCTCAGCTCTATAAATTCACAAATAATCCCAAACGACCAGAAGCGTCCACCAAAATACTTTTCCGCTGCCGTAACCTTCTGTACTCGTGAGATCCCATCTTGGGGGCTTTTCCGGCGATCTCCCGAAGGGGGATTCGATCACGTAGGGCTTCTACATCAACCCTATTGCCCTTCCGATGAAGTGTGAGTAGTTTACCTCAGACCTACTGGTCCATAGCTAGTAGATAGATGGCTTCTTCTCTCTCTTTGCTCTTCCATACAATGTTCTCCTAGAAGTTCTTAGAGATCTATCCGATGTAATATTCTTTTGCAGTGTGTTTGTCGAGATCGGATGAATTGTGGATTTATGATCAGATTATCTATGAATATTGTTTGAATCTTCTCTAAATTCTTATATGCATGATTTGATATCTTTGTATTTCTCTTTGAATTATCGGTTTGGTTTGGCCAACTAGATTGGTTCTTCTTGCAATGGGAGAGGTGCATAGTTTTGGGTTCAATCTTGTGGTGTCCTCACCCAGTGACAAAGTAGGGGTAGCGAGGCACGTATTGTATTGTTCCATTAAGGGTAAAAAGATGGGGCTTTCATCATATTGCTTGAGTTTATCCCTCTACATCATGTCATCTTACTTAAGGCGTTACTCCGTTCTTATGAACATAATACTCTAGATGCATGCTGGATAGCGGTCGATGTGTGGAGTAATAGTAGTAGATGCAAAATCGTTTCAGTCTACTTGACACGGACGTGATGCCAATATTCATAATCATTGCCTTGGATATCGTCATAACTTTGCGCTTTTCTATCAATTGCTCAACAGTAATTTGTTCACCCGCCGTGTTGCTTTCTCTTCAGAGAGAAGCCTCTAGTGAAACCTATGGCCCCCGGGTCTATTTTTCATCTTATATTTTCAGATCTATAAACCAAAAAAACCAAAAATACCTTGCTGCAATTTATTTGTTTTTACTTTGTTTTACGTTTTAGTAATCTTTTATATCTATCTCTATTAGATCTCATCCTTGCAAGTGACCATAGTGGGATTGACAACCCCTTTATCGCGTTGGGTGCAAGTGTTTGATTGTTTGTGTAGGTGCATAGATTGGAGACTTGTGCGTACCTCCTACTGGATTGATGCCTTGGTTCTCAAACTAAGGGAAATACTTATCTCTACTTTGCTGCATCACCCTTTCCACTTCAAGGAAAAAACCAACGCAAGCCCAAGAAGTAGCAGTTCCTCGCGTATTCACGGTGCTCTTGGCAGACTGCCAAGAAGCCCTCGTGCGTGAAGAACGGGTCAGCGGCACAAATATAAGTTATTTTCTCAATCCTGCTGATGTAGTTCATGTACAAGGCAAAAAGGCGGACAAATGTAAAATCCAGCTTTTTCATGTGAAACATGTCAAAGATGTAATCAAATCGAAAGAAGAACTTTTCCGTGGGGAATGTGTCGACGTACAACCTTTGCTGCAGCACTTTAACCACGTAGAGCGGGTATCCTGGATTTTCTGAGGCGATCAGGCTTTTCTCTCTCCGAAGCACATCGTCATGAAGTCTCCTTAGATCGTTGTACATGGACTCTACCGCTGCCTTAGGTATGATCGGATCACCGGGGATATGGTATTTCACCGCACCTTTGATAGGTATACGGTCTTCAACCCGAGGCTGCGGAGGCGGCTGGCTCATAGAAGTAGCTTTGCCTTTCTTTGGTCTCTTCCTATGCTTCTTTGCTACCGGAAGTGAGCCTATCATACGTTCATCCTCCGGCAATTCAGGCACCAACTCATCACGCTCAAACCCTGAGTACTCATACTGCTGAGCCATCAATTCTCTGTCGTCATAGGCGCCGGTATTGAGATACTATAGAGAGTCATCATCCTCGTCCATGGCATCATACATTGCTTCTTCGACGGCGGCGACGTCATCAGCCACTAATGGAGCCTCTAACTCATGCCGTCCGCTATCACCCGGCATGATAGGTGATGCTAATTGGGTAGGTAGGGTGTTGGTGTTCTTACCTTGCTGACGCTGCTTGGTCCTGGGTGTGCTCTCGGCCGCCTCCAAACGAAGCAGACTCTTCAGCCACAACAGGACCCAACTCTTGCAATCGCCAAGCCGCCGGAGGGTCTCATCATCATCTCCTCCTAGTTCTACTAGAGGAGCCAAATTCTCGTGGCCCGGTTTGACACTGGCCACGGAAACCTTGAAGACGTCTGGGGGGATCGGCCGGCTGTGGAACAATTGTTCCTTCGCCATCACTATCGTAGCCTTTCCCACTTCCACCTTCTGGCCGCTGATGGCGTACAGTATGGAGCACAGGGTTACTTCGGCCGGCAAAGACATGTCTACAATGTGAGACATCCGAAAGGAAACAGAAATGGGAGATTATACATATATTGAAGAGGGCCGGTGTGATAGGTACCGTGAGGGCGTCGATCTCATCCAAAGACGAAGCCCCACCGAGCATGCCAGAGATGAAGGACGGGCTGCTATGAGCAGGTGCGGGAGCAGGTGCGGTTGCATGAGTAGGTGCTGGTGCAACGCTAAACGAGCTACTCCCAAAGAAGTTGGAAAGGGGAAAGTCTGCTGCCTCTTTATCTGGATTTTGCTTGGTCCAATTGACGATAGCCGGAATCAAGGCACTATACGAAGCTGCTATTTCCTCTCTTGCGGCAGCTACCGCTGCTTTGACTGTCTCTTCTTTGGTCTCAGCTGCTTTCTTATCAACCGCAATCGCAACCTTCTTGTCGATGTTTTCTTTGTTTAACCTCCGTCTTTGCTTTCTCTCCTCGGCGTTCTCACGGTAGTACTTCTTCCACGTGGCGCCATCTCCGACACCGTGCATGCGTCCATACGACGGCCGAGTGTCCACCAAGAGTCCTTTCAATATGTTCAAGGCCCGGTTGAATGGAGTGTCCCACTTGGGCCTTACCAACGCCTCATAAGGCGAGTCACTTTCGGCCGCAATCCTATGCTGCTCTTTCTGCAAAAGGAACATGGATCGCTTACAAATGTGACTAAACGTGTAGTCGAATTGATCAGAAGCTAAAATTAGGGGGTAAAATAATAATTACCAGCAGTCTCATGACCTCATTCGTGACAGCGTCTGTTTCGAAAATCTTGTTGACTGGGTCACAACGTTACCGGACCCTGATGACGTCCTGCTCCTGCGGGACGGTGAACTCCGCCAAGGGGTCTGGGATCCCCAAACTTCCTCGTTCCACGTCCTCCTTGGCCCATATGTGCCTCTTCCCCGCGTAACCACGGCTTCCGAGGTGGTGCCACCCCATGTTCCTCTCTGGAAGCCCCTTCATGTACTCCGACTTTTCTTTGGCAGCTTCGGCAACGCAAGACTTTTTGAATATTTCAAACTGCTCTTCCGTAATTGTTGGATTATCCTTTACAATCTTGGAGTAGGGTTCCTCTTTGAAGATGATCCGATGTTTCACCCTTACTTTCCAAGCAGACAACGCACCGCTGATCTTGCCCATGGCGCGTCTGTTTATCTTCTTCATTGTCGTGTCTTGCCACAGTCGAGTATATTTGATTTCATCCTGGCCTAGGAACAAGAATCCCTGGTGCAGCTTCGTTAGGAGGGAGTGCTCCATATTTGGTATCTTCTTTAATTTATCATCGTTGATGGTGGCGGTTCCCCGTAGGATGCAGCCTATTTGATTGCCGTAGCACATGCGCGCTTCCGTTGGCTCTTTTGGCTCGAAATTGCCGGGGTCCACCTCCGTGACCACCAGTCTAGTAGTGCTGAGCTAGTTTGGGCACCGTATCCTCTTCGGTTTCGGTTCTATACCAGCTAATTCGCCAGTCTCGGCGCCGATCTCGGTGCCGGTGTCGGTCTCAGTGCCGGTCTCGGTCTTAGCGCCGGTCTCAGATGTGACAGGGGGGCACTGCAACAACTGTTGCTCCTTGAGATAGTTCAAATAGTTGTCTGCCGCTTCGTAGACGTTGCAATCACCAGAACCTTGTCCTTCATCGTTGCTAGCCATGTTTCCTATGATTAAATCTAGTCAATTAATTCTAGGCCTAATAAAATGAATAATGACATAAAAAGACCTATGTTTTGCAGGAATGTTGATTCATTCCCGTTGGGCAAATCCAGGGCACTCGATATGTCCTAGTTTGTAGCACAAGTCATGCCAAAATTCACGGAAAATATCGGCATGACCTTTGCAACAAAGTGGACAAATCGAGCGCCTGAAATTTGCCGGAACGGAAATGAATCAACATTCCGGCAAAAGATAGGCCACTCGGATATTCTTCGACAATTGTCCATTAACCAACATTAATCATATCATATTCAACAATTGTAAATAAAAGATATAATCAACAATAATGGAATACGCAAATGAACATCAATGACATAAATAGCTAAATGACATAGCTACTGTTTTTTATTTATAGCTAAATGGCATAGCTACTGCAAAGGAAAACAATTTTTTTTTGTTTATAGCTAAATGCCATAGCTACTATTTTTTACTTATAGCTAAATGCTTTTGTTTTTTGTTTAAAGCTAATTTATAGCTAAATGCTACTGTTTTTTATAGCTAAATGCTACTGTTTTTTATTTAGAGCTAAATTCTATTGTTTTGTTTATAGCCAAATGTTATTGTTTTTTGTTTATAGCTAAATGCTACTTTTTTTATTTATAGCTAATTTATAAACCCTTTGTTAATGCCCTAGCTAAATACTATTATTTATATACCCTCTGTTAATTTAAAGCTAAATGGAATTACTGTTTAGGCATTTTCATAAAAAATTGCCCTGGCTAATTTCCTAAAAAAATTGCTAAACAAATTTCCTAAATGCTAAAAAAAATCGTACTGTCCTAAACAAATCTAGGGTTCATATGAACATCATCACAGCAGCAACATATGAAGAAATCTAGGGTTCATATGAAATTTGCCCTAGCAGAGAGAGAGAGAGAGAGGGAGAGAGAGAGAGAGAGAGAGAGAGAGAGAGGATGGCAGGGGAGAGGAGAGGGAGAGGCTTACGGTCGGCGGCGGCGAGGGCGGGCTGGGGTGGCGGCGGCTGAAGGAAATATGCCCTAGAGGCAATAATAAAATTGTTATTTATATTTCCTTATATCATGATAAATGTTTATTATTCATGCTAGAATTGTATTAACCGGAAACTTAGTACATGTGTGAATACATAGACAAACAGAGTGTCACTAGTATGCCTCTACTTGACTAGCTCGTTGATCAAAGATGGTTAAGTTTCCTAGCCATAGACATGAGTTGTCATTTGATGAAGGGGATCACATCATTGGAGAATGATGTGATTGACAAGACCCATCCGTTAGCTTAGCACTATGATCGTTTAGTTTGTTGCTATTGCTTTCTTCATGACTTATACATGTTCCTATGACTATGAGATTATGCAACTCCCGAATACCGGAGGAACACCTTGTGTGCTATCAAACATCACAATGTAACTGGGTGATCATAAAGATGCTCTACAAGTGTCTCCGAAGGTGTTTGTTGGGTTGGCATAGATCGAGATTAGGATTTGTCACTCCGTGTATCAGAGAGGTATCTCTGGGCCCTCTCGGTAATGCACATCACTATAAACCTTGCAAGCAATGTGACTAATGAGTTATTTACGGGATGATGCATTACGGAACGAGTAAAGAGACTTGCCAGTAACGAGATTGAACTAGGTATGATGATACCGACGATCGAATCTCGGGCAAGTAACATACCGATGACAAAGGGAATAAAGTATGTTGTTATGCGGTTTGACCGATAAAGATCTTCGTTGAATATGTTGGAGCCAATATGAGCATCCAGGTTCCGCTATTGGTTATTGACCGGAGAAGTGTCTCGGTCATGTCTCCATAGTTCTCGAACCCGTAGGGTCCGCACGCTTAACGTTCGATGACGATTTGTATTATGAGTTTATGTGATTTGATGACCGAAGTTTGTTCGGAGTCCCGGATGAGATCGGGGACATGATGAGGAGTCTCAAAATGGTCGAGAGGTAAAGATCGATATATTGGAAGGCTATATTCGGACATCGGAAAGATTCTGAGTGATTCGGGTATTTTTCGGAGTACCGGAGAGTTACGGGAATTCGTATTGGGCCTTAATGGGCCATACGGGAAAGGAGAGAAAGGCCTCAAGGGTGGCTGCGTCCCTTCCCCATGGACTGGTCCGAATTGGACTAGGGAAAGGGGCGGCCCCTTCCTTCCTTCTCATTCTCCCTTCCCCTTTTCCTATTTCATGTGGGAGGTGGAATCCTACTAGGACTAGGGAGTCCTAGTAGGACTCCACACTTTGGGCGCACCCTATGAGGGCCGGCCTCCTCCTCCCTCCATCCTTTATATACGTGGCCAGGGGGCACCCCATAGACACACAAGTTAATTGTTTTAGCCGTGTGCGGTGCCCCCCTCCACAGATTTCCACCTCGGTCATATTTTCGGAGAGCTTAGGCGAAGCCCTGCCGGAATCACTTCATCATCACCGTCACCACGCCGTCGTGCTGACGAAACACTCCCTCGGCCTCAGCTGGATCAAGAGTACGAGGGACGTCACCGAGCTGAACGTGTGCAGATCGCGGAGGTGCCGTACGGTCGGTACTTGGATCGGTTGGATCACGAAGACGTTCGACTACATCAACCGCGTTACTAAACGCTTCCGCTTTCGGTCTACGAGGGTACGTGGACACACTCTCCCGCTTGTTGCTATGCATCACATAGATAGATCTTGCGTGATCGTAGGTAATTTTTTTTGAAATACTACGTTCCCCAACAGTGGCATCCGAGCCAGGTCTATGCGTAGCTGTTATTTGCACGAGTAGAACACAAAAGAGTTGTGGGCGTGGATGTATACATATTGCTTGCCGTGACTAGTTGTTACTTGGTTCAGTGGTATTGTGAGATGAAGCGGCCCGGACCGACATTACGCGTACGCTTACGCGAGACTGGTTTCACCGCTGCGAGCACTCGTTGCTTAAAGGTGACTGGCAGGTGTCTGTCTCTCTCACTTTAGTTGAATCGGTTTCAATGAAGAGGGTTCTTTTAGAAGATCAAAAAGCAATCACTACACCACGTTGTGGTTTTGATGCGTAGGTAAGAATGGTTCTTGCTCAGCATGTAGCAGCCACGTAAAACTTGCAACAAACAAAGTAGAGGACATCTAACTTGTTTTTGCAGGGCTTGCTGTGATGTGATATGGTCAAGACATGATGTGATATAATTTGTTGTATGAGATGATCATGTTTTGTAACAGAGTTATCGGCAACCGGCAGGAGCCATATGGTTGTCGCTTTATTGTATGCAATGCAATCGCCATGTAATTGTTTTAATTTATCACTAAGCGGTAGCGATAGTCGTAAAAGCAATAAGTTGGCGAGACGACAACAATGCTACGATGGAGATCATGCTGGAGCGCCGGTGACGGTGGAGATCATGCTGGGGCGCAGGTGACGATGGAGATCATGACGGTGCTTCGATGATGGAGATCAAGAGCACAAGATGATGATGGCCATATCATGTCACATATTGAATTGCATGTGATGTTAATCCTTTTATGAATCTTATTTTGCTTAGTACGGCGGTAACATTATAAGATGATCTCTCACTAAATTTCAAGGTACAAGTGTTCTCCCTGAGTATGCACCATTGCTACAGTTCGTCGTGCCGAGACACCACGTGATGATCGGGTGTGATAAGCGCTACGTTCACATACAACGGGTGCAAGCCAATTTTGCACACGCAGAATACTCGGGTTAAACTTGACGAGCCTAGCATATGCAGATATGGCCTCGGAACACTGAGACCGAAAGGTCAAGCATGAATCATATAGTAGATATGATCAACATAGTGATGTTCACCATTGAAAACTACTCCATCTCACGTGATGATCGGACATGGTTTAGTTGATTTGGATCACATGATCACTTAGATTATTAGAGGGATGTCTATCTAAGTGGGAGTTCTTAAGTAATATGATTAATTGAACTTTAATTTATCATGAACTTAGTCCTAGTAGTATTTGCAAATTATGTTGTAGATCAATAGCTCGCGTATAGCTCCCCTGTTTTATTTTTGATATGTTCCTGGAGAAAACTAAGTTGAAAGATGATAGTAGCAATGATGCGGACTGGTTCCGTGATCTGAGGATTATCCTCATTGCTGCACAGAAGAATTATGTCCTTGATGCACCGCTAGGTGACAGACCTATTGCAGGAGCAGATGCAAAACGTTATGAATGTTTAGCAAGCTCGATGTGATGACTACTTGATAGTTAAGTGCGCCATGCTTTACGGCTTAGAACCGGGACTTCAAAAATGTTTTGAACGACATGAAGCATATGAGATGTTCCAAGAGCTGAAATCGGTATTTCAGACTCATTCCCGTGTCGAGAAGTATGAGACCTCTAACAAGTACTTCACCTACAAGATAGAGGAGAATAGCTCAACCAGTGAGCATGTGCTCAGAATGTCTGAGTACTACAGTTGCTTGAATCAAGTGGGAGTTAATCTTCCAGATAAGATAGTAATTGACAGAATTCTCTAGTCACTATCAATAAGTTACTGGAACTTCGTGATGAACTATAATATGCAAGGGATGAATAAGACAATTCCCGAGCTCTTCGCGATGCTAAAGGCTGTGGAGGTAGAGATAAAAAAGGAGCATCAAGTGTTGATGGTTAACAAGACCACTAGTTTCAAGAAAAAGGGCAAAGGGAAGAAGGGCAACTTCAAGAAGAATAGCAAGCAAGTTGCTACTCCCGGGAAGAAGCCCAAGTCTAGACCTAAGCCTGAAACTGAGTGCTTCTACTGTAAAGGGACTGGTCACTGGAAGCGGAACTGCCCCAAGTATTTGGCGGATAAGAAGGATGGCAAAGTGAACAAAGGTATATTTGATATACATGTTATTGATGTGTATTTTACTAGTGTTCATAGTAGCCCCTGGGCATTTGATACTGGTTCAGTTGCTAACATTAGTAACTCGAAACAGGAGTTGCAAAATGAACAGAGACTAGTTAATGACGAGGTGACGATGTGTGTTGGAATTGATTCCAAGGTTGATAAGATCACCATCGCACACTCCCTCTACCTTCGGGATTAGTGTTGGACCTAAATAAGTGTTATTTGGTAATTGCGTTGAGCATGAATATGATTGGATCATGTTTATTGCGATACAATTATTCATTTAAGTCAGAGAATAATTGTTGTTCTGTTTAAATGAATAAAACCTCCTATAGTCATATATTCAATATAAATGGTTTATTGAATCTCGATCGTAGTGATACACATATTCATAATATTGAAGCCAAAAGATGCAAGGTTAATAATGATAGTGCAACTTATTTGTGGCACTGCCGTTTAGGTCATATTGGTGTAAAGCGCATGAAGAAACTCCATGCTGATGGGCCTTTGGAATCACTTGATTATGAATCACTTGATGCTTGCGAACCATGCCTAGATGACTAAGACTCCGTTCTCCAGAACAATGGAGCGAGCAACTGACTTTTTGGAAATAATACATACTGATGTATGCGGTCCGATGAATGTTGAGGCTCACGGCGGGTATCGTTATTTTCTGATCTTCACAGATGATTTGAGCAGATATGGGTATATCTACTTGATGAAACATAAGTCTGAAACATTTGAAAAAGTTCAAAGAATTTCAGAGTGAAGTAGAAAATCATCATAACAAGAAAATAAAGTTTCTGCGATCTGATCGTGGAGGAGAATATTTGAGTTACGAGTTTGGTCTTCAATTAAAACAATGTGGAATAGTTTCACAAACTCATGCCACCTGGAACACCACAGCATAATGGTGTGTCCGAACGTCATAACCGTACTTTATTGGATATAGTGCAATCTATGATGTCTCTTACCGATTTACCACTATCGTTTTGGGGTTATGCATTAGAGACAGCTGCATTCACGTTAAATAGGGCACCGTCTAAATCCGTTGAGACGACACTGTATGAACTGTGGTTTAGCAGGAAACCTAAGCTGTCGTTTCTTAAAGTTTGGGGCTGGGATGCTTATGTGAAAAAGCTTCAACCTGATAAGCTCGAACCCAAATCGGAGAAAGGTGTCTTCATAGGATACCCAAAGGAGACTGTTGGGTACACCTTCTATCACAGATCCGAAGGCAAGATATTCGTTGCTAAGAATGGATCCTTTCTAGAGAAGGAGTTTCTCTCGAAAGAAGTGAGTGGGAGGAAAGTAGAACTTGATGAGGTAGTGGTACCTTCTCTTGAATTGGAAAGTAGTTCATCACAGAAATCAGTTCTAGTGATGCCTACACCAATTAGTGAGGAAGCTAATGATGATGATCATGAAACTTCGGATCAAGTTGCTACCGAATCTAGTAGGTCAACCAGAGTACGTTCCGCACCAGTGTGGTATGGTAATCCTAATCTGGAAATCATGTTACTAGACCATGACGAACCTACAAACTATGAGGAAGCGATGATGACCCCAGATTCCGCGAAATGGCTTGAGGCCATGAAATCTGAGATGGGATCCATGTATGAGAGCAAAGTGTGGACTTTGGTTGACTTGCCCGATGATCGGCAAGCCATTGAGAATAAATGGATCTTCAAGAGGAAGACAGACGCTGATAGTAGTGTTACTATCTACAAAGCTCGACTTGTCGAAAAGGTTTTCGACAAAGTTCAAGGTGTTGACTACGATGAGATTTTCTCACTCGTAGCGATGCTTAAGTCTGTCCGAATCATGTTAGCAATTGCCACATTTTATGAAATCTGGCAAATGGATGTCAAAAACTACATTCCTTAATGGAATTTTTAAAGAAGAAGTTGTATATGATGCAACCAGAAGGTTTTGTCAATCCTAAAGGTGCTAACAAAATGTACAAGCTCCAGCGATCCATCTATGGACTGGTGCAAGCATCTCGGAGTTGGAATATACGCTTTGATGAAGTGATCAAAGCATATGGTATTATACAGACTTACGGTGAAGCCTGTATTTACAAGAAAGTGAGTGGGAGCTCTGTAGCATTTCTGATATTATATGTGGTTGACATACTGTTGATTGGAAATGATATAGAATTTCTGGATAGCATAAAAGGATACTTGAATAAGAATTTTTCAATAAAAAAGACCTCGGTGAAGCTGCTTAAGTATTGAGCATCAAGATCTATAGGGATAGATCGAGACGCTTAATAGGACTTTCACAAAGCACATACCTTGACAAGATTTTGAAGAAGTTCAAAATGGATCAGTCAAAGAAGGAGTTCTTGCCTGTGTTACAAGGTGTAAAATTGAGTAAGACTCAAAACCCAACCACGGCAGAAGATAGAAAGAGAATGAAAGTCATTCCCTATGCCTCAGTCATAGGTTCTATAAAGTATGCCATACTATGTATCAGACCAGTTGTGTGCCTTGCTATGAGTTTAGCAAGGAGGTACGATAGTGATCCAGGAGTCGCTCACTGGATAGCGGTCAAAGTTATCCTTAGTTACCTAAGAGGACTAAGGAAATATTTCTCTGTTATGGAGGTGATAAAGAGTTCGTCGTAAAGAGTTACGTCGATGCAAGCTTTGACACCGATCTGGATGACTCTGAGTCTCAATCTGGATACATATTGAAAGTGGGAGCAATTAGCTAGAGTAGCTCCATGCAGAGCATTGTAGACATAGAAATTTGCAAAATACAAACGGATCTGAATATGGCAGACCCGTTGACTAAACCTCTCTCACAAGCAAAACATGATCACACCTTAGTACTCTTTGGGTGTTAATCACATGGCGATGTGAACTAGATTATTGACTCTAGTAAACCCTTTGGGTGTTGGTCACATGGCGATATGAACTATTGGTGTTAATCACATGGCGATGTGAACTAGATTATTGACTCTAGTAAACCCTTTGGGTGTTGGTCACAAGGCGATGTGAACTATTGGTGTTAATCACATGGCGATGTGAACTAGATTATTGACTCTAGTGCAAGTGGGAGACTGAAGGAAATATGCCCTAGAGGCAATAATAAAATTGTTATTTATATTTCCTTATATCATGATAAATGTTTATTATTCATGCTAGAATTGTATTAATCGGAAACTTAGTACATGTGTGAATACATAGACAAACAGAGTGTCACTAGTATGCCTCTACTTGACTAGCTCGTTGATCAAAGATGGTTAAGTTTCCTAGCCATAGACATGAGTTGTCATTTGATGAACGGGATCACATCATTGGAGAATTATGTGATTGACAAGACCCATCCGTTAGCTTAGCACTATGATCGTTTAGTTTGTTGCTATTGCTTTCTTCATGACTTATACATGTTCCTATGACTATGAGATTATGCAACTCCCGAATACCGGAGGAACACCTTGTGTGCTATCAAACGTCACAACGTAACTGGGTGATCATAAAGATGCTCTACAGGTGTCTCCGAAGGTGTTTGTTGGGTTGGCATAGATCGAGATTAGGATTTGTCACTCCGTGTATCGGAGAGGTATTTCTGGGCCCTCTCAGTAATGCACATCACTATAAGCCTTGCAAGCAATGTGACTAATGAGTTAGTTACGGGATGATGCATTATGGAACGAGTAAAGAGACTTGCGAGTAACGAGATTGAACTAGGTATGATGATACCGACGATCGAATCTCGGGCAAGTAACATACCGATGACAAAGGGAATAAAGTATGTTGTTATGCGGTTTGACCGATAAAGATCTTCGTAGAATATGTAGGAGCCAATATGAGCATCCAGGTTCCGCTATTGGTTATTGACCGGAGAAGTGTCTCGGTCATGTCTGCATAGTTCTCGAACCCGTAGGGTCCGCACGCTTAACGTTCGATGACGATTTGTATTATGAGTTTATGTGATTTGATGACCGAAGTTTGTTCGGAGTCCCGGATGAGATCGGGGACATGACGAGGAGTCTCGAAATGGTCGAGAGGTAAAGATCGATATATTGGAAGGCTATATTCGGACATCGGAAAGGTTCTGAGTGATTCGGGTATTTTTCGGAGTACCGGAGAGTTACGGGAATTCGTATTGGGCCTTAATGGGCCATACGGGAAAGGAGAGAAAGGCCTCAAGGGTGGCTGCGCCCCTTCCCCATGGACTGGTCCGAATTGGACTAGGGAAAGGGGCGCCCCCTTCCTTCCTTCTCCTTCTCCCTTCCCCTTTTCCTATTCCATGTGGGAGGTGGAATCCTACTAGGACTAGGGAGTCCTAGTAGGACTCCACACTTTGGGTGCACCCTATGAGAGCCGGCCTCCTCCTCCCTCCATCCTTTATATACGTGGCCAGGGGGCACCCCATAGACACACAAGTTAATTGTTTTAGCCGTGTGCGGTGCCCCCCTCCACAGATTTCAACCTCGGTCATATTTTCGGAGAGCTTAGGCGAAGCCCTGCCGGAATCACTTCATCATCACCATCACCACGCCGTCGTGCTGACGAAACACTCCCTCGGCCTCAGCTGGATCAAGAGTATGAGGGACGTCACCGAGCTGAACGTGTGCAGATCGCGGAGGTGCCGTACGTTCGGTACTTGGATCGGTTGGATCACGAAGATGTTCGACTACATCAACCGCGTTACTAAACGCTTCCGCTTTCGGTCTACGAGGGTACGTGGACACACTCTCCCGCTCGTTGCTATGCATCACATAGATAGATCTTGCGTGATCGTAGGTAATTTTTTTTGAAATACTACATTCCCCAACAGCGGCGAGGTTGAGGGCATCGGCGACGAGGTCGAGGGCGGCGGCGGCGGGGTCGAGGGCGGCGGCGGTGTGGTCGAGGGCGGGCTCGGGCGACCGCCGGCGTCGAGGGCGTGCTCGGGAAGGGCGACGGCGGCGACAGAGGAGTGGGAGGAGAGGGGGGAGTGGGAGGGCTTAGCAGTACCGCTCTCCACTGGAAAAGTGCTACTACAAGGAACTTAGCTGTAGCGTGTTTTCACCAACATCGCTACTACTATTTGTAGCCTTCCGGCAACAGTGTGGGAATTATAGTTGTAGCACTTTTACCTGCAGACGCGCTACTGCTACAACAATAGCTGCAACGCCCTTTGCTACCCCGCGCTACAGGTAATTAGCAGTAGCGCTTTGTCTTGACCAGCGCTACTGCTATACCTCTGTGTATAAGGTTTTCCCTAGTAGTGATTGGCTATTCAAACATCACACAACAGCTCTTTGGGCCACATGCATGCAGGCGGTAGTTAAACTAGGACACTTACGTGTGACGCTTCCATCTGTGGGCCCACGAGGTAGTCGTCCATGCATGCATCACTTTGACCTACATCGGGAGAGGTTAGTTAACTTCACCATCAAGGAGGATTCTTTTTGGTTTGTATTACGGTAGGAGCATATAGTATGCCTCGAAGAGGGGGAAGGGGACCAGCATATATATTACACTTGGGACTTTACTGTAGGAGATATGCCCTAGAGGCAATAATAAATGTTATTGATTATCTCCCTGTTCATAATTAGGTTTATGTTCCATGCTATAACTGCAATGATTCTCGAGTCTGCAAATAAAACGAGGCTCGGAGGAAGACTCATATGCACGTGTGGGATAATAAACGGTAAAATGTATTCCTAGTCTGGCCTCTAAGACTAGCTCAAGTGTTGCATGATGGTTCTGTTTTCCTGATCATGGGCATGTCTATGCCAGCAATTTTGAGGGCACAATGTTAACAGAACATTTGTGTTGAATCGACCCGATTGATGTTATGCTATGAGGTTCTTTCGTCACAAGTTATGGTTAATAACACAGAGATGGTTAATGTTTGCATGATTCCTTAGACCATGAGAGTATCGAGTTTCTTCATGCTTGCTTCATGAACTTTGGGGTTTGTTAAACGTCATCCGTAAATGGGTGGCTATTACGGCGGCTTACGGGTTCATGGAAAAGTGTGTCAAGTAACTTGATAGCTCAAGATTGGGATTTGCTCCTCCGGCGATGGAGAGATATCTCTGGGCCCTCTCGGTGTTACGGTATCCATCATCGTCTAGCCAGACACTTTGTGATTTGATCACGGGGATGCCGGAACATGGTAACGAGAAAAGAGAACAATACCGGTAACGAGGTAACTAGCATAGTGGACAAGTGTTGATCCACGGGAATGCCAACATGTCTCACCTCGGGTATTTGTAACATATCACGAAGCAACAGGAATAGCACACGGCAACTGGAGGTTCACTCGAATATTCATTCGTGTGGGTATAGGGGTCAATATGGGTGTCCACGGCTCCGATGTTGATCATTGATCGGAAGGGGTTCCGTGTCATGTCTATACTTCACCGAACCTATAGGGTCACACGCTTAAGGGTCATCTATCTGCTGAATACTAGATAGGGAGTCTGAGAGAAAATCACCGAAAAAGTTTCGGACACCGAAAAGTTTCGGACAGCGGAAAAGTTCCGCAGAGAGAGGTCACCGGATGAGTTCCGGTGAAACTGAAAAGTTGTTTCAGGGGATACCATTAAGTCAAAATGGTTTCGGCACATGCCTGATAATTCTTGGAGGATACCAGAATCATTCTGGAAACTTCTGGGAATTTTCTGGAAGAAAAACCGGAAATGTTCCGGGGCTGCCGGAACCGCTTCAGATGCTTTCCGCAGATGAAATCACTAAACTGGAATTGTTCCAGAACGCATTGAAAATTATTTTAGTGGGTACTGGAAATGTTCTAAGCCCACATAAATATTTTCAGTTCGAACGGACGCTGAAAAATGTCGTCGTGAATAGTGAAAGTGCTTTTTGGGAATTTTATGGAAAGCACCTTTTTGGAAATTCTAAAAGGGCCTTCTAGAAGGGGAAGGAGGGCATGGCACCTCATAGGGGGGTCCCCCCCCCAAGGGTGGCCGGCCAAGGAGGTGGAGCACCATGGTGCTCCACATGGCACTCCCATATGGCATATTCCCTTTTGGAAAGGGATATTCCAAGGGCACTTTGGGGTTTTTGTGTGACAATTTTACCCCTTGGCTAGCCTATATATAGGAGTGATCTTGGCAGCCATTTCCCCATCCTTAGCTCTCACACAAGCCATGCATGATCTGGCATTCTCTCTCCCTCCCAGCGAAATAGTTTCGTAGAGCCGAAAGGCTGTCTGGGTTCCGGTGGGAACTAGTTCTGGACGGCGAAGCCCTGCCGGATAGATGACACCGTATGTGTGCAACTCTGTAGAGAGGTCGTAGTTTCGATCTTAGTGCCCGAGGGGCTGTTCGAGAGAGCCTCCCGGAGGGCTGTCCAAGTGACGGTCCGAGTTCTGTGAGTCCTCCCGAAGGGCTGTCTGAGTGACCGTTCAAGTTTCGAAGGTCCTCCCGAAGGGCTGTCCGCGACATCGTCTGGGGGACTGTTCAACAGCCTCCCGGAGGGCTTTCCGAAGGGAAGACGAGAGTATACATCCTCGCGGTTGGGAGGTTGTAAATCCTAGCTGCGGGGATCTGCACCGCCGATCGTCATCGACTCTACTTCCGCTGCGCTTCGAGTCGGTAACGAAAATGATCAAACCTTGTATGCAGTCTCCATAGTGGTCCTGGGCTGGTGCGTAGGTCGGAAAATTTTTGTTTTCTGCTGCGTTACCCTACAGTGGCATCATGAGCCGTGCTATGCGTAGATGCAGGTTGCGATCTAGAATACATGAGATGTATGGGTGTTGCACAATATAATTATGTAGTAGATGAGTTCTATTACTGAAAATTATTTGTGCGGGTAGCAAATGAAATCTGTTACCCGATATTCTTGTTGCTTCCCTGGAATTTGCATATTTCTGATCTTGATAACAGCATGGTGGAGTTTCAATGTTCTGGCAATCCGCGATCCTGATTGATCAACGAAGTGCTAACAGTTCATTGAATTCCACCGTAGTTAAAAAGAAAGATGAAATTTCGCAGACGAAAGGGCAATGCAGATATGATCTGCACGGGGGTCATGTGTATGACGAAGTTCAGTATGGGGCTCGAGATTTTATTATCTCGGTTTTCATACACCCCGCATTGTTAAACTAGCGCTTGAATTATCATACTTGATGATGGACGTTGGTAGCTTCGGTTTGTTTCGAAACCTTAGAAGCCACGTAAAACAAGTTTTTGCATGAACCGATTAGAGACGTCTAACTTGGTTTTGCAGGAGGGTTTACATGTGCATGTGATGTGGTATAGCGGTGCTCATAATAATTTGATTATGTATGAGACGACTATATAATGTAAATTGATTAACATGACCTGCGTGTCATGATTCGGCATGATGGCTGGAGCCATATGATTGCACTTTAAATGACCTGTGTGTCAACCTTGTGTAATGCATTATTTTTATTAGCTATAGAGATAGCAATATTATCTGCTGCATCGACAAGGTGGTGGCAATCTTCGCGAAGGTGATCACCGACGTGAATGCCGAAGACGAAGGAATACAAGACTTCTCCGTCAGAAAGGGCTATACCATATCATGCTATTATGAATTGCCTGAGATGTTTATCCCTTATGATGCACCCTTCTTGATTGCGCGGTAGTCGCTTTTATTAGGGTGATCTCTCACAAAAATATCAAGTAGTTAGTGTTCTCCCAAGTGTAGCACCGTCACGGCACCTAACTTTTCGGGGTATCACATGCTAACATGGGTACGAACGATTAGGGATGTGTGAGGCGGGTGAGTTGAGACCTCGCAGCGAGATCACTTGGTTGTCTTGACGTTCAGGCATGAAAGTCATGAGCTCGGAACACACGCATCGAAAGATGAACAAGAGTCACATAGAGATGTGATTGGCAAGTTTGCCTACCGATTGAGATTTTCGTCATCAGTGATGCTACCATCAATGGCGTTGAATTGAAATGCGGATCTTGAATCACTCACAATCAATTATGAGAGATATTGATTTGAGTGGGAGCGCACTGTAGAATTAATTCTTTTAATTCTCAGTGCAACTAATTTTGAACACTGTCTAAGTGTGATTTGCATAATAGTTGTAGAATAATGGCTCGCATTTCCACCTTCCCTATTAAAATTGAATAGCTGTTAAATATCTGGTTAAAACTTTACGGTTGGTAACGTAATGTGAGGATTGTCCTCAAGAGTGCCGAGAAGGACTTTGTCCTATCGCATACTTTCGGTATTCTCTCGCTTATGCTATGGATCATGTGACTCTCGTCCTTCGATCCAAAAGCTGGAATTCCATTTCAGTCAAGTGCAATATGTTTGCTTCCATGAGACCCGAACTTCGAAAGTTTGGATAGTTATGTGATATTCATGGAATCTGAAAATCATTTTCAGAGACAGACAAAGGCTAAAAGATATGAGATATCCAAAGAAATGTTTGTTTGCAAACTATTAGTAAAGGAGTTTACTATGCATTAGACTGATAAGAGAGGGATCCAGAAGAACGCCTGTCATATGATGAAAGGTGAATAAAACAACAACTTAAAGAGAAAGGAAGTGTCCGAAGGGTGTCAGTGAAACTTTCACGCCTAGGAAGTCCAGGGCTGATGCCACTCTTAAGTTGTGTGCTTCTTCCGAGAGTAGGAGAAATACTAAAAGTTAAACTGTTAGAAGTATAAAGGCAATGAGAAAGAAGACTGGAATATCCAGCTCATGTATGAATGTCATACAAGTTTTTGATGTATAGAAGGCTGGTCAAAGATATAGTTCTTGGGAATTATGATTAAATTGTTAATCACTGATTCTTGGGTATTGTGAGTTAATCACAAAGATACCCGCTCGATTGCATTCTGTTGCAACTCGATGTAAGAACTACTATGGCCTGAAAGACTAGCCAGGAATGAGGTTTAGGTATACACAGGGAACATAGTAAATGTTACTGTACCTTCCATCGGTGTATTACCGTCTGTGTTTATTTTCCTAATTCAATTAGAGTTTTACACACTCTAGCCCATTGCATAAGTTATCTTGCAAGAAGGTTGTTCATAAGAGAACTTTTGCTGTTCAGTATTATGAATAACATGAGGGCCATACTTCCATCATCGATGGGACGTATGTTATGAATATTGATGGTAATATGATACATCCATAACACTGACGCTAAATGTCATAAGACTAAAAGAATACCACACAAGTGTGGCACTGCATTTGGTCACATTGGAGAAACCCGCATGGAAAATTCCATTATGATGGATTTTGAAGTCGTTTGATTTTGAATCACCTGACACTTGCAACTTTCCTCCGAAAAGTGAAGTGACTGAAATACCGTTCACAGGCCATAAGGAACGAGCAAAGAACTTATTGGTGATCATACATTTTGATGTATGTAGTCCGATAAATGTTGTTGCAAGTAGTGGATTTATCTATCTTCAGAAATGACTCAAGTAGATATATGGATATTTACTTGATGAGACGTAAGTCTGGATCTTTTGAAATCATTTGAAAGGTTTTCAAAATGAAGTAGAAGTTATTGTAACAAGAAAATTATGTTTCTACAATTCGATTACAGAAAGAAATATTTGAGTTACAAGTTTAGCGAATGTCTGATGAGTTGTGAAAAGAGTTTCATAACTTACACCTCCTGGAACACCACTGTGAGTGGAAAGTCTGTGAAGATGTAATCGAACCATTTATGACATGGTAAGATCAAAGATGACATAAATAAATTTGCCATTATCCCTTTTAAAGTGATGCTTTAGAGACTGCGGATTTTACACTGAAAAGAGCTCCATTAGGTCTGTTGAAATGACGCCATGGTATGGTACGCCCAACCATGCTATATCTTTTCTTAACATTTGGAATATGGGGCTTGTGTAAAAGGTTACAAACCTATTCCAAATCAGACAAGTGCTACTTTGTAGGTTATCCCAAGTAATTGGGTATTCCTCCCTCACTATACCGAGGCAAATAGGTTTGCCACAAAGAACGGTATGCTTTTTGAAGAAAATGGTTCTTTCAAAAGGTGAGTGGGAGAATAGTGCAACTCGACAAGATAAACAGTATCTTCATCATCAGGTCAAAGGAAAGAGACCTTGGAAGTAATTCCAGAGTTTCCTACTGCGACTGATACGGAAGTCTCTACAATAAAATGTATGGACTTCGGTCGAACTTGCAGTTGAACCACGTAGGCAAGGCTCGTGCAAACCTCTCAGGTGCGCAAACGAGATATTGTTGTTAGACAACAGTATACCTACGATACACAAGGAAGCGTTGATGGGCCCTGACTCCGGAATTGGCTAAATGCCAATACTATCCGAGATAGTTTCCATATAAGTGATTCAAGATTAAAACCTTGATACACCTTTCGGAAGACTTAGAGTCTGACGAATATTTATGGAACTATAACTGATACGAATAAAAATGTTTTATCCATAAAGCTCGACTTGTTGCAATATACAAGTTCAAGGAGTTGACTACGATGAGGTTGCTTCACCGTAGCGATGCTTAAAGTCGGTTCGGGTTGAACTAGCAATTAATACATATTTCAATCATGAGATATGAAACATGGATGACAATAGGATTTCCATATGATGGAAATGAAACCACGGACTTGCATGTGTTACAGTTCAAGGTATTTTGTCATTCCAGAGGATGCTAGTGAGTGTGCAAACTTCAGAGTTCCAGCAATGGACAGAAGAGAGCATAATGGAGTTGGAATCTTCGTGTTTTGATGAAATGGTCAAAAGGGTTCGACTTCATCAATGGGTAACGAAGATGCTTGTGATTCAAGAAAGTAAGTGGGAGCATAATAAAATTTCTGAAAACCTTGTGTGCTTGACACATTGTTAATTGGAATTAAAATTCTTGACACGAATTAGGACTTCATTTGAAAATAGTTTTTCAATGAAGTGCTTGGGCTAAATAGCTTTTATATTAGGCATGATGATCTATGGAGATAGATTTACCTAATAGGGCTGAGCAAAGATACATATTGACAAGATGCTAAAACCTTTTAGCATTAAAAACGCCAAGGAGTGATTCTTGCCGAAGTCACATGGAAAGAGTTTTCGCAAGACTCGGTGTCCCAAAAACACTGATGAGCAAAATACATGATGGAGATTCCACACACCTTCGTGTTTGGATTAATCATGTATTCCATGGTATGTAAAACAACCAGATATGTCCAATACTCCAAAGTTGTTATGAGTATAGATACCAAAGTGATCAAAAGTACTGATCATGGGACAACAGTGAAAAAGGGTCATTGAGTACTATAGTAGCACCGATGACAAGTTTTCTCGCAAGCAGAGATCATGAAGAGTTCGTTGTAAAAGGTTACATCGATACAGTCTTCATCCATGCTCCAAGCGATTTTCGATTTAAGTTGAGGGTTTTGTGTAACACACAATATGGTGGCACAGTTAGTTGGAATTTGTTCAAACAAGTTACTGTGGCGAATTCTATAACAGAGGCTAAGTATGTTGACGCTTTCAAAGCGACAAACAAGATGTTGAATCATATAGTTCATTCATGAACTTAGTATGGTTCCAAGATGGCTTTTGTCAATGGGACACTACTGCAAGTAGTTGCTCCATAACTCAGTCTGAGGAATCCAGGTTCGACCTGTGATTCGCATACATACCAAGCCAAGTCCACACAAAATATGACTTTTGTGAAAGCGTGAAAACGCGAGGATATGCAAAGATACACACGGAGCTGAAGTCGTCAGATCCGTTGGACATTCAGGCTATACCACAAGCGAAGCATATTTACACCGATGTGCCACAGGTGTAAAGTGCATTAGCATTAACTAGATTATTGACTCTAGTGCAAGTGAGAGTCTGTAGGAGATATGCCCTAGAGGCAATAATAAATGTTATTGATTATCTCCCTGTTCATAATTAGGTTTATGTTCCATGCTATAACTGCAATGATTCTCGAGTCTGCAAATAAAACGAGGCTCGGAGGAAGACTCATATGCACGTGTGGGATAATAAACGGTAAAATGTATTCCTAGTCTGGCCTCTAAGACTAGCTCAAGTGTTGCATGATGGTTCTGTTTTCCTGATCATGGGCATGTCTATGCCAGCAATTTTGAGGGCACAATGTTAACAGAACATTTGTGTTGAATCGACCCGATTGATGTTATGCTATGAGGTTCTTTCGTCACAAGTTATGGTTAATAACACAGAGATGGTTAATGTTTGCATGATTCCTTAGACCATGAGAGTATCGAGTTTCTTCATGCTTGCTTCATGAACTTTGGGGTTTGTTAAACGTCATCCGTAAATGGGTGGCTATTACGGCGGCTTACGGGTTCATGGAAAAGTGTGTCAAGTAACTTGATAGCTCAAGATTGGGATTTGCTCCTCCGGCGATGGAGAGATATCTCTGGGCCCTCTCGGTATTACGGTATCCATCATCGTCTGGCCAGACACTTTGTGATTTGATCACGGGGATGCCGGAACATGGTAACGAGAAAAGAGAACAATACCGGTAACGAGGTAACTAGCATAGTGGACAAGTGTTGATCCACGGGAATGCCAACATGTCTCACCTCGGGTATTTGTAACATATCACGAAGCAACAGGAATAGCACACGGCAACTGGAGGTTCACTCGAATATTCATTCGTGTGGGTATAGGGGTCAATATGGGTGTCCACGGCTCCGATGTTGATCATTGATCGGAAGGGGTTCCATGTCATGTCTATACTTCACCGAACCTATAGGGTCACACGCTTAAGGGTCATCTATCTGCTGAATACTAGATAGGGAGTCTGAGAGAAAATCACCGAAAAAGTTTCGGACACCGAAAAGTTTCGGACAGCGGAAAAGTTCCGCAGAGAGAGGTCACCGGATGAGTTCCGGTGAAACTGAAAAGTTGTTTCAGGGGATACCATTAAGTCAAAATGGTTTCGGCACATGCCTGATAATTCTTGGAGGATACCAGAATCATTCTGGAAACTTCTGGGAATTTTCTGGAAGAAAAACCGGAAATGTTCCGGGGCTGCCGGAACCGCTTCAGATGCTTTTCGCAGATGAAATCACTAAACTGGAATTGTTCCAGAACGCATTGAAAATTATTTTAGTGGGTACTGGAAATGTTCTAAGCCCACATAAATATTTTCAGTTCGAACGGACGCTGAAAAATGTCGTCGTGAATAGTGAAAGTGCTTTTTGGGAATTTTATGGAAAGCACCTTTTTGGAAATTCCAAAACGGCCTTCTAGAAGGGGAAGGAGGGCATGGCACCTCATGGGGGGGGTCCCCCCCCAAGGGTGGCCGGCCAAGGAGGTGGAGCACCATGGTGCTCCACATGGCACTCCCATATGGCATATTCCCTTTTGGAAAGGGATATTCCAAGGGCACTTTGGGGTTTTTGTGTGACAATTTTACCCCTTGGCTAGCCTATATATAGGAGTGATCTTGGCAGCCATTTCCCCATCCTTAGCTCTCACACAAGCCATGCATGATCTGGCATTCTCTCTCCCTCCCAGCGAAATAGTTTCGTAGAGCCGAAAGGCTGTCTGGGTTCCGGTGGGAACTAGTTCTGGACGGCGAAGCCCTGCCGGATAGATGACACCGTATGTGTGCAACTCTGTAGAGAGGTCGTAGTTTCGATCTTAGTGCCCGAGGGGCTGTTCGAGAGAGCCTCCCGGAGGGCTGTCCAAGTGACGGTCCGAGTTCTGTGAGTCCTCCCGAAGGGCTGTCTGAGTGACCGTTCAAGTTTCGAAGGTCCTCCCGAAGGGCTGTCCGCGACATCGTCTGGGGGACTGTTCAACAGCCTCCCGGAGGGCTTTCCGAAGGGAAGACGAGAGTATACATCCTCGCGGTTGGGAGGTTGTAAATCCTAGTTGCGGGGATCTGCACCGCCGATCGTCATCGACTCTACTTCCGCTGCGCTTCGAGTCGGTAACGAAAATGATCAAACCTTGTATGCAGTCTCCATAGTGGTCCTGGGCTGGTGCGTAGGTCGGAAAATTTTTGTTTTCTGCTGCGTTACCCTACATTTACGGTTTTCAAGGCATGTGCCACACCAAAGTTGTGTATTTTGGCTATTCAAACATCACAACGACACACACACCTCCATACATATGTTTGGCCCACATGCAAAGCGATGGCGGTTGTCCTCTAGCACCCACTCACGCGGTTATCAGCGATATCGATGCTTTCCAACTGTGGGCCCACTTGGTCCATCACGACTTTGATCGACAATGAGAGAGGTTAATTTGACTTGGGAGGGGATAATTTTTTGGTTTGTATTACGGTATATAGGTCATGCTCTGGGATGACATGATATAGTTTGAGCACATGCATGTGTACACATGAATCCCTCCCACCGAGTCGAAGTGGGCAGCGGGGGGAGGGGCAGCACAACGACACATCGTGATCCGATCTCGCTCTGTGTGGGGACTGTACGATTTTCAACGCACGCGCCACATCAATGTTGTGCATGATATTCAAACATGCACGCATCACCTCCATACATACATATGCATCCAGTGGTTGTCTTCGAAGGATACTCTCCCTCACGTGGTTATCGGCGGGAAGCCTATATATTTGTGGGCCCGCGTGGACATTCATGATCACTTTAACCAAGAACGAGATAGGTTACCATGGTGGATTCTTCTTCTTTGGTTCGTGTTATCATAGTAGGTCATGGTGAGATTCCATACCTAAGTTTGAGCGCATACATACATATGCATGCATGAATCCCCGTCACCGGCTCAAAGTGTGGTGTGACATATACAACGCGTCATCAACTAACCCTCGCTCGATACATATGTTTGGGCCACATGCAGGCAGTGGTTGTCTTCCGGCACTAGCTACTTGCGTGATTATTGGCGAGCTAGCCCATCTTTGGGGCCGCGTGGACATCCTTCACTTTGACCAACAACAAGACAGATGTTGTACGACCATGGTGGATTCTTCTTAGTCCATTTTACAATACATCTTGGTGAGATGCCCTCTCCCGCCGACTAAAAGTGTGTGTGTGTGTGTGTGTTTGAAGGGGGGGGATGCTACTTTGCACTTTGCTAGGTGAACCTCTGTGGGGTTGGGGATGTCCGGTTAATTTGTGTGGCATGTGCCGCATCAAAGTTGTGAATTTGATATTTAAATATCACACCACCTTTTTAATACATATAGTTGGGCTACCCGCAGGTGGTTCATATGTGATCTCACCCCGTCCCGCGCCAGAAGCACACATTTGTTGGCCCGCACACGGTCCACCTTTCACTGGAGACGAAAGGGGGGCGGGAATTTGACCATGCTGGACTCCCATCGGTTTAGTGTTATGGTAGGGTGATATGTTAGACCTAGCCATTTGGGGGCATGCGTTCATTGCTAGGATTCCCCTCCTGCCGACACGAGGGGGGGCAAGCAAGGCCGTGCGCTTTGTGAGACAGGTGTGCATTTGGTATTTGAACATGAAACCACCATTTTCAGACATATTTTTGGTCCACATGCGTGTGTGTTCGTGTTCTGACCCTTTCTCGCATTATTTTCACCTAATTTATAAACATTAGACAAGTCGGATGACGAAACAGACACGGTTGACTCACACTACACGTGTGCCATGCCGGTTCCCCTGTCACTCACATCAGCACAGTACATTGGGCTCCACGAGGCTTCCCTCGCAATCTCAAAAATATCTACCCGCCTGTAGGGTTTTTCTGTTTGATAACACACGGTTATTATGTTTCGACCGTGTGTGATGTTTTTTGTTCCCACTCCCACCTGCATCCCTAAAAAATATCTGGCCGGCTCGAGGGTTTTTCTGTTTGATAACACACGGTTGTTATTTCGGGACCGTCTGCGATGCATCATCCAAATTTTCAATAGCCCCGGCATTTTACTGCCGCGTAGTAAAATTTTCAGTAGCCGCATCATTTCCTGAAACACCCCTGCCCCCCTCCACACACACACACCAAAACTTCCGCGCGCCCACACACCCACACCCTACCATGACCCCTTCCTGACTCGAAACCGTAGCAAGGTCGCCGTCACCGCCGCAAGGCCTCCATTGTCAACATCTACCGGTTGGCCCGTGTAGCTTACCCACCGAACTCCATACCCTAGCCGCCCTGAGTTTCTTAGATGACGCCTGCCAAACGCCCCCTTTCCCACAGATCCCCATCCCCATCCCCATCCCCCACTCCAGAGCGTCGCAGCCTCTGCCCGGCTACGCTTCCGATGGAGCTCGAGGAGCGACTGGCCCAAAAGAGGTGTATCGTGGCCTTTTCGCCTGACGTCGCCGAGGTGGCCGCCAAGGAAGATGACGACCATTACTGGCTGCAGCCTCCCAATCAGTGGGCTAGAGTATGCTCGTATATCGCAGATTCTGGCTACAACATTGAGGTCGTCGACAGCGACGACTGACGCAGGCTATGTCACAGGTTAAGTGGCCCACCCCCAACCCCTCGGGTTCAACTACCGTAGATCTCATCCATGGCCCCGCCACTCATCTCCTTTGGCTCGCTGTCAAGAATTTTCCATCCTACATCGCCATCGAGCCCCTTTTGTCATTTCTGAAGGACACGTTCTCCGACGCTGGCTTCGGATCCACAGCTGCAAGTCAGACCTCATCAACGGCGACCACGAGGAGGGCACCCTCTCTGGCTCTTCCAAGGGGAAAGAGCCCATCTGCGACATCAGGGAAGGCACCCTACAGCCGTGCTCTTCCAAGGGGAAGGAGCCCATCTGCGACAACATGAAGCGCACCCAGGGTCCATGCTCTTCCCATGGGAACGAGCCCATCTGTGATAAATGAGGAAACCAATGATTTGTTTTTCTGTGCCTCTTCACAGGGGGAACCCATGATTTGTTCTGCCGAGTCCCTTTTGTACTGTAGTGAGAATATGTCCAGTTTTAGTTGCTATATTTGGTTGTTTGCAGTATGCCTTATTTATTTCAGTTGTTCACAATATGATGTTCTATATGTGCAACTATTTACAGTTTTAGTTGCTATATTTGGTTGTTTGCAGTATGCCTTATTTATTTCAGTTGTTCACAATATGATGTTCTATATGTGCAACTATTTACTGTGCAGTACATTTTAATCAACACCAGTTTTAATCATACTGATAGGAATGCATATATTTGCTCGTTATTAGCCTGTTATAGCTAGCATATGCCTCTTTTAAATTTTTTTGGTGCGTTGGTTGTTTGTAGTTAGCATATGTCAAATTTCAAATGCTATCTTTGGTTGTTCGTAGTATGCCTTGTTTATTCCAATTATTCACAATGTGATGTTCTATATGTGCAAGTATGAACTGTCCAGTTCAATTTCATCAATACCAATTTTAACAATACCACTCTGAATGACTACATTTGGTTGCTGTTAAGCATGTTGTAGTTAACACGCCTTTCCATTTTTATTTAACAGTAACCAGTGTACTTAGACCGGCACAACACTAGTTTGAATGACTATACTTGCTTGTTGTTAAATGTTAGGCCTGTTGCATTTAACACACCTTTCCACTTCTTGTTTTGCTTAACTTGCGTGCTTAAACCTGCACATTGAAGCTATCGTATGGAGATTATTTTGTCTACCATGGATATATTTAGTTGATGTTTAACCTGTTGTGCTTCACATGCCTGTCGATGTACTTACACAGGAAAATTTTGGGAACGACTGCTATTTTCATCGAGGTTAGTTTCATCCCATGGATTATATATACTCACAGTTCAGGATATCGGTAGCTGGTAACATATAGGCTGGGGGCTGATAAGGGATTAATAGGTGAATCGTACTTTTAACAGAATATATCTGTAACCCATTTATCGTAGGTTAACTAGGGTCATATCTAATATAATGAGGCTACATAGCAACATGCACTGTACTGAATGTCTAAATATGCAATCCTAGGCTATATAGCAACAAGGAAGAATGTTAACTTAATGTTTTAATGATGTCTAGATATACGTACAAGAGCAGCAACAGCAACAACAACAACAACAACACAATAGCAGTTAACTGCAGCTAATCAACCGATAATTTGTAGAAATGCAATAAACTTCCTCCGGCCCATAATATAAGATGTTAATTTATCCAATCTGTGAGTATATTTGATGTTATAAGATATTATATAATGGGATGGAGGGAGTGTTGTACTGCATCATTATGCAATTGCTATTTAGTTTCTAATATTAACTTGGTGCTTTTAGGTACATATGTCATTGGTAAAGATTCGCGCTTTGGCCCTTTCTGCGTATGGGGCAATGAGATATTGATGAACCAGCATCAAATAAGGAAGCTGATAAAGATTGTTAGTAAAATGGGTCAAAAGATGGCAATTAAACTATTTGTTTACACTTTATCCAAGTCAACAGCGAACTGCAGGATGGTAAGTAATAACTCTGCAGTCTTCTTTTTACTACCCATAATGAGTTGTGTTAGATGACAATGTTTGAATCTTTTTCCTTTGCAGTGGTTCCCAAAGCAGTTTACTCAAGATTACCTCTCAAACTACGTACATGATTGGTGGGCATCCAAAGGTTAAAGTATTTGTACCAGAACAGGATGACTATCTAGATGTGTTCATGAAGACAGTGAAGGATGCGTGGTCGGCCATCACAAAGGGGTGGACTAGAGTCATTCGTGCCTTCTGCATGGAGGAGGGCAAAACATGGGCATTCCTCTTCACCTTGCTCAGCAACCAGAATGTGTTTCGCCTCTTTCTTTACTGTCTTTAATAGTACAAGTATACAACTATGGTTCATCATTCTTTATTTGGTGCTTATGTAATTCTTGAACATATATAACTGTGAATCGAATAATGCATTGGTTGTTTGAACCTGATGGATGTGGATAAAGCTATATAGCATAGTTTCAAATTCAAATTCGGTATAATTTTAAATAGCAGCAATTAAATTAGGGTGAAATTATGTTCTGCATGTTGTTACGGCGCACACGGTCAGTAAAATACAAACGTGTGTGATATACACCATAATCCGACACGGTTCACGGAGAGAAAACATGTGCGAGCATGCACACAGTTGCCGTTTGCAAAGCATTTGTGATGTCAGACAATGTCACAAATGGTGCGAGCAAATTAAATATTTGTGATAGTCGCCTTATCTTACAGGATTTACAATCATGAACTGTTTCTAATTTGGTACGCATCGTAAACGTTGCACCACAGAATAGCGATAGTTATCCTGTATGACACTGTTATGACGCTCCAACGTTTTTTAATACTACCCGACACTCGTACGATGATTAGCTAAATAGTTATCGCATACGATTGGAGAAAAGTGAATGTGTGTGATTGTCCGCTTATCATACACGTCCTATAATCTTGAATTGTTTATAATGGGCCGCGCATCGTAAATGTAGCACCACAGAATACCGACTGCGATGGTAATGCCAGCACACACGGGTAGCAAGGATGGAGTGTTTGGGATATTAGATATATCCCAAACAGTTGTGTGAAGAATCACCTTTGGGTTAGCTGCGGGCATCGCCTACGCTTTCTTTCTGGTCGTGTGGGAAGGACCCCCCTATCGCCCACACTAGCAAGGCGACGGCTTAAAATACCGTCGCGGAAAGGGGTTAAAAACCGTTTGTATAGCAGCTCGCTGTACTAGTGATAAGTCCACTCAGACAGCTCGACATCACTCGAACGACCACCCGTCACTCGGCTGGACAAACCACCACTCAGACTAAAGAGGTGAACGGACGGCGTGTGAGATGCAACAGTCGAAGAATTCTAAGTCGCCCTTAAGGCAGAGTCAATACTTGCGTTACCTGTAACTACTGTAGCAGAAGCTCGTAACACCTATAACTGACGCAGTGAATGTCATTAAGTGGCCTAGCGACATGGAGGACATGGGGCTACAGGGCATTCTATATAAGTCGCACCCCACCCCCTGAGCTAGGGGCGAACAACCTTTGTAATCATACCCATCAAATCAAAACAAGCCCCAGGGCACGAGACGTAGGGCTGCTACCTCTGCCAAGAGGTGCCTGAACTCGTTAAACACCGATTGTTACACCTGTGCCATAGCAAGGTTCTGCCGCTTATTCGTACCCCTCGTACTCATTGCCAGGATCGTAACCCAGACACCGGGTCTTCATCATTGTTTATCATAACCAGTATTAAATGATTGATGTTGTTAAGGCCGGCTCAGATGGCTACTCTTTCTAAATCCAAAATGGTAGCTTACAGCAAGGAGCATGATATAATAAATTACTAGTGGCAATTCGCAAATTGGATTATTGCAATACTACCAAGAAGGACAAAAAAATCAAGTAAGGATATCATGGCAACTGGCTTTATTAAAGGCAATGAAATATGAAGTGTTATGCAAGTCACCACTCCTGATGGATTTAGCAACAAACTTAGCATTGATATGGAAAGTACCCAGCAACATCAAACAGATAAGGACATTAAGTTTCCAAGTTTATTACAAGACCATTGGGCCAAATATCATTGTTTTTGCTTAAATATGAGTATTCTACTGCAAATTGTCCCTCAGATTCAGGCAAGTTTTTCTCCACAATTGTCAAACGCCAGGTCTTCAAGAGTTGGTTTGGCCGGCTTTTCCTTGGTTTTCACCTTGAGTCCTGGGGGTTACAATTTTTTGAAGTTGGAAAAGGTTGGAGTATATATTACAGAAGTCTCGAGCTGCTGCAGGTCAAGATGGCAATGGGGCCTCGAAACCCGCGTCCCCGCGGGTTTTTACCCTATTAGGGGACGGGGATGGGCGTCTTTTCATCCCCGTGGGGCTGTTGTGAGGCACATTATACAACCCGACACGTTTCGTGGGTTTGCACCCGTTTCGGTAGTCCCCGAACCCGAAACCCGGCAAACCCGGCAAAATACATTTTTTTACCAAGCACTGATCCGGCGCAGGCCAACCCAAAGCTATCGAGCCTGAGCAACCGAGCCCCCCACCCCCAGCGTCGAAGGCCAAACCAACCCCTCGTTGGGTGGCCAGTATCGCTTGCTCCTTCCCCCCCCCTCGCTCGAGCCCTCATCTCTCTCTCTCCCACAGATTACCTAAGCCTATACCTAGGACCCCAGCCGCCGACTGGCTCGATCCCATCTCGCAAGATCCGCTGACCATGATCTGCACCGGCGAGCCTCCTCCCTCCATGTTTTCTCCACCGCCGCCGGTCTAATTTGGAGAAAGGGCGCCACCACCGGTGACGAACCCCATGGTGGCCTCTTCATGTCCCAAGTCGGGTGAAATGGCGCCGCCGCCGGTGCCGCCGGCGTAGTCTGCAGCCACTCGCCGCCTTCCTCTCTCTACTACAACTACGCGGGGAGGTGGTGGAAGGGCCGCAGGCCGTGGCCATCGTGGAAGAGGAGGCAGAGGGCTTTCAAATCCGATTCCCGAGCCTCCATCCAACATCAACATTCGCAAGAAGGTATTTTGAGCGAATTTTGATCTTCCCTAGGACTTGGCCTTTGATTTGGCATTGGAAGATTTGAAGATGGTCTTTTCGAGGCTTGGAGATGTGAAAGATGCCATGATGATTCCAACTTTAAATTGATTTGTGAACTATAAATTCTATTTCAGAACTTATGTATTGGACCATTTCGTCTCGTTTGTGCTCGTGATTTGTGAACCAAGAATTCTATTTTAGAACTTGTGTAATTGCACATCTTGTTGAACCATGTATGGCTGAAATCTGATCATCTTTGTTGCTGAAATGTGGTATCGTGCTGCTGAAATACACTCTATATAGTTGTTGAGCCATCTACTATTGTTTTTTGTTGAAATTTGCTCAAGTTATGCTGCTGAAATGTGCTTTGTTTTGCTGCTGAAATGTTATTCTTTGTCGCCACTATGTTTGTTTAAATATTTTGATTTTCTCGTGGGTTCCCCATGGGTTCCACGAAACCCGAAGGGTTTAGGGGACGGGCGGAAAACTAGCCCCGCGCATGGTGATGGGGACAGGGACGGGTTTACGATTTTCTCGTGGGGATGGGTTTGGGAAGGCAAAACCTGATGGGTTTCGTCCCCGTTGCCATCTTGAGCTGCAGGCAATACAACCCGACACTTAGGGGCTACAGTGGATTAGATTTTATTCTAGAATGGAAGGAAAAGTCCGGGGTCGCTGTAGGCACACAACCCGGCACTTGGGGGCTACATTACTCCAATCAAGATTACATTAAGTATGAAAGTACCATGTCACTTCAAGCATGCACCACGACACTTGGGGGCTAATGCATTTTCATTTTAAGCTACTTTCATTGACGACCCGGCTAGCTATTAATAGTGAGCCAGCCCTTGGGGGCTACATTCATTGACTCTACAGATGGTTCAACCTCTAGATTGATGAGGACAGCTAACCAAACCCTTGGGTGTACACTATTTGCAGCTATACATCTACAAATATCAAAAGTTAAGTTCAAGTTCCAGGTTGCTGCAGGCAAGTCAACCCGGTACTTGGGGGCTACAATGTTCAGTTGTTAAAACATATCATAATGTCCAAATTGAAGACCTGGCCCATTACATACCGATGAGCTGGCCCTTGGGGGCTACACATGTGAAATGCAAGACATTCAGTTTATGACTGGTGACTCAGATTAACAACCCGGATTTCTTCAACATTGCAACATTTATATTTAAGCAAGTCTTAAGCTATCACTATGTTCTAAGACTTGGGGTCTACAGGTAATACAGATATAAGGGAGGAACACGGTCAAGTTCTTAGTTTTGAGCGAACCGGGTATCATATTCTTGGTGGAGAAATTTGTAAAGTTTATCTCCTCTAAGCTATTCAAAGAAGGCCTGGAAAGCTGGCTCAACATCATATGGATTTTTTTAACTACCAATATTTTCATCAAGCCGAAGCATTGAAAGCCGGCTCAACATCAAAAGGGTTTTTATTCCCAATTTTTTTATCAAGTCGAAGCATTGAAAACCAGCTCAACATCAGATGGATTATTTTTTTCTATATTTTTCTGCGAGAATTCATTGTCAGCAAGTTCATTGTTAAGCTAGAATATTGAAACGACAAAGAAACCTAGATTTTTCCAGGAGCTGGTTCATTGAATAAGCCGGCCATTTGAATGAGCCAGTCCTTTAACATAATAATTAGTTTTATTCCAGGAGCTTAGCATGAACAAATTCAGGCTAACCTGGGGGCTAATGTTGGGGATATTCCCCACGATTATAACCCAGCTAAAGGTTTGACCCGGCCTAAAGCTTGAATGCTCTATGGGTCGCCCCGTTCTCCGGGTTAAGATAAGATGACAAGAGGGAATCCAGGGCTGAGTGACAAGACCCATTTGGAGCCCGGCTTGACAAGAGTCCGATGGGCCGGCTTGCAGAGAAGGTCCAAGAAGAGGAGACCTGGTTTGCTATTACCGGCTTAATGGATCATACACGGGATGGATACTTCCTGACTTGGAAGGCACAGAAGATCAATAAGACTTAGAGTAGGACTCCAGTTAAGAGTAGGACTCAAACTCTATTTTAAACCCCAGGGACCCTGCTATTATATAAAGTGGGCTCTGGGGTAGCTCTATTGTAAACCCCAAGTACAAGTTAAGGACAAGTAGGGACAGACAGACAAATTAGTAGCTCTCGAGGTAGAGGTAGCCAAACAACACCCTTCTAATCGAGATCATCATCATCAATAGCAATCAAGAAGGATGTAGGCTTTTACCTGCACCGCGAGGGGCCGAACCTGGGTAAACTCGTGTCTCTCGATTCTGACCAACCCCGTTCAAGCTACCACCTAGTTGCGATGACCTCATAACGTAGTCCTTTCACGAGGACATCTGCCGTGACAAAACCACGACAGCTTACTTAGGACCTTCAGTGCTGCTAGTACCAAAAAGAGATGCTCCAGCTGACGGGATGCTCATTGGGACACCCAAGGGGCCATTTCAGGCAGTCTTTGAGCTTGTAGTGTTTTTTCTCCTCTACTCCTTGAGGTTGTTCAAAAGGGTCCACATCGTCAAAACCTTCTCAGAACTTAGACACAGACACTCTAGCCAACTTATGAATGAGTTTACCCCTTGGGCACAGGGGCAATACCTATTGCAACATCTTTTAGTTTGTCATCCACCTTGGCCTAGAGAGTGCATGCCGCATCGTTCAAGCGGTGATAATTACCGTAAGGGCGTCGATGATCTTGCCTGATTGAGAGACACGTAGGATGGGATGATGGGCTGCACTGCGCGCTGGATCCTTATCCAATTTCATGCTGGATGGCGCCGACATCATCACGTGGGCTGGCGGTGCTTCAACAACCTGCCCTATGGCCGCAAGGTCCTTCACGGACTGAACTAGCATAGGCCACAACACCGACACAGCAGCATTGTGGAAGCTACTATTTTGTCATCGAAAGATTCTCCAAGTCTTCTTTAATTTCGGCCATTTTCTGATTTATTATTGCCCTTTTCTTCTTTCTAACCTTGAGGTCTTCCGGGTAATGTATGCGCTAGCTTTGATGTGTGTCGGCACGAGTCACACGAGTAGTCGCCGGCTTCTCTAACAGTTATGTGCCGAAGACCATGTTTGAAGCGTTTGTCACAGGGTCATTCTACCACACAGACAACTCCTCTAAGGTCTCAGGTTGCGGATAAAACGCTTTCTACAACATGGATGTGACAGTTTAGAAACATGACTTTTGGTAAAGAAATTAGTTCATGAAGGTAACAAAAAACATTAGATTTATTTAATTACCATGAGTTTTCGACTTCAAGCATCTTCGCGTCCTTTATGACAAGCTCATTCTTGTCGGAATCCCAACAACTCTGGACATGAAGAAAATTATTATGCTGTTTGTTATCGAATTTCTTATATGGATTAGATTTGCCTGCCGCCTCAAACATGGCTTCTTCCTTGGACCCCCTCTTCCTCTTTCCTGGGTAACCACAACGTCCCAAGTTGTGGACTCCTATATTCCCCGCCTTCATATTTTTTCCCAAGACTTCCAACTCCTTGGTTTTTGGATCTTCAAGATTATTCCTGAGGTCTCCCAATCAGCTTGGCCAATCATAGGCCACCTATTATATACATCATCAAATCTAATTTTTTCTTGAGGTATTGTACTTTCCTTGGAAGTCCATCCACTCAAAAGTTTGGAAGACATGGAGAGGGCTATCCGGTAGATGCTTTTCTTCTCATTTCTGTCCTCATCCGGGAACATGTATGTTTCATGCAGCTTTGTTAATAGGTTTCTTCGCTTTCAGTGTTATCATCATACCTCACTTTTCTGTCATTGATGTTAAACGTCTCACGAACGATGTGGCCTAGCTTTTTTGTATACCCTTCCTCGGCATTCATGGACCTAGAGGTGTTCCCTTAGGGCCTACTCGAGTCAAAACAATCCTAGCAGGCTTGCTTTGCTTGTTCCGGTGACGAGGATTTCGTTCCTATTGCCGCCTCATACCGGCCCGCTGGTCCCAGCTGCTTCCTTGTGCTCACTTGTGTGGTCGGCATACTCCTGCTCACTCGTGTCTTCATGCCTATCAGACATCTATTCATGCTCACTAGGGTGGTCCTTGTACTCATTCTCACTCGGGTTACCCTGCCCATCTGTCGAATAATAACTGTGGGTGTCGGCACTAACAGGATCGGACGGCGGTTTAGAGGCATGGCCGCCTGAATGGCTACTCTTCAAAGAAGAGCCAGAGCCATGATCTTGTGAAGACATTTCTAGAAAACATATATGAGCCCCCCGCTCTCACCGCCGCCGGGGTCTGAGTCCCTAGTCGGCATGGGGCCAAGCTCGTTGGTCCCGGCATCAGAGGCCGTGTAACGACCCGAGACCGACGCTCCAGACACCTTCCATGTTTCTCGTTGTCGCCGTGTGTTTTATTTGTTTGTTGCATTTCATTATGTCATCATTTGCATTGCATCGGCACTCCGTTGCCGTCATGTTTTCAAAACTTGCATCCGCTCGTAGTTGTCGCGTCTTCCTGTTGCCTTCGTTGACCATTCCGAGACCAACTGTGTTTTCGATTTCCCTCTTGTCAAACCACGTAACCTCTCTTGACAGCCCGCAGCCCCCTCGCGTTCACGTCCGAAACTCCCCCGAACCCGATCCGGTCAGCCGTCACCGTTGGGTCCGGATCATCCCCAAACATCCCTAAAATATCTTCGTTTTCTTATTTGGACTTCCCTAGCCTATTTATCTCAACCATCCGATTACGATAGGAGGGTCCTTCTAACTCTAAACTTGCCACCGTACCTATAAATATTAGTCTAACCCTAGCCCCTACCTGTCCAATCCACCAATTCCCGAGCAGCCGCCGCCGCTCCTCGTTTTCAGCTCCACCCCAACCAGCAGCATCCACCTCTTCCTCCAGATCCAGCCAGTCAACCCTCCTCTGCACCGTCGGATCTGTGATCCAATGGATCCCGCGTGACTCCCGGATCCCGCAGCTCCACCCATCGGCCGCAGCCTCCTCGATCCAATCTGGATCGGGAGGGAGTCCCTAGCGCCGCCCGTCCCAGCCGCCCTTTGCCTCGCCGGACCGCTGCCGCCGGCGCCCACAGGACCTCGCCATCGGAGATGAGCGCCACCACCCCATTCTTCTTCTCCATCCCATTTCTCCCTCTCATCTCTCGCTTGTTCTCTGTTGCAGCAACCATGGTGCTGCAAGCCTTGTCCCCGCCACCTACCAGGTCGGGAGGCCCGCATTCCCGATCGTACTCGCCGTTTTCGTGCCATCCCCGACCTCCTCAACCTCGCCTGCTGCTGTTTTCACAAGATCCGCCATGGCCATGGAAGTCCCAAGCTCTGTCTCTTCACCGCCGGGGTTTCCCCAGCCGTCGCCTGCCTCGTCATCATCGCGCCAAGGCCAACACCCCTTTGCTCAGCCCACCTCGCCTGCCTCCCCTGCATCATGCCTCGTCGCCAGGAGCTCGTCCCCAAGTCCCGCCAGCGCTGCCTCGCACCTGCTTCACAGCGAGCCGCTGCCCCGCGTTGACCTGCTGCTCAACCTCAAGGTCGCCGGCATGGGTCCCGCCAAGCCGTCGCCGTTCCTTCTCCGGTGCCCCGTCCCTGTCAGAGTTGACCTCCACCGCAGGCCGGCCGCCAAGACGCAGGAGCAGTGTCGGTGTCAAAACCGGCAGATCTCGGGGTAGAGGGTCCCGAGCTGTGGATTCTCGGATCAATGGTAACAGGACGATGAACATGGTGCTTTACCCAGGTTCGGGCCCTCTTGATGGAGGTAAAACCCTACGTCCTGCTCTTGTTTATATTGATGAAGTATCAAGATACAGAGTTGATCTACCATGAGATCATATATTGGGGTCTAAACCCTAGGGGTATGATGAGTAATGTCATAATCTATCTATCAACGAGCCTGGCCTCGGCTTATATAACATACCGAAGGCCTAGGATAACAAGAGTCCTAGTCGGCTACGTCGGTGGAGAGGAGTCCTTGTCTTGATCACCAAGTCTTGTGGAATCTTCCTCGTATATGTCATCGGCTGTCCGAACTAGCCCATTAGTGAATTGCCATGGGGGTCCTCGGCCCAACCCACTGGTCGGGAGATGACATGGTGAGTACCCCCTAGTCCAGGACACCGTCAGCAGCCCCCTGAACCGGTCTTCAAGTTGGGGACGCTCCTCGGTTCTTCCGAACTGTTCTTCATATTCGACCGTTGGTCTTGAAAACTTGTTCAACAAATCTTCCCATCTCTGATCTTGAGGATCGCCGAGGTATATCCGAAGAGTTCATACGTCGGGTATCCGAGGAGTCTTTTAAGTTCTTGGTCTTTATCAATGCCGTGTTATTTTTTACGCCATACCTCGTGTTCGAAGTTTTTCCCATGTGGCGGTACCCTCTTGCATCCGAACTCCAACGCCGGATAGCATTCGAGGTATATCTTAGCAGCCGAGCTCCAACGCCTATCTGTATCCGAGCTCTAGCGCCGGACTGCATCCAAGGAGGCATAAAGTACCTCATCTTTAAAAAAGTTCGAAGGAGGTTATCCGAGCTTAATGTCGAAAAAGTTCTCTATAGAGTCAGCCATTCGCAGCCGAGCTTTATGCTGGACTGCTTCCGAGGCGGCCTCTCATAGGCAAGCACCAACGTCGGATCGCATCCGAGGTGCCATCTCACAGCCGAGCATCAATGCCGGCTGTATCCGAGATGTCATAGATTACCTCGGTCTTGAAAAAGTTAAAAGGGGTAAACCGAGCTTAATGCCGGAGATGCCCTCTATGGGGCTAGCCACTTGCATCCAAGCTTTATGCCGGACTGCTCCCGCGGTGGTGCACCACCTGGGCTGTGGGCTGATTTTTGTGAATTTAATTCCGATTTGTGCAATTTATTCTATGCCGAGGTATATAGCCAGTAGCCCTCAAGGTGTGTGTCCATTGGATGTCTGGCATGCACCTGAAGGATAGCATAAAATCGCAGATCCTAGTAGCCCCTGAGACTCAGGTCGATTCACGAAATTGGCCTGAGGATCAATTCCCAGCTCGGCAGCATACTTAGGAATAGAAACGCGATGTAATATATTAGAGAAAATAATGATCGGCAGACGGGCCCTTGAGAGAGGGTCTTGAAAAGTTGCCGTAATATATCAGCTTGATACCGAATAGGTCCATGACGGTACCTATTGTTGTCCGAAGACGCGTTTGCCCATAGCTCGGTCAAGCCGAACACTGGGCATTATGCATTTTCTGCATTGAATAGGCAATGCAGTAGCCCCCGAGCCACTGGTCGGGTGGCAACACCTGATCAGGGGATCGATGTGCCCCTTTAATATTTGTATATGATAAGCACGAAGCCCAGTAGCCCCCGAGCCTTAATGTGGGCATGGGTGGCCGAATTAAGGATCGATATTCGTTTGACAAAAAATTCGTTGTGTTTAACACAAACTTCTCGGAAAGAGAATAAAGATCTCTTAAAGGAGATAGAGCTAACGAAAGCTGAGCTCACCAACGTCGGCCTCAAGGGGCTTAATAGATAGGAAATCAATGCCAATAGGGAATTATGAGAGCGTTATGTCAGCAATTAATTGACTTTTGCTCGCAATTTATGTGTAATGATTCTATGTACCCAAGTACTTTACATCATTAATATTCAGATCCGCATTGTACAAAACTTTGTTTGACCGACCATCGGCTTCAACCTCCTCGGCCAGTAGCCGGGGAGTATTTGTCCCACTTTATAAAGCCTTTATAAGGGCAAAGATTTATGAGAAACGAGGCAATCCGGCCATACGGTTTTATAAACAAAGGTATGCGGAGAGATATGTTATATTACTATTTAAGAAATATCTTCCAAAGAAAATAGTTCCGCTATCGGTTTCTTTCTTTGGGTTCTCATGCCGACCATGATCATGAAATCTCATCTCCGATCAATGTGGGAAGAAAGTATTGAGGATTTAGTTAGGGGAGAGTTCCCGAATTCTGTGGTCCATGATGAACCAGAATTTTTGCTTCCATCGTTGCCGACCAATTATATCCTTTAAGATGGCTAGCTTTCGGCTTCACCCAGTCTGAGGTACTAATCCGGATGACCTGGTAGTAACAATCACAGAGGTGCTCCCTTTACCGCCTAGCCGAACAATCGGGAACGTAGGGGTAAGCATAGGAGCCAGGCAACCCAGCTTGGCCAAAATCTTAAGTCAAATTGATGCATATTTATGGCTTTAATATGATAATTATGGAAGGCAAATTCTCCATTGAGACTGTTTATAGCCTGAAAGTGGCCCATCGTCGGCTTCCACCCCTTTGTAGATGCTACACAGGGTGTTTCCGTACTAACAATACAACCCTTAGCCGACGTCTCGGTGCCCGAAGGCGGTTGTGTTAGCGGAAACGAGGCAATCAGATATGCAGGCTTTATAACTTTCACTTAGTCATAGGAGTTTGAAGTTCGGGGCCAGTTACTAGCCCCCGGTTAGTGTTCGGCGTCAGCCGGGGTCAAACCAGTAACACTTCGGCCAATCTTATGAAAGGCCCATTGTTTAATACGGTCATCGGATCGCCGACCAGTTTACGCTCATTGTGACAGTCAGTTTTCGACTTTCTCCACTGAGGTACTTGACCAGTTAAACCGGAAGTACAATCGCAGTGGTTCTCCCTTTGCACTCCTAGCCGAACAAAGCGGAACGTAGGAGACAAGCACAGGAGCCGGGCAACCCAACTATTGACCAAAGACACAATTTGAAACTGGTGCATATATAAGCAATATCCGAAAACGTTTTGCCGAGGACTCCTCGGAGTGCCTTGGCTTTTGGTGGGTTCGGCTCTAGTCGCAGCCCCCCGTTGATATTGCCGAAGCTTTAAATGTGTCCGGCGTCGTATTGTGAGACTTATGCTGGAAACACACAAATACGTTAAAAGTGCCATAAGCATGGAAAACCAAAAAATTTAGTAAAACCTTTACATTCGAACTAAATCAATTGTTCGGTGCCAATCCGAAAATTGGTCTTAAAATAATTTTCTCCTTTCGTCATGCTTTAACATGACACATCCGATCTCAAGACTTCAGGCGGGTCAGCCTTCAGTTTCAACCTCCTATTCCCGAAGGCGGAGTGCTTCTCAGGCCAGTTTAACGAACTAAACTCGAGTGGCTTTAGAGAAAAAATAGTCTATTCGGCTATTGACCACACACTCGAGCCGAGAAATGAGTGATAGAAAAAGACTTTGCAATGACTTAGAAAAGAAAGAAAAAAAACATTTATTATAGAATGGCTCATATGAATTTTAGGAGCCCCAGTTAACTTGGGTAAAACAAGTGTTTTTAACAAACAACGCATGTGAGCATGGTCGAACCGAACACAAATTAAAAATGTAAAAACTTTGAGCATGAAAGCGACTTAGCTGGTTAATGTGTTCGGTGTTGATGATGTGGGCCGAGCTTGCGGTGGGTCGAGGTCCCAATCCCCAAGCCGGTCCCGAGGTGCCCGAGCGAAGAGCTCGGCTCGATTAAGTGGCGATGCCGCACGATCGATGTGGCGAGCCAAAGCCCCTGGTCCAGCCGAGGTGACAAAAACCCTCATGACCGATGTGATGAAGAGCTCGGCGGAAAAAAGAAGTGTTTAACAATCAACGTTTGAACGAACAACTTTTTTGTTTAACACAAATATAATGTTTGGTTGAACCGAACAAGAAATAAAATAAAATAAAAACTTTAAAAAAAAAACTGAGCATGGAGGCGACTTAGCTGGTTAATGTGCTCGGTATTGTTGACGAGGTCCGAGCTCGTGGCGGGACAAAGACGTAGTCCGCAGCCTAGCCAAAGTCCCAGCCTCCAAGCCCGAGGTAACCGAGCGAGGAGTTTGGCTTGATGAGGTGGTGATGCCGCACGGTCGATGTGGCGAGGCGAAGCTCCCGTTCCAGCTGACGTGACGAAGTTGGTCGGCTGGTTACGCCGAAGTCACTGGAGTAGGCTGATGAAGAGATGGCGAAGCCCCCTGTCTAGCTGAGGTGACGGGGCAGGTCGGTAGTAGGACGTTTGCAGCCCCATGCCGGCCGAGGTGTCGAAGCAAGTCGGCGTTATGGACATCGGCTTGGTCAGCCGGATTAGTATTTGGGATTTCTTCGGAATCATCCTCCAGTACTACGGTGCGAGGGGCGAGTCCGGCCAGGGTTGACTCCTGATGTTCGGACGCCGAAGTCGCGTCCAGGATTGAAGCTGGATACGGGATAAGAGAGGCGAGTCCGGCCGGAATTGACTCCCGATCTTCGGACGCAGAGGTCACCTCCAGGCTTCAAGAAGCAATAGTGCGGCGATACCGTCGCGGGCCGGATCTTGTGACGCGGTCGATGCCTGCTTGATGAAGTGACCATGCAGCGATGCCGGTGTGCTCGCTCTGTATAATTCGTGGGGCGACATTGTTGGTGATGATTTACCCTTCACGATGACAAACTCTTGTTCGGCTTGTCGAGATAATGATCCGAAGAGGTTGAGTTCGGCTCGATGAAGCGACGACCTGTCTGGCGTAAGTCGGCAGCCCTGCGGAAACATTGTCAGGCTGGTTTGACACTGGCGCAACGGTGAAGGTTACCTCCGAAAAGGAGCAAAATTTGTGAGCATGTGTTCGGAAACAAAACACAATACCCTAGAAAGAGATTCCTCCAAAAAGGTTGTCCAATATCCCGTTCATGAAGAAAGATGAACTCAGGTCAGATTCGTGTTCACGCAGAAAACAGATCAGAAAATAGATGCGCTCATTGGAGGTTTCCCGGAGTTTGAACGGTCGGATCGAGCTGAAATTTTGAGGGGTGATTTATATGGCAATTCCGCAACAATAAGGACAAAAATGTAACAATCACGAGTCATGATGTGGCCAAGTATCATTTTGTGCAATTTTTATAACTAAAGTTTTCTTTCCAGAGAACTAAAGATATATTTTACACGATGGCAAAGGCGGGTAATTTTGTTTAACTTTATGTCTGAAATTCCATTAGTAAGATCGATCGGTCATGGTTTGTTGAGGTATCAAATAAATTAGCGGATGCGCCTGATAATCGTGCGATTTTCTAGCATATTTGTCTAATTTGACCGGTACTTTGCTTTTAGTATAGAAATATAATAGAATAGATACATTGTTATAGTTGGTAATATTGTCTTCCATCAGTTTTACCATGCACTCTGTAATTGTGTACTGTCTGGATTTGTGATTGATTAAATACCACCATCGGAGCGTGTTGCTGTTTTGGTTTGGCCTAGATGATAGCTGAAGAAGCAGCAAAATAGGTTCAGATCCTTGCCTATAGTTTTATATGCGTTGGGAGAAATCCCATCAGCTGGTATAGTGCATTTGGCAGATAGCGGAGTTCAACGTGGTTACAGACAGCACACATCGGTAGCAGTCGGAGCGAATCGTCAGCTGAAGATAAATAAACACTTATTGGACGTGGCTACCTAGTGCCATGCTTAGTTTATACAGTGGTTGTCTCCGCTAGGCGAGAAGTCAAATCGAGCTGGGGATCATGGCAGGAATACAGCGCTGTTCTTTGGACATTGACCACAACAACCCGGTGACAGGGACCCACGCCGAAGCACGCACATAGATACCCCACTGACCCGGCAATAATAACCCGAACCACTTCGTTGAGAGCACGATGACCGCGCGACAGCGATGGCACGATTACCCACAAGGGTTCAAGTTATAGTCTTAACATAGGTGCTCACATTATTTCTAACGACCGTGACAGATGACAAAAGCTTACTCGGTATACCATGCATGACCACAAAGTTGATGTTGCTAGAACATAAAACTCTGAAGTACGTCTTTACCCATAAGAACATAAGCTATTACGGTGGTCGGGCAGATGTGGCGAGTCTGCTAGAGTTTTTCTAATGTTTTATTGGCAACAATAAGAAATAAAATGTAACGATCATGAGTCATGATGTGGCCAAGTATCATTTTGCGTAATTTTTATAATTAAAGTTTGTTTTTCAAGAGGACTAAAGATATATTTTACGTGATGGCAAAGGTGGGTAATTTTGTTTAACTTTATGTCTGAAATTCCATTAGTAAGATCGACCGATCATGGTTTGTTGAGGAATCAAATAAATTATAGGATGTGTATGATAATTATGTGATTTTCATGCATATTTTTCTAGTTTGACCTATACTTTGCTTTTAGTATTGAAATATAATATAATAGATAGATTGTTATAGTTGGTAATTTAGTCTTACATCAGTTCTACCATGCACTAGGCAATTTTGGTAGGTGTCGGTGTCAAAACCGGCAGACCTCGGGGTAGGGGTCCCGAGCTGTGGATCTGATATCGATGGGGAACAAGGGACGATGAACACGGTGTTTACCCAGGTTCGGACCCTCTCGAAGAGGTAATGCTCTACGTCCTGCTAGATTATATTGGATGTATAGTATGGTTACAGAGTAGATCTACCTCGAGATCAGAATGAGCTAAACCCTAAGGTGATAAGGTGATGAATGTAGCTCTGCCCCTAAAGACTACAACCCTCGATTTATATAGGCACCGGTAGTGTTAGGGTTACGGAAGAGAGATTACAATGAGGGACAAAGAGATCCCGCCTATCCTTGACTTGGATCTCTTGACTGCATGCATTGGAAGTGGAAGAACTGCCCGAAGGCTTTACAAGGGCAGTATCAGGGTTATATTAAGAAGCCTACCATCATTCCTAAAGCAGTTGCATTACATGATCTTTGGATTTGGTACGCTCTTTTTGGCATGCTCGGGTCTCACAAAGATATCAATATGCTGCAACGATCGCCGTTGTTTGCGAGACTGACTGAAAGAAAAGCTCCTCCTTGCCACTATACTGTCAATGGACATGATTACAACATGTGATACTATCTGGTTGACGGTATCTATTGTCCATGGGCTATATTTGTCAGCACCATCTCTAACCCAGCTGGCCAGAAAAAGGCTCACTTTGCCCGAAGACAAGAAGGAGCTAGAAAGGATGTGGAGAGCGCATTTGGAGTTCTGTAGGCCCGTTTTGCAGTTGTTCATGGACATGCAAAAGTATGGATTCCAGACACATTGTGGATGGTGATGACATGTTGTATGATCATGCACAACTTGATCATCGAGGATAAGAGTGACGATGCTGCCGCGGCACTGGATTTTGAGAACATGGGTGATCCTATCCAACTCCCCGACCAGAATACGGCCAGGTTTGAAGAGTTTATTAAAATGCATCAACAAATTCGGTATCGACCAACTGAAGAGCAGCTGAAGGTAGATCTGATTGAGTATCTGTGGGCGATGAACAGGGACAACAATGTTGGGATGTAATATTTGAATTTTCTTTAAATTTGAACTAGTGTTGCATGCGGCTTTTGAACGTCTGTATCCTTTGCATGCGGTTATTTGATAGTGCGGCTTGAAAGAAATGAGGAAGCCCGGATGTATGCGTCTATCGTTGAATGGCATCCTTCCTCGTCCGTGTCCGCGGACTGGTCTCCCCTGTATGCAGACTGATGCCGGAGAAAATTTGCGGGTTGCCGTTGGAGATACCCTTACTGCATGGATTTGTCATTGACTAAATTGCACCATCGGAGCGTGCTGCTGTTTTGGTTTGGCCTTGATGTTAGCTTAAAAGCAGCAAAATAGGTTCTGACCCCTGCGTATAGTTTTATATGGGTTGGGAGCAATACCATAAGCGGGTACAGTGCATTTGGCAGATAGCCGAGTTCAACGTGGTTACAGACAGCACACAGCAGTAACGGTCGGACCGAATCGCCAGTTGAAGATAAGCTTATTGGACGTGGCTACCTAGCGCCACGCTTAGTTTATATACAGGGATTGTCCCCGCTGGGCCAGAAGTCAAATCAAGCAGGGGATCATGGCAGGAATACATCGCTGTTCTTTGGACATTGACCTCAACAACCCGGTGACACGGACCCCACGCCGAACCACGTAGATACCCCGCCGACCCGGCAATAATAACCCGAACCACTTCGTTGAGAGCACGATGACCGCGCGACAGCGGTGGCACGATTACCCACAAGGGTTCAAGTTATAGTCTTAACACCTGTGATTGGATGGTTAGAGGGGCTGTATTATCTCAGTCCACCAGGGTTCAAATCCTGGTGCTCGCATTTATTCCTGTATTTATTTCAGAATTTCCGGCGATGCGCATTCATAGGGGTGAGAGCATGCGCGTGTATATGAGCGCTTGCGTCTGTACTGTGTTTAAAAAAAATGCGAGCACGCTTAGTTTATATTGGATGTATAGTATGGTTACAGAGTAGATCTACCTCGAGATTAGAATGAGCTAAACCCTAAGGTGATAAGGTGATGAATGTAGCTCTGCCCCTAAAGACTACAACCCTCGATTTATATAGGCACCGGTAGTGTTAGGGTTACGGAAGAGAGATTACAATGAGGGACAAAGAGATCCCGCCTATCCTTGACTTGGATCTCTTGACTGCATGCATTGGAAGTGGAAGAACTGCCCGAAGGCTTTACAAGGGCAGTATCAGGGTTATATTAAGAAGCCTACCATCATTCCTAAAGCAGTTGCATTACATGATCTTTGGATTTGGTACGCTTTTTTTGGCATGCTCGGGTCTCACAAAGATATCAATATGCTGCAACGATCGCCGTTGTTTGCGAGACTGACTGAAAGAAAAGCTCCTCCTTGCCACTATACTGTCAATGGACATGATTACAACATGTGATACTATCTGGTTGACGGTATCTATTGTCCATGGGCTATATTTGTCAGCACCATCTCTAACCCAGCTGGCCAGAAAAAGGCTCACTTTGCCCGAAGACAAGAAGGAGCTAGAAAGGATGTGGAGAGCGCATTTGGAGTTCTGTAGGCCCGTTTTGCAGTTGTGGAGAGGTAATACCCTACGTCCTGCTCAATTATATCGGATGTATAGTATGGTTACAGAGTAGATCTACCTCGAGATCAGCATGAGCTAAACCCTATGGTGATGAGGTGATGAATGTAGCTCTACCCCTAAAGACTACAACCCTTGGTTTATATAGACACCAGTAAGGTTAGGGTTACCGAAGATGGATTACAATGAGGGACAAAGAAATCCTGCCTATCCTTGACTTGGAGGGCACACCACGGCTTCACAGATCTTCTGTCGTTATGCTGCTTCACCAGTCCGGCCCATATTCAATGGGCCCACCCCCTGAGGACCCCTTAGTCCATAGCTCTCTCAGTAGCCCTCGAACTTGCCTCCAACGCCAAGGCTTGTTTCCGGCATCTGCTCACCTAACTGCATTCGGCTTGCGAGGCGAGCTCTCCTGTTTGCTTTTCTCATGTTCGGAGTCAAGTGATGTCCGGAACCTGAAATGACAGTTTTACTTAGCCACGAAGGCGAAATTTTTTCAAGTGCGAATAGTGCCTTCATCTGACAACTTTTCCTCTTTCAATTGAAGAGTCGCATCCAGCCATAACGTCAAGCGGTTAGTATTTCTCGGAGCGCGGCTCGACGCCGACGGCACGTCTCATCAAGTTGGAGATTGTGCTCCGCCTTTCAGGGGATATGGTCAATGATTTCGATTCCCCACCCCGCACATAACGTTGCGAGCGTATCGGGAAGTGGAGACGCTCGCGGCGTGAAAAAAAGGGACTCTTAGTTTATCTGCAGCCTATAAAGGGGGGATCTTTTACAGTTTGCGTCCCACACCTTCCCCCACCTCTCGCTTGCGCAGTTACTCAGAGCTCCTGCGCCCCCTTCTTTCTGCTTCCACAACGAAACATTCCCCGTCTCCTCTAGCCATGGCCGGATCTGGAGCCAACGGGAAGTGGGAGGCCTCCATCGTCACCGATAGCGACATCCTGAAGATGAAGCAGGCCGGCTACTTCTCGGACGACATCGCTCATCGGGCCCCCGAAGAGGGCCAGATCATCCCTGCGCCCAGGCCGGGCGAAAGGGTCGTGTTTCTCCCCCCTTTTCCTTAGGGGGATTGGATTTCCCCTGCACCCCTTTGTGAGGGGGTTGATGTTCTTCTACGGGCTAGATTTTCACGATCTAGGCCCAACTCTCTTCTCCATATCTCGTCCTTTATCATCTTCTGCGAAGCTTTCCTCCGTGTCTAGCCACACTTCGGGCTATGGCTAAAGGTGTTCAACGTCAAGCCCAAAGTAGTTGGCGGCAAACATGCGGACTGTGGCGGGGCCATGATCAGCAAACTGACGTGGGTTCAGTGGCCGGCGGGTCAATTTGTCGACACCGTCAAAATGTGGCAAAAGGACTCGTTCTACATCACCGAGCCAAGGGGAGCCGGCTGGACGGCGGCTCCCGCATTCAGATCCGGACCCCCTTCCAGGCTGGCTTCATGGATCGCCAAGAGCCCAGACTGGGCATCCGCTAACGACTTGAAGGCGCTGCAGAGGCGCATCGTCAGCGTAATGGAGACCGGCGCGAAGCTGGTCGACGTGATTCAGATCATGCTCCATCGTCAACTCCTCCCCTGCCAGGAGAGGGCCAAGCCAATGTGGGAGTATGACCCCGAAGACCCGGCCACTGTGCAACACCTCTTCGGCATGACCCACAAGAAAGTGTGGGGTCTGCTATTCAAGCCGCAGAAGGAGTGGCCGGTCGAGGGGGAGGACATTGGCCTCGACGGTGCAAACCCTCCGAGGAAGGTGAGCGACACTTGTCTTAACATGAGTTCGAATACTCGCACCGTACAATATGATCCGAACCCCTTTATGTGGATTTTGCAGGGCTGGCTCGCCAAGGCCAAGAAGATCAGCGGCCCGGCGCCACTGCCAGAAGGGCCTCGATTCCAGCAGCTAGAGAAGCGGTTGGTTGTGGTGCCTTACAAAGCGCCTCACAAGAAAGGCAAGAAGAAGGAGGAGCCGGAGGCTAGGGAGGGCCTCCGTCGCAGAGCCCGTCCTGACAGCCAATCCGGAGACACCGCGGCCCCATCCACACAGGAGGGGGCCGAGGATGAGGACGAGGAGGAGAGCACCTCATCGCACTATAAGAAGAGGGCGGCGTCCAGCGGCGTCGAGGAGGTTCAACCTTCTCGGGCCCTAAAGAGGCAGCGCCGGCCTAAGCTGGTCCTGTCCGATAGCTCGGACTCTGACAAGGAGTCCGAAGCGTCCGAAAAGGTTCCGGTGAGGGAACCCGGGGTCAAGCCCCCTGCGGCCAGTTATGTATCGTGCATTTTCAATTGCTTTATCCTTCAGCAGTCCCTCGTAGGACGTAGATTGATTGTTTACTTTGGTGGTGCAGCCCTCCGCATGGCCATCCCGCCAAGCAGACCTCAGAGGGGACGTCCCCGCCCGCCGAACTGGCGGACAGTGGCTCCGCGCCATGTTCCGCACCTACGTACTCCGATCTCCGAAGATGTTGGGGAGGTGCTGTCACAAAAGGCTCCTCCTCCTCCGAATACTGGGGAGGAGGTTGACGCCACCATGGCCGAGGTCGACGCCTGGGTCGTTGAAGACCATGGAGGCATACCCCTCCTGGCTAATGAAGGAAGGGGGTCCAGATCGTCCGGACCCCCACATCATTCAGCTCTCGAGCCCCCAAGGCCCTCAGGGGAGCCAGCTCCTCCTTCCGATGGGGCAGGTACCGGGGGCTCGACGCCCGCGCCGAACACCTCTACTCGGGCGGTGGCGGTCTGGCCGGACGTGCTGGCGGAGTTGGTGAACAACTCTGCCGTCATCGATGAGCACCACACTCTTATGGGTGCGGTCATACAGAGTGTTCAGTCCGTCCATTCCGGACTGAACGACGCTGATCAAGGCCTGCTAACAGGTTTTGAGGTAAGTCAAGTAATGCTCTTATCCTATAAAACGGTTGTAATCTTTAGTTTGAATAGGCTGTGTATATAGCAACCCCCGAGACTCTGTAAGGCCTTCGGAGAAGCATGCAGAGGATCAAACTCTGTAGGCCGATCAGTAATATAAACGTTTCTTGTTTTTGACGTAGGCATCTACCGTGGCTGCGGCTGCTAATGTTGCGGCAGTAGAGGAGATGGACTAGAAGCTCAAGCGCTTCGACGGGGACCTTGACCTTGTCAACAAACGGCTTGATGAGGCGTAAGGTAAGCTTGTTCATTAATGTGTGTGATCGCTTTATTGCAGGATACTTATGCGCCGGATTGTATGCTGATCATTTACTGTGCAGATATTTCAGCTGCCGCCGCTGAGGTCGAGGGCTTGAAAGAGGCCCTAAGGAAAGCCGAGGCTAAGGCGGCCGCTAAGAAATTGGCCGCTGAAAAGGCGGTGGCCGAGCTTTAGGAAGCCAAGCTTTCCAGCAAAAAGCATGAGGCTCAGGTGGCCGAAGTGCAGGTGGAGCTCAAGGACGCTGCCAAGAAGCTGGAGGCCCTTGAGAAGGAGAAGGGGGAGCGGTCCTCCGCGTTATCAAGGTGGAGAAAGAGTTTCAGGAGGCGAGGACCGAACTGCGAGGTGTCCGGGAGGAGCTCCGCCAAGTGGGACAAGTTGCCAATGGTAAGAACTATTTACTGTAGAGTGTGATCGGAGGCAACATGTTCGCCTTGCTGACGCGAGTCTGGCGCTCCGCAGGCGTCTTCGCCGAACTTCCAAGGAATGCGGCGGCGTCATCCGAGCACTATGCCACTCTCGAGGAGGACTCTACTCAACGGCTCTTCTCGTACTAGTTTCTGGCTTCCGAGCATCCTCCCGTCCTCAGCGACTAGGTGAAGCTGCTGATGGAGATGCATCGGATGTCCGAGTTGGCCGTGAAGGACCTCTGTGTCAATCGGTGGCCCGCCGGGCCGATTCCGGACACCTACTTTGGCCTTGTGCAGAGGATGCGGGAGGCGCCGTCCCGGATTGACGCCATGAAGCGCTCAGCGTGCCTTGAGGGGGCAAGGCTTGCATTTGCGAAGACCATGGAGCATTCACCGAAGATTAATCCGATGGACATGGCCACTGGTCCTCCGCCCAAGGGAAAGGAGCATCGCCACCCTGAGCTCTCCTTTGCACAGGTGATGAATGGCGCACGGGCGATAGAGGGCCAGTGTTCGAAAGATGTAATGCTTGAGTGACCACATTAAGTTTGTATCAATTTTACCCTGTTCTTTATAATACATCCGCCTGTCTTTATTTTATCTTGTCATGATTTAATTTTGACTCCTATGCGCCCGTATGTTTATTCTGAAAGCTACCAGTCGTCGGCTTCAGCCCCTAGGTGAATATCACGAGGGGTGTTTTGTCTCCGCAATGTTACCCTTAGCCAACGTCTTGGTACCCGTAGGCGGTAGCGCGTGAGCGAAACTAGGCAATCGGACTATTCGGTTTTATTGCTTTCACTTAGCGTTAGGAGCTTGACGGCGGGGGCTAAGGACTAGTCCCCTGTGATGTATTTGGGGGCCAATACCTACCCTTTCCTATCCTATGGTTTGTGTTAAGACGAACCCTTCGTGTGACACGGGAAATCGCAAACGATTTGGAGTCAAACCTCGTCATCGGATCGCTGGCCAGTTCACGCTTACTATGACGGTCAGTTTTTGGCTTTCTCCTCCTGAGGTACTTTACCGGACGAGCCGGAAGTACAATCGCAGGGGTTCTCCCTTTGCCCTCTTAGCTGAACATGCAGAACATAAGGGGCAAGCACAGGAGTCGGGCAACCCAACTATTGACGCAAGACATAGTTCGGAACCGATGCATATAGTGCAATATCCAAGACGCCGAACACTCAGTGGAAAGCGGTGTCGGACTTGGTATACGGAGCTGATGGGGAAATCTAGCTCTTGGTTAGTTAACCGATTATGTTTGTATGCCGGGCTGTACGAAGAGCGATAAGGGAATCGGAAAGGAAAGACACAATCGCAAAATGCGAATATTCGAACATCATAAATGGCATTTTTATTATTTCTCATAGGCTCGAGGCGTCTAACCGTACAATTCGAACTGCCAAGGAATTATTTGTAAAAAAGAAAAGAAAAATTTACAGAGTAAAGGTTTACGCAGGGCCTTGATGCGTGGTCAAAGCCTCCACTATGCCCTACTTCACGTCTGCGCCTTTGCTTCTGGGGGTGGGACCTTCGATGAAACCTTGAGGGGCGAGGATCTTGCCAATGAAGCTTTACGCTTGGGGGGGCCTCCGGAATTGGCCCCTGGGTCGTTTGAAGACGAGGTAATTCCGAAGTTCGGTTTAGCCGAACATATGCTTCTGATGTATTGATATATGCCCCACGGCGGCCCATGGTATTTGGAGTGCGAAATTCTGCTGACGAGGCACATGGAGCGCGAAGAATCTGGTTGTGCCGTGGGGCACGCATCCCTATTTGAGACGAACGTATGCGGGTTCCCATGACGGGGAGCGGGTTCAAACCCGTTTACGATTGTCGCCAGCCTTTACGGCGGGCTGGTGGCGGGACCCGTATGGGCCGGTTTGTTCTTCATCCGCTAGGGCCGCAGTTTGCTCTTCGGTCCGAAGTGAGCGTTCTGTATTGCCGTTGATAGTTATGACGCCCGAAGGCCGGGCATCTTCAACTTGAGGTACGCATAATGCGGAACGACATTGAATTTAGCGAACACCGTTCGGCCGAGGAGGGCGTGATAGCCGCTGCGAAAAGGTGCATTGTCGAAGATCAAGTCCTCGCTTCGGAAGTTATCCGGAGAGCCGAACATTACTTCAAGCGTCACCTGTGCAGCGGGCCTCCACTCCTGGAATGACCCCCTTGAAGGTGGTGCTACTGGGTTTGATCCTTGATGGATCAATCGCCATCTTCCTCACTGTGTCTGCGTATATCAGATTGAGGCTACTCCCTCCGTCCATTAGGACTCTAGTGAGGTGGAATCCATCGATGATGGGGTCGAGCACTAAAGCTGTGGACCCACAGTGGCGAATGCTGGTTGGGTGATCCCTGCGATAGAAAGTAAGCGGGCAGGCTGACCATGGGTTGAACTTCGGCGCTACGGGTTCGACGGCATATACGTCTCGCGGCGCTCGCTTCCTTTCCCTCTTCGGTATGTGGGTTGTGTAGATCATGTCACCATCTTGTCCTCAGAAGGGAAGGGTTTCTGGCCTCCACTATTCGTCCTGCGAGGCTCGTCATCGTCCTCGCTTCGGGGGCTTTTGCCAGAGTCTTCGGCATTGAGCTTGCCGGCCGTTTTAATCACCCAACAGTTACGGTTGGAGTGGTTGGCGGGCTTCTCTGATGTACCGTTAATCTGGAAAGGCCTGTCCGGGATTGTGTCTAGTCTGGTCGGGCCGTCGCCGTTGCCCTTAGGGGCCTTCTTTCGGGGTCCGGACTTCGGATTTCTGAACCCGGCATTTACTGCCGTATCCTCGCCCTCGCCATCATTGTGGCGACGTTTACTCTTGCTGCGTCGCGACTTTCCATTTCCGTCCCGAACCTCGGATGTACCGGGTGTGTCGGGATTGGTGTTTTTACGAGCGAGCCAACTATCTTCGCTCGCGCAAAAGCGGGTCATAAGGGAAGTAAGGGTTGCCATCGTTCTAGGTTTGTACTGCCTGAGCTGCCTCATGAGCCATTCATCCTTGACACTATGCTTGAAAGCGGCCAATGCTTCGGCATCTGGACAGTCGACAATCTGGTTCTTCTTGGTCAGGAATCGGTTCCAAAATTGCCGGGCCGATTCTCCGAGCTGTTGTGTGATGCGATTTAGGTCATCAGCGTCCGGAGGCCGGACATAGGTGCCCTTAAAGTTCGCTTGAAAAGCGTCCTCAAGCTCTTCCCAACAGCCTATAGAGTCTTCGGGAAGGCTGTTCAACCAATGTTAAGTTGGACCTTTAAGCTTTAGTGGCAGATATTTAATGGCGTGGAGATCATCTCCCCGCGCCATGTGAATGTGGAGGAGGAAATCCTCTATCCATACGGCTGGGTCTGTGGTTCCGTCATATGATTCGATGTTCACAGGCTTGAAGCCTTCTGGGAATTGTCGTTGCATTACCCTCTCTGTGAAGCACCGGGGGTGTGCGGCGCCCCGAACTCGGGTTACATCGCGTCGGAGGTCTTCGGCCATCCGAGTCCGCTGCTGCTCCCGGACTCTATCGTTTCGGTTCAGCCAATCGTAATATCCTTCCTGGTGATCGGGCGTGTCTTCTCTAGGTCCGTAGATGGACCTAGTATGGCCTCCTCGAGAGTCCAGGTCATGGCAGAGGTCATATTTGTAGGCGGTCCGCACTTGATCCTTACAGTAATGACGAGGTGGAGCGGCGGGGTGCTCGGCCTCGTCAGCTTCTCTGTCCTACCCTCTAGGGGGGCGGTCCGGTTGTTCGGCGCACGTGTATGTCGGACGTGTGGGCTCTATGGCCTCGTCATCAAATTGCGGCAGTAATCTTGGCTTGGGATAACTTTCTATTGGCTGTTCGTGGCTGTACCCTTCTTCGTCGGCTAGGACTTTGGTCCATAGGTCGCTGAGGGTGTCCTGTTCGGCCTTGATTCTACGTTTTTGCTTCTTCAGGCTGCGGGCGGTGGCAAGAAGCCTCTGTTTGAACCGTGCCTGCTCCAGTGTGTCTTCGGGGACGATGAAATCATCATCTCCAAGACTGGCCTACTTTTTAGAGGGTGGGAGGTAGTTGCTGTCTTCAGAGTCACCGAGGTCTTCGAGGTTGAGCGGGTCCTCCTGCCCCGCGGGGTCATCTTGATAATGTTCATTGGCTTCGGCTTCGGCGAGGTCATCCGTATTGTTCACGGTGCCATTTTCTGCGGACTCCATGTTGCTCGCATGGCTTCGACATGCCTTTGCTCAATGGCGCTGTTTGTGTCGTTTGGGCGGCTCATCTCCGGGCTTGTTATTGTCCTGATCAGGAGTGCCATCGCCATCCTTGGGGGTGTCCACCATGTATATATCGTAGGTGGACGTGGCCGACCAGCAGCTGGTGACGAGGGGGGCAACATCGGTGCTAGCCGCAGCTCCTCTATCCTCATCCATGTATTCGTCGTTTTCCGAATTATAATCTAGCATGTCGGTTTAAACTTCGACAGTGGCTACCAGGTGGGAGGTGGGTGGGACGTAAAATTCCTTATGGTACGCCTCAACGGGTTGATGATTGCGGGCTGAGGGCAAGTCCTCCTGGATGGTCATTTCCTAGATTCGGTCTAGTGCCTCGTTTAACATAGCGAGGGTCACCGGATTCGAGGGCTCTAAGCCAGATTCCGTTGTAACGGGGCGGGGGGTAGCATGTGCCCTAGCCAGTCCTTGGTTTCCGTAGGCCGAGCTAAGCTCGGGGCACGGGGCCGAATCCTTGAGGGGGTCCGTACTGTACCTGGAGACCAAGGACGGGCCTTGGTCTTCACGTGCAATTTCCACACCGGGATTCGGGGTTAAGCCGCATCGGGCCGGAGGTGACCCCCGGCCATCGGTTGCCAATTCGTCGTAAGGGCTCAAGGCCAGAGGAGTGTCGTGACGGGAGGGTTCGGCCGAGATTGATTCTTGGATTCCGCATCCTCATTCTGCCTCGAAGGCCAAGGATAGGCCCTCCGTAGGCGTGGTGTGTCCGGCTAAAGGTGGAGTCCGGCTCCCGCTTGAAGCGGAGCCCTCCTGCCTTGAAGCTATTCGGAGGACTGGGGCCGATCTGCAGATCGGATCGGAGGGGGACTCCAGAGCAGGCACGGCGAGGCCTGCCAAGGTGCGGGAAGGGGCAGTGAATCCGGTGATGACCAGATCGCCCCGCGTGTCCGCAACATATTCCAAATTACCAAATCGAATTCGGTGTTCAGGAGCGAAGTTGTCGATCTGACCCAGATGACCAGTCGGGTCGGCGTGCAGCACGACGCTGCCAAACGCGAAGAGTTGACCGGGGACGAAGAAGTCCCCGGAGCTGATGTCTTCTCCTACGATCAGGCGAGCCATCGATCCTTTGGGCGACCCCGCAGCGGAACTCTCAATGAAAGCACCAATGTCGGTGTCAAAATCGGCAGACCTCGGTGTAGGGGTCCCAAGCTGTGGATCTGAGATCGATGGGGAAGAAGGGACGATGAACATGGTGTTTACCCAGGTTCGGGCCCCCTCGCAGAGGTAATACCCTACATCCTGCTCAATTATTTTTAATGTATAGTATGGTTACAAAGTAGATCTACCTCGAGATCAGCATGAGCTCAACCTAAGGTGATAAGGTGATGAATGTAGCTCTACCCCTAAAGACTGCAACCCTCGGTTTATATAGACACCAGTAGGGTTAGGCTACCGAAGATAGATTACAATGAGGGACAAAGAGATCCTTCCTATCCTTGACTTGGAGGGCACACCATGGCTTCATGGATCTTCTGTCATTATGCGGCTTCACCAGTCTGGCCCATATTCAATAGGCCAACCCCCTGAGGACCCCTTAGTCCATAACTCCCTCAGTAGGGCATCTCCTAGGCAGACCCGCAAACCTGCCTGCATCCGTTCGGACCGCGCTGTCTGGACCGCGGAAGTCATCCAATGCGGGCCTGTATCGGTCTACGGGGTGGTCCGTATGCGATTTCTAACGCAAACCGGACATAAAAGTGGGGGAGCTTTGCAGGAGTCCGGACACCCAAAACGTCGCTTTTCGACACCCCCGACCTACCCAAAACCCTTCCAAGACCCCGCGACTCCATCCTCCTCATTTTCTCTCCTTCCTTGTTTCTCTCTTACCTTTGCCACCACTCCACCACCCCGGCCACCACGACACTCCCCTGCCGGAACTCTGCGTCTCCGTCACCTCTGGCGCTCCAACAGGGCTCCTGGACAATTCTCCTCCATCTCCGTTCAACCCTTGTCCTCCTACTGCCCCGCCAGGTACCATCCGCTACTTCTATTCTCACCAAGCCCGCCAATTATTTTGAGCTCCGACATAATTGTCCCTTATATTTTGTAGCAATGCATTTCGATTTAGAGTACATATTCAAGTAGTATGTTGAGTGTTCTCACGGCTCATTGGACGAGGACGAGTACTCCGATGAGACGGCGATGATGCAGGCGGTCCTTGAAGACGCTCAGCTTGCGGAGGAGCATGTTCTCAATTTCAAGGGCTCGATCAAGGGTCATTAAGTGCTGAACCGCAACAGGGCGTGCGGCCATTTGACACCGACGTGGTGGAAATGATTGGCTTCTTTGTTGTCCAGAAGTGCGGCCATTTGACCAGAAGTACCTACGAATGTCTGAGAGCACATGCAGAGATGCCATGGTTAGGTTTGTAACTGTCGTGGTCGAGGTGCTCGGACCTCAGTACCTCAGTGAACCAACTGTGGCAGACACCAAGAGGCTCTTGGCAATCTCAGAAGCAAGAGGGTTGCCAGGTTTGCTTGGATCTCTTGACTGCATGCATTGGAAGTGGAAGAACTGCCCAAAGGCTTTACAAGGGCAGTATCAGGGTCATATTAAGAAGCCCACCATCATTCCTAAAGGAGTTGTATCACATGATCTTTGGATTTGGTACACTTTCTTTGGCATGCCTGGGTCTCACAAAGATATCAATGTGCTGCAACGATCGCCGTTGTTTTCGAGGCTGACTGAAGGAAAAGCTCCTCCTTGCCACTATACTGTCAATGGACATGATTACAACATGTGATACTATCTGGTTGACGGTATCTATTGTCCATGGGCTATCTTTGTCAGCACCATCTCTAACCCAGCTGGCCAGAAAAAGGCTCACTTTGCCCGAAGACAAGAAGGAGCTAGAAAAGATGTGGAGAGGGCATTTGGAGTTCTGTAGGCCCGTTTTGCTGTTGTTCGTGGACATGCAAAAGAATGGGATCCGGACACATTGTGGGAGGTGATGACATGTTGTATGATCATGCACAACTTGATCATCGAGGATAAGGGTGACGATGCTGACGCGGTTCTGGAATTTGAGAACATGGGTGATCCTATCCAACTCCCCGATCAGAATCGGGTCAGATTTGAAGAGTTTATTAAAATGAATCAACAAATTCGGTATCGACCAACTCAAGAGCAGCTGAAGGTAGATCTGATTGAGTATCTGTGGGCGATGAACGGGGACAACAATGTTGGGATGTAATAATTGATATTTTTTTTAAATTTGAACTAGTGTTGCAAGCGGCTTTTGAACGTCTGTATCATTTGCATGCGACTATTTGATCGTGCAGCTTGAAAGAAATGAGGAAGCCCGGATGTATGCGTCTAGCGTTGAATGACATCATTCCTCGTCCGTGTCCGCGGACTGGTCTCCCCTGTATGCAGACGGATGCGATAGAAAATTTACGGGTTGCCGTTGGAGATACCCTTACTGCATGGATTTGTCATTGATTAAATTGCACCATCGGAGCGTGCTGCTGTGTTGGTTTGGCCTTGATGTTAGCTTAAGAGACAGCAAAATAGGTTCTGACCCCTGCGTATAGTTTTATATGGGTTGGGAGCAATACCATAAGCGGGTACAGTGCATTTGGCAGATAGCCGAGTTCAACGTGGTTACAGACAGCACACAGCAGTAACGGTCGGACCGAATCGCCAGTTGAAGATAAGCTTATTGGACGTGGCTACCTAGCGCCACGCTTAGTTTATATACAGGGATTGTCCCCGCTGGGCCAGAAGTCAAATCAAGCAGGGGATCATGGCAGGAATACATCGCTGTTCTTTGGACATTGACCTCAACAACCCGGTGACACGGACCCCACGCCGAACCACGTAGATACCCCGCCGACCCGGCAATAATAACCCGAACCACTTCGTTGAGAGCACGATGACCGCGCGACAGCGGTGGCACGATTACCCACAAGGGTTCAAGTTATAGTCTTAACACCTGTGATTGGATGGTTAGAGGGGCTGTATTATCTCAGTCCACCAGGGTTCAAATCCTGGTGCTCGCATTTATTCCTGTATTTATTTCAGAATTTCCGGCGATGCGCATTCATAGGGGTGAGAGCATGCGCGTGTATATGAGCGCTTGCGTCTGTACTGTGTTTAAAAAAAACATAGGTGCTCACAGTATTTCTAACGACCGTGACAGATGACACAAGCTTACTCGGTTTACCATGCATGACCACAAAGTTGATCTTGCTAGAACATAAAACACTGAAGTACCTCTTTACCCATAAGAAAATGACTATGATATTTATGAATTAGGTGATGTTGTTTCATGATTAAAATCTTAGAATGCACTACCACCTGTCTAAGAAAGGCCGGCGTTAATAGCATGATCACCTAGGCTCAACTTAGATTTGTAACGAAGGTTTGGAAAAATATGAAGCTTGGCATGGTGTCCTTATATGACATTCAAGCCAACGATTGAAATTTGAGAAAGTTCCAAACATTTGTGTCGAAGTTTCCTTAGGAACTGAAGCATTGCAGAAGTAATCCTAGTTTTAAAAGGGGAAAATGTGAGGTTCGAAGACGAACACATAGTTTATTTAAACACTAAACGTTGAAATATTGTCTACTTTGAAGACACACTATTACGTGTTCCATGTCAAATTTGGCATTCTAAGGGTTCTTTTTTATTTTTTAAGCGATTAAATCATTTTCTATGTATTTAGTGTATAGAATTGAAATTATGACTAGTCCTCTCCGGCTTCGACACATGCGAGGATGGTGTGGCCATTTGTGACACGGGCGATAGCCACGACGGCAATGTACTTATCCAGTGTTGCTTTGCTTTCTTTGCGGACAGTGTGATATGACGCAGAAATACTAGCGGTTTAGGCTGTGACGAACATCGTACCGGGAGCCGGCCTCGGCACGCTCTATCCAGATGCAGGTGCCGCATGAATAGTCTTGGTCCCTTTCACACATCTCCTTCCCCGCCAGTTAAGCTTGAACGTTGTTGAGTTACGTGCGGGCGGCCATTGCGCGTGTGGCGCTCATGCGGGCGATGTCCATTGAAATGTCCTCGTTGTCGAGCGCAAGGTAGATTTGAATTTCGCCCGAAATTTCTGATGGCTGCTGGAGCGGAGGCGGCGCCTATAATGCAAGAGGCGGCCAAAGAGATAGTGATACCGAAAGTCCTCTTTTGATCCCGAGCTTATATGCTCCCGCTTGAACAGTAAAATTAAAAAAAATAGTAAAAAAATTCAAAAAAATCTGAAATTTTTTTATGATAAACATTGATGAATGTTCTAAGTGCGTGCAAAATTTCAGATTGAAATGACATTCGTGGAGGTCTGGGAAAAAATAACAAAATCGATGCTCCAAAATGCTTCCAACAATAGTTTTTTTGGACCATCGATTTTATTTTTTTCGCCCAGACCCTCACGAATGTTATTTCGACCTGAAATTTTGCACGCAGTTAGAAAATTTATCAATGTTCATCACAAAAAAAAAAATTCAGATTTTTTTGATTTTTTTTACTTTTTTTTGATTTTATTGTTCATGCGGGAGCATATGAGCTCGGGATCAAAAACTCCATGTCCGATACCGAAAGTCCTAGACAAGGCGTCGAATCTGCCACAAGTGGAGTTGGTGGGAGTGGTACCGTGGTGTACGCGCAACCCACGACCTCCTCCTGCAGAAGAACCAAAGAATATGCCTTATCTAGATTGGGTGGGGAGGGGGGTAGGGGGACTGCGCATATGTCAGCTCCGAGCACCTCCACAAAATGAATAAGGTAGTAATAACGATGAATTGTTAATCATGTTCAATGTAATCAACAACATAACTGTAAATTTTCAATGATTCTTTAATAGTGTTAAGAAATTTTACATCATTCCTAATCAACAATATGTCATCCACATAAAGTATTACAAATGTTATCGTGCTCCCACTTACTTCAATGTAAACACAAGCGCCTTCACCGTTATTGATGAAGCCAGACCCTGTGACCACTTCATCGAAACAAAGATTCCAACTTCTTGATGCTTCCTTCAATACTTACATGGATCGCTGAAGTTTGCGTACCTTTCCAGCATCCTTATGATCAACAAAACCCTTTGGTTGTACCATGTATCCATCATCGGTTAAACTTCCGCCGAGGAATGTCGTTTTGTCATCCATCTACCATATCTCGTAACCGAATATGCAACAATTGCAACTATAATTTGAATGAACTTATGCATTTCTATGGGTGAGATCATTTTGTCATAGTCAACTCGTTGAATTTGTTGAAAATCCCTTGCGACTAGTCGAGCTTTATGGATGAAAACTTCACTATTTGCGTATGTTTTCATCTTATGGATCCACTTACATTCGATAAATCTAGCACCTTCTGGAGGGTCACCAACTTCCAAACTAGATTCTCGCACTTACAGCCTCTCTTGGATTTCATTGCTTCTAGCCATTTCTTGGAGTTGGGGCAGCCATTGCCTCTTGGTAATTCTCAGTTTCATCATTTTCCAACAAAAATATTTCATTCTCAAACTATTGGGGTTCAGAATGAATTTTTCCTGGTCTTCTTCGTCCAGCTACAGTCATCACTGAAGTTTCTACATCACATGAAGGAGCTCCCAGTTCAGTCGCAAAGCATGATTTCTAGAACATATTTTGAGGTTTCAGTCCTTTGGTATGATGTTGAAGATTCACCAATCTCATCGATCTATATTTTCCTCCCACTCGCCTATTTTGTGAGAAATTCTTTCTCGAGAAATACTTTATGCTTGGCGACAAAGTGTATAGAAGTAATACTCAACAGTATATTTATGATAACCGATAAAGTAGCATTTGGCTGATTTGGGATCTTGCTTGTTCGGTTATAACATGCTCCCTCCGTTCCAAAATATAAGGTGTATTAGGTTTTTTAAAGTCAAACATGTGCATATTTGACAAAGTTAATCGAAAACAATACCAATACCTACAATAGAAATTCGTATCATTAGATCCATCACGAAGAGTATTTTCATATTTATTTATTGTGTATTGTACAGGTTGATATTTTATTCTCTCATCAAAAGTACACAAGTTTGACTTGCACAAACATTAACACAACTTATATTCTGGAATGAAGGGAGTATTACATATTCATCATATCCTCAAATTTTAAGAAAAGAAAGTTTGGGTTTCTTCGCATTCTATATTGCATATGGTGTCATTTCAACAAACCTTGATGGCACTCTATATAGTATGTAAATGCTGCGATTTCTGAAGCATGTCCCGAAAAACATAACTATAGTTCAGTTAATGACTTCATCGTTCTTACCATATGTAACAAGGTTTCATTACATCTCATGGATACTCCATTCCCCTATGGAGTTCTAGGAGGCGTAAGTTGCGAAAAAAATTACATAGATCTTCAAATGCTCGCTAAAATCGTAACTCAAATATACTCCTCCACAATCCGATTGCAGACATTTTATTTTCTTGTCACAACGATTGTCTATTTTGTTCTATTTTTCTAAGTATTTAGAAGTTTTAGACTTATGCCTCAATGAGTAAACATAACCATTTCTACTTAAATCATCAATGAAAGCTACAAAGCCGAGAAATCCACTGTGCATCGGTACGCTCATTGGACCTCACACATGTATGTGTATGATATCCAACAAGTCACTCGTTGCTACTATCTATAGAGTTTTTGGGCTTCCCTGAGGAGGAACGGTGAAGTAGTTGCAGATAGTATTTCTCTCAGTTAAGAACCATGGTTTATCGAACCAGAAGGAGATGGCACACAAACAACATAAACAATAACTGCACACACACAAAGTAAATGCTTGCACCCAACGAAGGCAAGAGGGTTGTCAATCCCGTTGTTCTCACCAATTGCAAGGATTAAATGTGTTAGTGATATGTATGCAAATAAAATAAAATAAAAGCAAATAAAAACATCGAGTAATTGTAGGTTTTTAGTAATAATGGAGAATTGACCTGAGGCCATAGGTTCAATAGAGGCATCTCTCTCATAAGAATAGCATCAGTGGATGAACAAATTACTGTTGGGCAATTGACAGAATTGCGCATAGTTATGATTATTATTCTTAATGGCATGGTTCATATAGGCACTACATCCGTGACAAGTAGACTGTTAATCCAACTGCATCTACTACTATTACTCCACCCCAAGACAGCTATCCAGCATCCATCTCAAAGTATTAAGTTCATGACCAACGGAGTAATGCTTTAAGGAAGATGACACAATGTAGACAAAGTAAGACCAATCAATACGTTCAAACCCATCGTTTTATCCTTAATAGAAACAATACAATGCGTGCCTTGAAACTCCTCCTGACACAGAGTAAGGACACCACAAGATTGAACCCACTACTATGCACCACTCCCTCTAAAGATCTACTCATCTAATTGGCCAAAGAAGACTCATAGATCGGAAAGTATACATAGGTATAAAATCACACATATAGATCTCAAAAGACTCAAATATAGTTTCAATGAATAATCTGATCATAAACCCACAATTTATCTGATCCCAAGAAACACATCGCGAGAATTACATCGAATATATATCAAAGGAGATCATTGTATTGAATATCAAAAGAGAGAGAGAAAGCCATTTAGCTACTGCTATGGACCCGTAGGTCCTGAAGGAATTACTCACACATCATCATGGGGGTAGCAAGGTTGATGAAGATTGCCTCCCCATTGGTTTCCCCCTCGGGCATAGTACCGAAAAATGCCTCTAGATGGGATCGTGAAAGAACAGAGGCTTCTGGCAGCGATAAAATTGTTTCTGGACTCGTTTCAGGAGGTTTGGAATATGTGGGAATTTATAGGCCAGAGATTAGGGCTAATGGAGGCTCAGGGGGGCACTAGTGCTGATGCCCCCCCCCCACTACATGGCGTGCCCCTTGAGCTTGTGGTCCCCTCGTGGGTCTTCTGGTCTCTTCCCGAAGTTCCTAGGGTCTCTTCTCGTCCAGAAAAAATCACAGTAAAGTTTCACCGTGTTTGGACTTTGTTTGGTATGGTTTTTCTATGAAATAAAGAAATAGACAAAAAAAACAAGAACTGGCACTGGGCACCAAGTTAATAGGTCAGTCCATAAAAATAATATAAAATGACATATAAAGCATACAAGAATGATTTATAGTAGCGTGAAACAATAAAAATTTAAAGTTACGTTCGATATGTATCACAAGTCCATTCCATTTGGCCTGTGAACATCATCTTATTATTTTTTACCATTAAAAAAGATTGTTAACTATGAAATGATTGATAATCAAGTTACTCCAAATTCCATCATTATGGAGTTTCTTCGTCTGTTTCTTTTCAATATGACCTAGACGGCAGTGCCACAAAATGTGGTATTTATTGTATCAGTTGTCTCAAGGTGCTTACCATCAGTGTTGAATCCCGATTTCAAAAGATGACTCATATAACAATACGCTTTAAGGATTCATGCATCACGATATACCTTGCTTGCAACTAGTGTCGCAACTTTGGTAGTGCTACTTCTTTGCATTGTACAAAACTTTGTTACTTCCCATTAATAGTTATGATGTTTGATCTAGAATACATGTCGCATTTAATAGACTAAACATGTATTGCACCAGAGTGGAAAAAATAGAACATATAAAGAAGTTTTTCACCCAAAATAAAATGATGGCCACCTTGTCTTATTCTTACCAATGATACTGCAACTTGTGTAATATCTAGAATAAATAAATTACAAATATGACCATGTGAATAATTTAATGTCCAGTTGCAAAATAAAAAAAGTAGGGCTTACTATTTTCGTGCCCCTAGTAGGTTCGTTGTGCTCAGTTTTGCACCCGGCAACAAAGGTTTCTCACTTTTGCCCTCCCTACTCCAACAACTGCTCACAAAAGCCCAAACATAGCACTGTCGTCTGGTCATAGCCTTTCACCATTACCTCCTGAGTAGTGGGGCCATGTGATATCCTGATAGGTGGGGTCGTTCCACTCTCTCTCACCATAGTGGTGACGCTGTAGTGTCGAGGCAACTTGTGACATGTAGGGCCACTTGATACCCTGGTAGGTGGGGTCTGGCCACTCTCTTCCCACAGTGCTGACGCGGTAAGATCCTGACTTGCGGGGCCGAGGCAGCATATGACAGGTGTGGCCGAGGCATCTTATGCCAGGTGGGGCCGAGGCAACTTATGACAGGTCTGCCGATGTTGCATATGATATGTGGGGTATATTCTCTCTATCATTTTTCAATGGCCGACCAGGCAAAATACCAGACATAGGGCTGCCGCCCCACCCCCTCCCCACTATCTGGATTTGCTCTGCCGTCGAAGACAGCCACCAACAGCCTCGCGACATTTCTTAGTAATCTCTCATATCCCGATCCGCATTACTCAAGTGATTCTGAACCCTTTCCCTCACTTAAGGGAACACTTCCCTTAATCTCATTTATACACATAATTTTAGGTGCGCCGTCGCGTTAAATGTCCGGTCATAGTGGTTACAGTGGCGAGGGTGACGATTCGATCATGTGTTGGCCACGCTCACCTACACCAGATTCATAGGAGGTTCGGGTAGTTAATGCTCACGACCTATCTGAAGGGTAACGATCCCTTGTTTAATTTCTGGTGTTAATTGACTTTTGTACAGATTATTGCTGTTTAATAGGTAGGCTAATAATCCTTGGTATATTGCATACCAAGATGAGTCACTCCAGTGGGGTAGGGAGAAGATAGCATTGGAGCAGGCGGTGGCTAATTTGGGTGTTGAATTAGCTAGTAAAAACAGATTGATTATTGAGTTGAAGCGTACTATTGCGGAAGAAAGGAGAATTGGTCGTAATGATATGTTCAGACTAAAGATTGATCTGGCATATTTGATCATGTGGTAGAGAAGCTGCAAATGGATGGAGAGGAGAAAGAAAGAATCATACAAGCACTTGAAGTGAAGGCAGAGGAGAAAATCAAATACATGGTGTCACTTACAATAGATATGTCATCTCTTTAGTAGCTCTTTACTGTGTAGTTAAGGTAAATTGAAATAAATTAATGTAGAGATCTCCAAATATGATATGTTGTTAAGCAAGTTTGTACCCCTAGAATCTGGTCAAGATCTGACCTCTTGTTAACCCCATGGAATTTAGTCCACATGCAATGCATCTTTGCACTAGTGCAGAAAAGCCTAGCTATGGCGTGGCAAAAATGGCCTAGTTGGCGTGGCTGCCCGACGCCACCAATTTGGTGTCATTGTTAAGAAATAGTGATGGCGTTGGAGGCCACGTTAGCAGTATTACAAATACCGACGGCGTTGGATATAATTGCATGACGACAATATCATATGTACCTAAGGCGTTGGATATTTTCCCTATGCTATAACAATGAAGAAACCTTGGAGGCGTTGCATTTCCTCCGAACCCCATTGCTTAGTTTGGAAGCATCAGAAAAACGCTACCACGGTAGCAGAAAAATGGTGTCGTGCCAGCATTTTTTACGATCAAATATATTTAGAGTGGCGTTCGCATGACAGAATAAGGAAACATGCAACATTAATTAAAACACATCCATGAAAATTATGTGTAGCACTTAATTAATTAAGATAGCTAGGCAAAGTTTTGAAGTATGGTAAGACAGAACGACATGTCTTGCTAATCGTGTAGTGTACAGAACCACAACAGAATAACTAGCTGTCACTATCCTATTGCATTAATATATATGGTCGGAATAGGGAGCATTAATGTATTTCTTCGACGGATCCACAAGAGAAACCGGTTCGTCAACATCGTGACCCTACTACTGAAGGCAATCTTTTATCTCCTTCGGGCTGATAGGTGTGCCGCCGTTAAAAACCCCGGCATGGTCGATGGCATCCTTGACGATGATGGTAGCAAACTTGAGATGGATGCGTCTGAACTTATCTCTACTATTTCCCGGGCTAATTTCCTCCATTTTCTTCCCGCATGCGATGACGTTAGAGTTCTTTTTAAGGCACTCTCCCTCCCGTATATACTCCTCCATGTGGTGGACAACATGGTAGTTTTCTTAATCAGTGTTTTTTGGCTGCAGCATGCAACAATAGTCAGTTTTGTGGCCGAAGCATACCGCTTTAAATTTCAAACTTGTGATATCCATCTCTTCTCACTCCTTCCCAGCTAGTATAATCCACGAGTGCTTCATCGAGAACCTTCTTGATGCCTCTATAGTCTTTCTTCACTTTCCTCGTCGAATCCAATAAATAAGTTTTGGTGAACTTTGGGGTAATAACAATGAGGACACAATGTTCTCTGCGTAAAAAGTAGAGAAAAACCAATTATCCTTGAGTTATAATGTCTTTACATGGAATAGAACGAGATTGTATGAAAGAATATTGTCTACCGAATGACCTACTTTGGATAGTAGGGCACTAGAAGGCAATTGTTTTCCACGTTGGCAAGCTTGAGGTCTGTCAGGTACTTCCTAATAGCTTGAAGGCGGTCAGGGAGATTGACGTTGGTCTCGTGCATGAGGTAGTGGTCTCCTACCGTGACATCCTTGTTTTGCTCACATTTGAAAATGTAGGCGATATTGGTTGCCTATAGGCATACTAAGGAAGGACCAAGCTTGTATAGGTGGTACATGTTGAAGATATCTTTGAATGGCACATAGGACTTGTCCCAGGGAAAAATTCACACAAACCAATATTCGGTGGCACCATCACTTAGAAAACAGGGCAATGTCCTCCTGCATGACAAAATGCGTACTTCACCGTATAGAGAATTGTGTCATGCGCCAGCCTCAATTCTGTCTGCAGAAGATCAGTGAGCTCCTTCGGAAGGATGGGTTCACCCGGGGAATGATAAGTCTGCCAAGCAACATGGCGAACTTTTTTATTATTCTGAACCAGCTGGCTGGCAGCAGTACCCTTCTTACTATTACCTCGTCGGCTCCTCTTCTTGCATGCCAGGTTAGGTTGGCTGGCTGCACTATCCGACAATGCATTTGATAGCATCGCATTAAGTGTCTTTGGACTCATCAACGCTCCCCTTGATGGTTGATACGTCTCCAACGTATCTATAATTCTTGATTGTTTCATGCTATTATATTACCAATCTTAGATACTTTATATGCCATTTTATATCATTTTTGGGGACAAACCTATAAATTCAGTGCCCACTGCCAGTTGCTGTTTTTTGCTTTTTTTTCCTTTTTAGAAAATCAATACCACACGGAGTCTAAACACAATGAAATTTTATGGTGATTTTTTCTGGACCAGAATGGACCCTAGAACATTTGGTAGGAGGCCAGAAGATCTACACGAGTCACGAGCTCACCCGGCGCGCCCCAGGGGGGCGTCCCCTGAGCTCGTGGGTCCAACGCAACTCCGTTTGACATAACTCCAACTCCATAATTTCCCTAAAATCCCCAAACCAACAGAGAGGGACCCAACACACTTTTTCCGCTGCCGCAAGCCTCTGTTCTTCCGTGATCCCATTGAAGCCTTTCCCTATACTTTATTAGAGGGGGAATCAACCACGGAGGGTTTCTACATCGACCTTGTTTCCCTCCAATGATGTGTGAGTAGTTTACCACATATCTACGGGTCCATGTCTAGTAGCTAGGTGGCTTCTTCTTTTTCTCCAATCTTCAATACAATGTTATTCATGATCTCCATGGAGTTCTATCTGATGTAATCTTGTTTTGCGGTGTGTTTGTTGGGATCCGGTGAATTTTGGGTTTATAATCAGATTATTCATTGAAAGTAATTGAGTCATTTCTAGAATTTATTATGCATGATGGTATATCTTTGTATTTCTCTCTAATCTATCCATTTGGTTTGGCCAACTAGATTGATTGATCTTCAGTGGGAGAGGTGCTTTGTAATGGGTTCAATCTTGCGGTGTCCTCACCTCATGACAGAAGGGGTAGCGAGGCACGTATTTGTATTGTTTCCATTAAGGATAAAATGACGCGGTTCATTCATATTGCTTGAGTTTATTCTGTCTACATTATGTCATCTTGCTTCATGCATTACTCTGTTTGTTATGAACTTAATACCATAGATGCATGCTGGATAGTGGTCGACTGGTGGAGTAATAGTAGTAGATGTAGAATCATTGTGGTCTACTTGTCACGGATGTAATACCTATATACATGATCATTGCCATGAATAACATCAGAACAATGCACTTTCTAACAATTTCCCAATAGCAATTTGTCTATCCATCGTCTGCTATTTATTCGAGAGAGAAGCATCTAGTGAAAACTATGGCCCCTAGGTCTACGTTTATCATATTTCTAAAACCAAAAATACCTTACTGCAATTTATTATCCTTTATTTAGTTTTGCAATTTATATATATACCACTACGAGATTTAATCCTTCCAAGTAACGAGTTCAAGGGGATTGACAACTCTATTGCCCGCGTTCGGTACTGTTCACTAGGCTTTGCTTGGTTCTCCTATTTGTTCGATAACCTTGGTTCTAACTGAGGGAAATACTTATCAGCTACTATATTTCTTCACCCTTCCTCTTCGTGGAAAAATCCAACGCAGCTCACAAGTAGCAGAAAGAATTTATGTCGCCGTTATCGGGGAAACATCATCAAAACCTACAGGTACCTTCATTTAAATTATCATTTACTTGATCTACTTTTTATTTCCTTTATTTTCTTTTATTAGTCTTGTTACAGAAAAATATGAAAAACACAAAAATATTTTAGTTTGTTAGTTTGCTTGTTTGCTCTGCCACTATGTCTCAAGAAAACACAAGGTTATGTGACTTCTCAAATACTAATAATAATGATTTTATTAGTACTCTAGTTTCTCCTCCTGCCACTAGTGTGGAGTCATATGATATTAATGTTGTATTGATAACTCTTGTTAAGAAAGATCAACTTGCTGGAAATGCTAATGAAAATGATGCATCCCATCTTAATACCTTCGTACAATTATGTGATATACAAGAGAAAAAAGATGTAGATACTGAAATTATTAGGTTCAAGTTATTTCCTTTCTCAATAAGAGATCGTGCTAAAACATGGTGATGGTGTCCTGGACTAAGGGGTACCAACCTAGTTGGCCCACTGTCCATGAGCCGAGCTTATGGCCCACCAATCTCATAAGGAAAGACTCGGGAAGCCTCGAACTCAAGCGCGATCAAGACGGACTCAGCCGAAGACTCGGCGTGCACTTCATGGACTACACCACCCATCGGCATGTTTACTCCTAGTTGGCAACTGACCATGTGTACCCTAGCTACCCCCTGTGTCTATATAAACCAGAGTGTTTAGCCCGTAGAGCGAATAATAACAACAATCACAACTAGCCTTAGGGTTTGCAACACAACATACGATCTCGAGGTAGATCAACTTGTACTCGATACTCCATCATCAATATAATCAAGTAGGAAGTACGGTTTTACATCTTCGAGAGGGCCCGAACCTGGGTAAACATCGTGCCCTTTGTCTCCTCTTAACCATTGATCCAAGATCCACACCTTGGGACCCCCTACCGGAGATCTGCCAGTTTTAGTACAGACATTGGTACTTTCATAGTGAGTTCCGCTTTGTGGTCGAAAAATGATCAATGGCTCGCCTGCAGATCAACTGCGACATCGGCTGTGGTGACATCTTTGTCTCCGGACAACTCTTCGCTTTTGGCAGTGTCGTCCTGCACGCCAATTTTACTAGCCATCTCGACTGCCTCAAAACCTTCATCCCGAATCAATTTATCATATTCGGAAGCTTGGAATACACCGTCGACTCGTGTGGCAATCTCGCCCTCTCTGGCTGGAGGCCAGATCGGCTCGAGAACTCTTCGGGCACCGTGGCCTTAACCATGGTGTCGGCCCCTGATCGGAATGTCGGATCGTGTTGTTGCGAAATCCGGCGAACCTCGTGGTAGGGGGTCCCGAGCTGTGGATCTCGGATAGTGAGTAACAGGAACAAGGAGACGATGTTTACCCAGGTTCGGGCCCTCTTGATGGAGGTAAAATCCTACGTCCTACTCTTGTTTATATTGATGGAGTTGTATCAAATACAGAGTTGATCTACCTTGAGATCATAAGATGTGTTCTAACTCTAGGGCTAGGTGAATAAGATTGTGTTCAAGTCCCCTCTACGGGCTAAACACTTTGGCTTATATACACGCCAGGTAGGGCATCTAGGTTTACAAGGTCGGCATCATGGCGTGGAGGCGGCAGGAGAAGTCTTGGAGCTTATGGCAAGTCTTCGGCAGAGGCAGTCTCGATCATATCTCCAGCGTGCAACCTCCGGAGTCCATCTTGAGAAGAATGAGGCCCCCACCGGGCCGTACGAGGAGCATGGGCCGGCTATGATAGTACCCCCTAGTCTGGGAAACCATCAATAGCCCCTGAATTGGTCTTTGACGCCGAGGATGATGTTCTTGGACTTCGGTGCCGGAGTCTTTATCTCGACAGGCGAGTTCCCATGCTTGATCTCTCCAACTCAGCTTCAAAAAGTCTTCGGCAAGGTTGGCGGTCCTACCGGGTGGGCCCAGCCTCGCTGTACGTGGCCTCTAATGTCTGAACTTGATAATCGTGTCTTATGGTGAATCGAGTCGCTTTGTAGCAAAAAATCGAAGCACCGGCCTCCCCCCTTTTTATTTACGAGTCAGGCGTGCGAGTTTGCAATACACCCCGACCCATCTATTCGAGCCAACCACGCAAGGTCTCCCCTCGTCCCAAGTCCAACCTCGAGAGCCTCCCAGGCGTGGAGGTTCTTCGAGGTGCCCTAACTGCCCCCATTACAGGCGACTGGGGCAGCTGCGTTGCCTCGCGCATTCAACTGGAGCGCCTGGCTAAGCAAGGATATTTGCCAGATTCAGATCTGACAGCGACCCGCTCATGATTGACATCCATAAACGGGCAAGTGCACGCAGAGAGTCATCCTTCTCCTAAAGATGGCGAAAGGGTATGCTTCGTCTCCTTCTTGTGATGCGGCCTAGGGTTCCCTATCCTTCCTTTCCTACAGGGCCTATTGGAGTTCTATGGGCTGCAACTTCACCATCTCACCCCCAGGTCGATTTTACATATCATGGGGTACGTCGCCTTGTGCGAGATGCACCTCGGGTGCTAGGCGCACTTCGGTCTATGGAAGAAGTATTTCTGCATAGTGCCCTGCTCTCCCGCCGAGAGGCTGTATGAGGTTGGAATATTTGAAGTCCCCCAGATTGAAGGTACCGAATATCCGTAAGGTACACCACGGGAGGATACTGACGTCTGGCCATCTGAGTGGTTTTACATATACGACATCCCCATCTTTGACCCAGTTCAGCCCGGACTCCCTCCATTCACCTCGGAGCCCTCAAAGAGGCGTTAGAGCTGGAGGCCGCAAAGTGCCACCCTAGAGGACGGCGCCGAGGTTACCAAACTGGCAGCTTACGTGAAGCAATTGGTAAGGAATGGCCTCACCATAATAGATGTAATGGCCAGGGCGATAGACAGAAGAGTCCAACCACTTCGGTAGTGCCCACAACTATTGTGCGCATATAACAGGACCGACGACGCTTCCCGAACAATTCGGGAGAGCTTTTATGATCATGCAGTTTTTGGGACCACACTAGCCGGCATTTACCAGGGAGCTGCAGAGGACTTCGCCCGACGACAATTCTGAGATGGGTTGTCCAACTAGAATCCATTCCCAGATTTCCTCATCCATTCCGAGTTGTTTGGTAGTTAGTTTATCTGTCCAACCCCTTCCTGCTTCCGAATAGAGATGGAGACGCTGGGTCAAGGACATAAGGAGTCATGCATCGAAACTAGAAGCGCACAGTCGAACGGAGGATCCCCTCTTTCACGAGGATGAGGATTTGGCCCTTATTTACGAAGGGAGAAATTTTTTTATGGAGAGTCTTTACGGCTCAAGGGCGGCCGTCGTCCCTGATGTGCCGGGGATAAACCAGCTTCATTGGTAACGCCCCCTCGCTCTCATCAAAAGCGAGCCCCTCGTCCTCAAGCCCCTGGTCGCCTGACTTCTCCAAAGGGAGGACATTCAAAGCATCCACGCGGAGAGACAGCTTCTAAAGGGAGCCCCCTGCAGGAGATATAGGAGGCTTTGACGCAGGCGGAGGGCACGGGGGTAGGCGGGAGCACTTCCTTGCTTCCCAGGTAATTTCCCTGTTATAGCATTTAACGGCAATGACACCTCAAATTTAAACCTTTTAAATCATTTACAGGCAGTCTGCTCCTTTCTCAACGCTGACAGGTGCAAGGGCCAGAGTGACAGCGGCTCCGGATGGAGGGGCGGAGGCATGATGTACTTCGGGAGTTACTGCCGAAATTCCTCAATCCGAAGACTTGGAGACCTTCTCGGCCAATAATTCCGGGGGTTGAGAGTGTCGTGAACCATCTCTGGCAAAAGACCTCTCTCTGGAACCCGGCCTTTTCTGATCAAGAGTTCAATGCCTTGAGCTTGGTGTACGCGTACCTCGGGACGACTGATTTTTGATTGTTCCATGCGATTATAGTATTAATCTTGGATGTTTCATATGCAATTATATATCATTTTTTGGGACTAACCTATTAAATTAGCGCCAAGTGCCAGTTGATTTTTTTGTCTGTTTTTGGTTTTCCAGAATATCAGTACCAAATGAAGTCCAATTGGCACAAAACTTTTGGACGATTTTTTCTAGACATAAGAGACCCTGGAAACTTCGGGAGAAGGCCCAAAGATGAAAGAGTGGGCCACAAGTCACCATGGCATGCCCTGGTGCCTTGTGGGGCTCTCGTTCCTCCGTTTGACCTAATTCCATCTCTAGAAATTTTCTAAAATCGAGAAAGCAACAGAGAGCCACCCGAAACCCTTTCTCCGATGCCGCAAGTTCATGTTCTCGAGAGATCCCATCTAGGGGCCTTTTCTGGCGAACTGCCGGAGGGGGAATCAACCACGGAGGGGCTCTACATCAACCTTGATGCCCCTCCGATGATGTGTGAGTAGTTTACTATAGACCTACGGCTCCATAGCTAGTAGCTAGATGGCTCCTTCTCTCTCTTTTATCCTCAATACTATGTTGTCCTTGATGTTCTTGGAGATCTATTCGATGTAATCACTTTTTGCGGTGCATTTGTTGGGATTCGATGAATTGTTAGTTTATGATTAGATTATCTATGAATATTATTTGAGTATTCTTTGAACTCTTTTATGCATGATTATTATAGCTTTGTACTTGTCTCTGATCTATTAATTTGGTTTGGCCAACTAGATTGATTTTTCTTGCAATGGGAGAGGTGCTTTGTGATGGGTTCGATCCTGCGGTGCTCAATCCTAGTGACAGAAAGGGGCATGAAACGTATATGTATCATTGCCATTAAGGATAAAAAATGGATTTTTCTCATATTAATCACTGTTCAAAAAATCATCCGATTAATTAGTTAACGGGCCAGTTAATCGCTATTCATAGGGTGACCGAATCGAATAGCGCATATTCATCGTGTTAACTTGTCAGGCCGATTAATTGGCCCATTAGACTGATTAATTGGTTGTTAGGCTGATTAATCACTGCTGACCCATTAACTTGTGGGCAAACAAAGCCCAAAAAATTTCCCTGTAACTCTCCCAGCCCCCTCTCTCTCCTCAATACCTAGGGTTTGGCCAAACAGTAGCATATTTTGTTATATTACATAGCTGAGAGCATGAGAGTATGTTATAATATAAATATATATATATATATATGTTTGCAATTCCTATTTAATCTACCGATTAATGGTCGACCGATTAATCCAGTTAATAGGCCGATTCACCGATTAATCTCTACTCCCAAGCCGATCGAGAAGCTACCAGTTACCGATTTCCTGAACAATGATATTAATTGAGTTTACCTTTTCTACATCATGTCATCTTTCTTATGTTGTTACTCCGTTCTTTATGAACTTAATACTATAGATGCATGATGGATAGCGATCGATGAGTGGAGTAATTTTAGTAGATGCAAGCAAGAGTTAGTCTACTTGTCTCAGACGTGATGCCTATATACATGATCATAGCCTTAGATATCGTCATGATTATTCACTTTTCTATTAATTTCCCAACAGTATTTTTTTTACCCACAATATGTTATCTTCAAGAGAGAAGCCTCTGGTGAAAACTATGGCCCCCAGGTTTATCTAAATCATATATTAAAATCCAAAAATATACTTTTTGCACTTTTATTTACTTTACTTTATTTTGTTTTTTTATTTATCTACCTATCACTACGAGATTTGATCCTTGCAATTAACCGCCAAGGGATTGACAACCCCTTGTTTGTGTTGGGTGCAAGTATTTGTTATTTTGTGTGTAGGTACTGCTAACGAGTTGTTGCGTGGTTCTCCTACTAGATTGATAACCTTGGTTTCTAACTTAGGGAAACACTTATGTCTACTGTACCGCATCATTCTCTCCGCTTCGGGGAAATCCCAACGCAGCTCACAAGTAGCAAGAAGAATTTTTGACGCCATTGTTGTGGAGATATAACCAACATCTATCAAGTACCTATGCATAAACTTTCATCTCCTTGCGTTTACATTATTTGCTGTTGGCCTCTCGTTTTCATTTCCCCCACTTCTAAAATGTTTTTACAAAAACACAAAAATATTTTCTATTACCTTTTTGCTTGTTTGCTAGCTTTATCGTTGTGGCTAGTTCTTCACGTTACGTGCACTCCTGAAAATGAAGTGTTAACTTTAAACAAAGAGGGGGGAGAGAGTTTAAAAGATGCTTGGCATAGGATTTGCGGTGCTCATATAATGCCCTTAAGATCATCAAGAGTATATCTAATAGCAGCACGCTGCTTCCTCGGAGTTTTAAGTAACCTCTTTTCTTCATGCTCTGAAAGGTTAGCATTGATAATAATAGAATATGTCTTCTTTTCATCAAGATAAGCATATTTCAACGTGTCGGGTAATTTCTTAAGTTCAAACATGAGATCACCATTAGGTGGAGGAGGACCTCCAAGAGTTTCAACACGCAAATTATGTTTAAGGATAGGTACTTGATCAAAGAATATCTTGATCATCTCATACAACAAATTATATCACATCATGTCTTGACCATATCACTTCACAGCAAGCCCTGCAAAAACAAGTTAGACGTCCTCTACTTTGTTGTTGCAAGTTTTACGTGGCTGCTACGGGCTTCTAGCAAGAACCGTTCTTACCTACGCATCAAAACCACAACGTGGTGTAGTGATTGCTTTTTGATCTTCTAAAAGAACCCTCTTCAATGAAACCGATTCAACTAAAGTGAGAGAGACAGACACCCGCCAGTCACCTTTAAGCAACGAGTGCTCGCAGCGGTGAAACCAGTCTTGCGTAAGCGTACGCGTAATGTCGGTCCGGACCGCTTCATCTCACAATACCGCTGAACCAAGTAACAACTAGTAACGGCAAGCAATTTGTATACACCCACGCCCACAACTCCTTTGTGTTCTACTCGTGCAAATAACATCTACGCATAGACCTGGCTCGGATGCCACTGTTGGGGAACGTAGTATTTAAAAACATTTCCTACGATCACGCTAGATCTATCTAGGAGAAGCATAGCAACGAGCGGGGAGAGTGTGTCTACGTACCCTCGTAGAACGAAAGCGGAAGCGTTTAGTAACGCGGTTGATGTAGTCGAACGTCTTCGCGATCCAACCAATCTAATACTGAACGCACGGCACCTCCGTGATCTGCACACCTTCAGCTCGGTGACGTCCCTCGAACTCTAGATCCAGCTGAGGCTGAGGGAGAGTTTCGTCAGCACGACGGCGTGGTGATGGTGATGATGAAGTTACCGACGCAGGGCTTCGCCTAAGCACTACGACAATATGACCGAGGTGGAAATCTGTGGAGGGGGGCACCGCACACGGCTAAACAATCAACTTGATGTCTATGGGGTGCCCCCTGGCCACGTATATAAAGGAGGGGAGGGAAGAGGTGGCCGGCCCAAGGGGGGCGCGCCAGGTGTGGGGGATCCTACTAGGACTCCCCAGTCCAAGTAGGATTCCCCTCGTCTTTCCTATTCCTAGTAGGAGTAGGAGGGAAGGAGGAAGAGGGGAGAAGGAAGGAGGGGGGCGCCGCCCCCTCCTAATCCAATTCGGACCAGCCCATGGGGGCGCACGCAGCCACCCCTTGAGGCCCTTCTCTCCTTTCCCGTATGGCCCATTAAGGCCCACTACTTCCCCCGGCGAATTCCCGTAACTCTCCGGTACTCCGAAAAATACCCGAATCACTCGGAACCTTTCCGATGTCCGAATATAGCCTTCCAATATATCGATCTTTACCTCTCGACCATTTCGAGACTCCTCGTCATGTCCCCGATCTCATCCGGGACTCCAAACAAACTTCGGTCATCAAATCACATAAACTCATAATACAAATCGTCATCGAACGTTAAGCGTGCGGACCCTATGGGTTCGAGAACTATGTAGAAATGACTGAGACACATCTCCGGTCAATAACCAATAGCGGAACCTGGATGCTCATATTGGCTCCTACATATTCTATGAAGATCTTTATCGGTCAAACCGCATAACAACATACGTTGTTTCCTTTGTCATTAGTATGTTACTTGCCCGAGATTCGATCGTTGGTATCATCATACCTAGTTCAATCTCGTTACTGGCAAGTCTCTTTACTCGTTCCGTAGTGCATCATCCCGTAACTAACTCATTAGTCACATTGCTTGCAAGGCTTCATATGATGTGCATTACTGAGAGGGCCCAGAGATACCTCTCTGATACTCGGAGTGACAAATCCTAATCTCGATCTATGGCAACCGAACAAACACCATCGGAGACACCCGTAGAGCATCTTTATAATCACCCAGTTACGTTGTGACATTTGATAGCACACAAGGTGTTCCTCCGGTATTCGGGAGTTGCATAATCTCATAGTCTGAGGAACATGTATAAGTCATGAAGAAAGCAATAGCAACAAACTAAACGATCATAGTGCTAAGCTAACGGATGGGTCTTTTCCATCACATCATTCTCCTAATGATGTGATCCCGTTCATCAAATGACAACACATGTCTATGGTTAGGAAACTTAACCATCTTTGATTAACGAGCTAGTCTAGTAGAGGCATACTAGGGACACTTTGTTTTATCTATGTATTCACACATGTATTAAGTTTTCGGTTAATACAATTCTAGCATGAATAATAAACATTTATCATGATATAAGGAAATATAAATAACAACTTTATTATTGCCTCTAGGGCATATTTCCTTCATGAGATACATCACCAAGTTAACACTAACAGTTTCCTTATTGCAATCAATCTTAGCATTAATTGTATTCAAGAAAGGTCTACCAAATATAATGGGACAAAAATCATCTTGTGGAGAACCAAGAACTAGAAAATCAGTAGGGTATTTCATCTTTCCACAGAAGACTTCAACATCTCTAACAATCCCAAGCTGTGAAATAGTATCTCTATTCGCAACCTTAATAGTAAAATCAATATCCTCTATCTCAGTAGGTGCAATATGGGTATACACATATTTTGGTTGCTGTTGATTATGTTACTAAGTGGGTAGAAGCTATTCCAACCAGTAGTGCTGATCACAACACCTCCATTAAAATGCTTAAAGAAGTTATTTTCCCAAGGTTTGGAGTCCCTAGATATTTAATGACTGATGGTGGTTCACACTTTATTCACGATGCTTTATGAAAAATGCTTGCTAAATATGATGTTAACCATAGAATTGCATCACCCTATCACCCTCAATCTAGTGATCAAGTTGAACTCAGCAATAGAGAAATAAAACAAATATTACAAAAAACTATCAATAGGTCCCGAAGAATTGGTCTAAGAAACTTGATGATGCACTTTGGACCTATAGAACAGCTTACGAAAATCAAATGGGTATGTCTCCATACAAATGGTTTACGGAAAAGCTTGCCATTTGCCTCTAGAGTTAGAACATAAAGCATTTTGGGCAGTTAAAGAACTCAATTATGGTTTCAAACTTGTCGGTGAAAAGAGGCTATTCGATATTAGCTCACTAGATGAATGGAGAACCCAAGCTTATCAAAATGCCAAACTATTCAAAGAAAAAGTTAAGAGATGGCATGACGAAAGAATCCAAAAGCGGGAATTTAAAGTTGGTGAACATGTTCTATTGTACAACTCTCGTCTTAGATTTTTTGCAGGAAAACTTCTTTCCAAATGGGAACGACCATATATTATCAAGGAAGTTTATCGCTCTGGAGCTATCAAGATCAATAATGCCGAAGGTACTAATCCGAAGGTGGTTAATGGGCAAAGAATTAAGCACTATATCTCAGGTATGCCTATTAATGTTGAAACTAACATTATTCAAATCATGACACCGGAGGAACACATAAAAGAAACCTTCCGGAACACTCCAGAACCCTTAAAAGGAAGAGGTACGTGGTACGGTAAGTAAACAGACTCTGAAAAATCCGCAAAAATATTTTTGTAAGTTTTGGAATATTAGAAAAATTAGGAAAATAAGAAACAACCGGGAAGGCCACCTTGGTGCCCACAAGACACCATGGTGCGCCTGCCCCCCCAGGCACGCCCTAGTGGGTGGTGGGCCCCTCGGGCACCTTCCAAACTCCGTTTTCCTTCCAGATGCTTGTTTCTCAAGATAAAAAATCTTTACATATAGCCACGAATGATTTGACCACCGCATTGCTTAGAAATCCTCTGTTCTTATTTCGTGTTGTTTTTCTATCAGATTTATCAAGCCAGGCATCATGTCTTGTCCCTCCTCCAACAATGAAGAAGGAGATGCCGAGGAGGTTGCAATGGAGAATGATGAAGGGAATTCTCCTGGAGTTCACCCTCCGGATTCCGAGAGGGACACACTGGCCGGAATCTCCACTCGTCCTAATCCCCATCAAGACATGAGATCAACAAACAATCAAGAGAGCCCTGAGGTCCATGAAGGACTCCCTCCAAAGAGGCCTTTACACAGGTTAGATCGAAACAATTTTCACAATTTGATTCACAATTATGGGTTCAAAAACACTCCTCGTGTGCACATACCATCCAATTGGGACATATCTTGTCCAAGGGAAAGTGATGTAGGAATAAACTCTTGAGGTCCGAAAAATAAACATATCATGGCTGAAGTGGAGAAGAACACTGAGTTGCTTCATCGAGCCCTTCGAGAGATTCAACGTTTAAAGGAGGCACTCATGAATATATTCGAGGACAAGCCCACTTCATCATCTTCCCCACCAAATGGGACTTGAGTACACGGGTATGGGCACTCCCCTTGGCTTGTGCCAAGCTTGGGGGAGGTGCCCCGGTATCGTATCACCATCACTTTTATTACCTTTACCTATCATAGTTTGATCTTTAGTTACTTCATGATTTAGTTGAATAAAAGTTTAGTATGATCTATTTTTGAGTGCTAGTTTTGTGATCTATCTATCTATGTAATCGAGTGAGAGTTATATAATAAAGTTTAGTTTGAGTTTTTGCTTCTTTACTTTTACATTTCAATGAAACTAAAAGGAAATAATGAAAAAGATCACATACTAAACTTATGATAGGTAACGATGATAACCCACAAGTATAGGGTATCGCAACAGTTTTTGAGGGTAGAGTATTCAACCCAAATTTATTGATGCGCCACAAGGTGAGCCAAAGAATATTCACGAGTATTAGCAGCTGACTTGTCAATTCAACCACACCTGAAAGACTTAATATCTGCAGCAAAGTATTTAGTAGCAAAGTAGTATGGAAGTAACGGTGACGATGGTAACAGTAATAGTAGCAAATTTGTAGTGATTGTAACAGTAGCACAGCGAAAGTAACTAATCAAAGATCAATACGTGAAAACCTCGTAGGCATTGGATCGGTAATGATAATTGTCAGATGATATTCATCATGTAGTATTCATAACCTAGGGTGACACAGAACTATCTCCAATTCATCATTATAATGTAGGCATGTATTCCGTATATAGTCATACGTGCTTATGGAAAATAACTTGCATGACATCTTTTGTCCTACCCTCCCGTGGCAGTGGGGTCCTTATGGAAACTAAGGGATATTAAGGCCTCCTTTTAGTATAGAACCGGAGCAAAGCATTAGCACTTAGTGAATGCATGAACTCCTCAAACTATGGTAATCACCGGAAAGAATCCCAATTATTGTCACCTTGGGGTATGCGGATCATAACTCGTAATAGGTGTCTACAAGTTGCAAGATAGGATCAAGAACTCACATATATTCATGAAAACATAATAGGTTCAGATCTGAAATCATGGCACTCGGGCCCTAGTGGCAAGCATTAAGCATAGCAAAGTCATAGCAACATCAATCTCAGAACATAGTGGATACTAGGGATCAAACCCAAACAAAACTAACTCGATTACATGATAAATCTCATCCAACCCATCACCGTCCATTAAGCCTATGATGGAATTATCCCTCCAGGCGGTGAGCATCATGAAATTGGTGATGGAGGAAGGTTAATGATGATGACGGTGTTTATTTCCCCTCTCCGGAGCCCAAAGAGACTCTAGATTTGCCCTCCCGTGGAAGAACAGGAGGTGACGGCAGCTCTGTATCGTAAAACGCGATGAACTCTTCTCTTCGTTTTTTCTCTCCGGATGTGAATATATAGAGTTGGAGTTGAGGTCGGAGGAGGTCCAGGGGACCCACAAGCCCTCTAGGCGCGCCCCAGGCTTGTGGCCTCTGGGTGGACCCCCTCTGGTTAATTCTTGCGCCAATAACTTTTATCAATTCCACAAAAATTCTTCGTAAATTTTTAGGTCAATCCGAGAACTTTGATTTCTGCACAAAAACAACACCATGGCATTTCTGCTGAAAACAGCGTCAGTCCGGGTTAGTTCCATTCAAATAATGCAAATTAGAGTCCAAAACAAGGGCAAAAGAGTTTGGAAAAGTAGATAGGACGGAGACGTATTAACTCCCCCAACCTTAACCCTTTGCTTGTCCTCAAGCAATTCAGTTGACAAACTAAAACTGTCAAAGAAAAACTTTTACAAACTCTGTTTGATCTTGTTGTTGGAAATATGTCTAGCCAATATTCAGTTTTTCAGCAAAGATTATGAACTAACCATATTCACAATAACGTTTAGGTCTCACATTTACTCATATCAATGGCATAATCAACTAGCGAGCAATAATAATAACTCTCGGATGACAATACTTCTTTCAAAACAATCATGATATAATATAACAAAATGGTATCTCGCTAGCCATTTCTGAGACCGCAAAACATAAATGCAGAGCACCTCTGAAGACCAAGGACTGACTGGACATTGTAATTCATGGCAAAAGAGATCCAGTCACACTCATAATCAACATCAATTAAAAACAAAGCATATGAATGATAGTGGTGCTCTCTAACTGGTTCTTTTTATAAGAGAGTGCTGACTCAACAATAAAACTAAATAGATAGGCCCTTCGTAGAGGGAAGCAGGGATTTGCAGAGGTGCCAGAGCTCGAGCTTTTGAAAGAGAGATAAATATAATATTGAGTGGTATGCTTTCATTGTCAATGCAACAACCAAGAGATCTCACTATCTTCCGTGCTAGATACATTATAGGCGGTTCCCAAACAGAATGGTAAAGTTTTTACTCCCCCTCCACCAACAAACACACTCCACGGCTAGCCGAATCCACGTGTGCCGTCCATACCAACAACAGTTGTAACACCCCAAAAATATTCTTCTAGATTTTTAAAACCTTTCCTTAAAACAAAATTCTTTAAAAACCAATTTGACCCTATCTCCTTCCTTCCATTTGAAAACCCTTTCAATTTTTATTGGGTTTCAAATTTTCTTAAATGGTTCTGATTTGGAAGGTTTAAATTATTTGGAAAATTATTTTGGAGGATCTCAAACAATTTTCATTTAGAAAAGTTTTTGGAATAATTAAAAAATTTCAAAGAAAATGGCCTTTTAACATCCTTCAAGCCCTTCTAAAATCTTCCAATAATTTTCTGCCACTCCTAAATTATTCCACAAGTCATTCTCACATTCTAGGACAGTATCCAACTCTCTCCCACCCCACAAAAATAATTTTCATATTTCAAATAAATTCCAAAGTTGGAATTTACATAATTCATGGTCCCTTTGAGTTACAAAGGAGCTACATTTTCTACAACAGTTCTGATCCCACCAAAATTATCCTAGCAACTAGATGGTACCTACAACCCATTTCACCAAAAACATTGGGTTCTACAGTTCAAAATTTTCAAATTCTGTCCTGTTCAAATTTGGACCAGATTCGATCTTTTTGATACAAACCTATTTTTAATTACTCAAAAAATTCTGAAACTTTGCCAAACCCTCTCATTTGCGTGAGCACCTTACCACAAAAATTCAAAAAAATCCTAAAATGCCTAGCACCCTCTGGCATTCTGTCATACACCTAGCATGCGCACTGTTCATCACAGATAAAAATTCAGTTAACTCAATTTGGATTCAGTCACAGTGGCGATCGGTGCCGTGCACCCCTCCCCTTCATTCTCCACCACGGTGTCGCCGTTGCTCATCAATACCCGAACCACTGGCCCACTCCTCAGCCACTCATCATCGTCAAGCTGTCGGCTGGCCGGTGTAATGGCAACCGTGATCATCCACGGCGAACCGAGCAGAGCCGCCTCGGCCACCAACCCCCATCACTCCACCGTACCTCCCCGACCCACCTCTCCCTCCACGCGTCGCTCCTACCCGCATCTCCGCATACTGATCTCGCCGCCCAACTCTCTGGACCCCTCTTGGCAGTCACCGGAGTTGGTCATCGCCGCCGTGCCCGTACGGGAATCGTTCCGTGGATGAGGCCAAGGAGCTCGGTCTTGATCGCCTGGCTTCTCCAGAAGGCTCCGCCACCCTCATTAACCCCTCGCCGCCCTTGACCACCGCCCTAGCTACCTTCACCGACCGCCGTTACTTCGGCGTAATCCGAACCCTGCCGGACCGCCTCAAATCGCCTATAAAAGGGACCCCCAAGCCTCGGCGATCACTCATCCCACCCCCACGCCTTCCCAATCGACCCCCACTCCACTCCACCGACCTCAAGGAGGTCGTCTTCCTCCTCTTCGACCACCGCTCTGTCGCCACTGTCCCCGATCGGCTTGATGCCTTCAGGCCACCATCACCACCAAAACCTCATAAGTCAAGCACTGGTCCATCGTATCTTCATTTTCGTGTCCCAATTCCAGCACCGGAGCTCTCTCCGGTGAGATACACCATCACCCGAAATGCCATCCGCCGCCGTCGACCTCGCCGGTGCTCCGGTTCTCTCCGGCGACGTCCACCACCACCCACCGACGTGGTAGTCCTTCCTGATCAAGCTCCGACCACCGCCGCTCGCTGAAACACCGGCGATCGCCGCCGGTGATCGCCGCACCCCTTCTGTACTGCGCGCGGGCGCGTGCAGATTTGAACCTGACGGGTGGACCCCGCCCGTCAATGTTCTTCTTTTTTTTCTGTTTAAAAACAAAAGCGTATTTAACGACTTACGCTTTCTGTATTGGGAAGCGTACTCTGACCCGAAGCGTTTTCTTTTTAAACGCACAGGGACAGGAATTTTTTAGAAAAACCCCTGTTTTTGAAAGTTTAATAACTTTTAAACCACAACTCTGTTTGAGTCGATTCTTTTTTTGAAATTCTTATTTTTCTCTCTAGTTTTTTTAGTATTTATTTAAAAATGTTTTGAGACAACTTTTTGTACTGTTGCCAAAAAAATAGTTGAATTTGGATTTGAATTTTTCAGAAAAAGAAGAAGGAAACTTTGCTGAAAATTTGGAGGGGTTTTCTCCTAACTACTTTGGACAAGGCAAGCATTTTTGAACTTGGGATATGGTGATTGCATTTGCATTGCATGATTGCATCGGTTTGGAGTTGCACCATATATGTAGTATATCACAGGTGCATGCATGCATGGTGATATCACTTCTTGCTCATGGCTTGCACTTCACTCAAGCTCAAGAATCTTTCTAACATGGTTAAAGGCTGTGAGAATTCAGGAGCATGTCTCCTGTCTTGGACGTGCCGGTGGGCATGGGCCATATCTGACACGGTGGTGTCACGTGATATATGAGGAGTATACTGGTAATAATAAGCAACACCTCATGAGTCGACCAAGATCAAGTCTTGTTCCATTACACCTAGCTGGATACCTTGCTGCCATGGGTTCTTCCCCAAGGAAGGTACGGCTTAGTAAGTTGTTAACCCCTGTCCGTGTACACACCACATAGAGGGCCACGATGTGGGTTTCCACGGCCATGGACTAAATCCTTTCATCGGGTCAAGGGGCATGGGTGTGACCGGGTGTAGCCGAGAGGGGGTCCCCCCATGTAATCCGCGAGTATGAATAGTGCTCCCATGCTATTCGAGATTGTTGTCTTCCCGACTTATAGTTTTTCTGGAACGATGCTTTGGGTGATTCCTGGCATCAGGACGGTTAATCTGGTGTGTGCTGGTCAGGCGTGTTTTCAACCCAAAGACCGCAATGGGAATTAGTCAGTGTCACGGTACTGACTAAAGAAACCTCATACACGTGGGTAAAGAGTACACCCTCTGTAGAGTTATATCTATTAGAATAGCCGTGTCCTCGGTCAAGGGCGTTAGCTGGGTGGGTCAAGTGTCGGTCCCGGTGTCGGTGTTCGGAGGAAATAATTAAAAATCGAGCATGATTATTTTGCAGGATAGTTATTGCTACTACTGTTGTTGATATGAGTATTATTGATGCTATGAATATTATTGTGGACTAACCCGTTTCCCTTATTTTATTTTTTTGAGTGTCTACCGGGCTGGCTAGACTACCCCGGGCATTCAGTTTTATTTTCAAGACCTTATGAAGCATCTCTCGAGTTCTCAGGCGGTCCTGTCTCGCCCGACTCTCTTGTAGATACCCGTTTGGCATTTCTTTTCGAGACCTCTCGTGGCGTCGCTTGGATTCTCGAGCGGTCCTGTCTTGCCCGATTCTCCTTTTAGACACCTGTTTGGCATTTCTTTTCAAGACCTTTTGTGGCGTCGCTTGAGTTCTCGGGCGGTCCTGTCTCGCCCGATTCTCCCTTTAGACACCCGGTTGGCATTTCTCTTATTTTCTGAATGTCACTTGGGCTGGCTAGACTACCCATGACATTCATTATTTTCTATTTTTATTAAGCCTGATTATAACTAACATGCTATGTTTACTTTTTCATCATTTTATTGTCATGCCGTGTCTAAGATTTTAGTCAGCATGAGCATTTAGTATGATCCAGTATGAGCATATGCATTCATTATATCTTTTGTTCAATAAGTTTGCGAGTACATTCCAACATACTCACTAGCTTGTCCCTGGCTATTTACTTGGCCAGACTTGGAGGAGGATTGCGCTAGCGAGCCCGACGCTTAGAGGAGTCCCAGTCAGTTCACCTATGATCTTGGAGTCTACCACATGTATCATCCGCAGAGTTTCCGCTACACATATAAAATAGTCAAGCCTCACACTAATGCTTGGCTCTATTTTATTGTATCAGTATGAGAGCACCACCACTGTCATATTCCACCACCGTAGTATATTGGCAAGGTTGTAATAATTGTTGAGCACTCAGACACATCCTGATGTAATATTATGTGTACTGGATATCTGTATCAAGGAAGTCCACCAGTTGTATTGATCTTGGGGCTAGTGTGACTTAGGGCTACTCTGTGATTTATTCTCAGAAATGGGCCCGACAACAGTCATGGGGGAGTTTTGTTTCATTATTATATTTTGATTTAACTTTGAGCATGGAACTGGGCATCCCGATTACCAGCCACTTTCTCATGAATGATAAGTGAATAAACACTAATCATGAGAATAACCCACCAAGCATGGAAGATACTGACAGCCCCCCAGTCGCTACATGAGCGATTCGGGCATACAAAATAGATTATTATTTGAAGGTTTAGAGTATGGCACATGCAAATTTACTTGGAACGGCAGGTAAATACCGCATATAGGTAGGTATGCTGGACTCGTATGGAATAACTTTGGGTTTAAGGAAGTGGATGCACAAGCAGTATTCCCGCTTAGTACAAGTGAAGGCTAGCAAAAGATTGAGGATCGACCAACTAGAGAGCGACAACGGTCATAAACATGCATTGAGATTAACCAACATTGAGTGCAAGCATGAGTAGGATATAAATCACCATGAACATAAATATCGTGGAGGCTATGTTGGTTTTGATTCAACTACATGCGTGAACATGTGCCAAGTCAAGCCACTTGAATCATTCAAAGGAGGATACCATCCTATCATACTACACAATAACCATTTTAAAATTCATGTTGGCACACAAGACAAACCATTATACACTCCTAGCTAATTAAGCATTACATGAGTAACTATAATCTCCAATTGTCATTGCAAACTTGTTTGATTCATAATGAGCTGAATCAAGAACGATCAGCTAATCATATTTACAAAAACAAAATAGGTCGAGTTCATACCAGCTTTTCTCCATCTCAATCATTTCATCAAATATCGTCATCATTGGCTTTCACTTGCACGACCGAATGATGTGAATAATAATAATAAGAGTGCACGTGCATTGGATGAAGCTGGAATCTGCAAACATTTATTCAGAGGAGAAGACAAGGTAATATGGGCTCTTTGTTAGATCGACAATAATGCATATGAGAGCCACTCAACATTTTCATCGTGGTCTTGTCCTCATGACCCAAAGAAAAAGAAAAGAATTTCAAAGAAACACACTGAAATATTTTTTGGAGTTTTTGTTTTTCTGAAAGAAAGCAAATAACAAAAAGAAAACAAAAACGAGAAAAACTATTTACACGGGAAAGCTCCCAACAAGCAATAGAAGAACGAGAAATCTTTTTGGGTTTTCTTGTAATACTACAACTAATAAAACTAGAAAGAAAACTAAAAAGAAACTAGAACTCATTTTTTGGATTTTCTCAAAATTTTCAAACACACAAGAAGAAAGCAAGAAAAATAAACTATCATGGATAATACAATGAAAAAGTATGAACACTGACAACTAGAATGAGTGTGTGAACATGAATGTAATGTCGGTGAGAAATACGTACTCCCCAAAGCTTAGGCTTTTGGCCTAAGTTGGTCAATGGCCACGGCTGGCCCAGATAATATCCAGAGTTGTAGTGGGCGTTGTACTCGATCGCAGCTGTCACCGCATGGCGAGCTGCCTCGTGGAGGTGAGCGGTTTCCCTCGCCCTCACATACTCATCTGCCTCCTCTTTTCGTATGAAATATCTTCGTTTCACCTGAAAGTCAAAGAAAGTAGGAGCGAGAAGCGTAACATGGACTACGTGACTCCTGTCAAAGATTAGTCTGTGCTGAAAAGGCAAGTCACCCCTCTGAAGAAATTGGTAGCGCTCCATAGCATCATAATCAAGAAAAACAGGTGGCAATTCCATATCATTTTCTCTTATGGGAACACCAAGGTGATTAGCCAAACGAGTAGCATGAATTCCACCAAAGAAATCTCCATCTTTAGAATTATTATGCAATCTACGTGCAATGATAGCCCCCAAATTATGTTGTTTATCATTCCTTACTGCACTCTTGAGGACACTTAAATCAGGGGCGCAAAGGTGACTATGGTCATGTTTACCATTAATGCATCTTCCTATAAAGAGAGCAAAATAATGTAGTGCAGGAAAGTGAATGCTCCCTATAGTGGCTTGTGTTATGGTTCTGGTTTCACCTACAGTGATGCTAGCAAGTAACCCAGCGCAATCAGATTTATGAGGTTCAGTGTAAGTGCCCCATGGCAGAATTTTGCATGCATCATTAAATTCATCAAGGTCCATGCGAAATGATTTATCACAGAGATCAAATAAAACTGAATGTGTGTTGCATTGGACTGAATACACAAATCTCCGTACAAAGGAATCAGTAAGGTTGTAGTATTGTGATCCCTTATCTGACACAAAGTCCGTCAGGTCGGCGTTGCGCACATACATATCAAACTCCTCCTTGAAACCTGCATGAGTCATGAAGTGATCCGACGGCCATTCACAAGATCGCAATTGAGCCTCCCGCGGTGGTTCAAGGTCCGGCTCCGTATAGCGGGCCGACCTGAGTTCTTCTTCTTCGAGGAACAACCTTGGTATATCTTTCTAAACATTTCCTTCCTCTAAAAATTTCTGAAATTTTAGTGACTCAAAATAAAAGTGGACCAAACTCAACAAAACTAATAGCAACTACTCCCACAAGTGTCTAGAGGCTATATCATGCAACAAAACTACTTTGGACCAACTAAATTTCACATGCAAGCTCAAGAACAGGGTCACCACAGCAGAAGAGATTTGCAATAAATAAAGCACTAGAACAAAAACTAATTGGACATTGGAGGAGTCACATACCGAAGAATAATCCCCCAAAATAGTTTCGGAAACGGAGCTCCGAGCAAGGAGATAAAAAATGGCAGCAAAATGAGCAAGAACACGTGTTTGAGCAATGGTGGGATTTTTTCTGGAGGACGACGAAGTGGATGGTTGATGGCAGAAGTGAGGGGAACCCACGTGGGACCCACAATCCCTCTAGGCGTGCCCAGGGGGTGGGCGCACCCTGTGAGCTTATGGCCCACTAGTGCACCCCCTGATGTGTTTTCAGTGCCAAATATTCTCTAATATTCTATAAAAAATCATACTAAATTTTCAGGGCATTTGGAGAACTTTTATTTTCTGGTCATTTTTTATTGCACGGGTAATTCAAAAAATAGAAAAATAATAGCATTTATACTTTATTAATTCTAAATAACAGAAAGTAAAAAGTGGATACAGAAAGTTGTGCTTCCTTAATTCATCCATCACATGCCCGTCCAAAGGAATCCATTAATAAGGTTGATCAAGTCTTATTAACAAACTTCTTCCGAAAGTGATGAAACCGGAGAATTTTCAAATAACACTAGGCTACCTCAACGGTGATATGCATGTCCGCAACAATAAGAATATCATATTTCTTTTTGACAGTGGGAATAGGGAATTTAAACCTTCCAATAGTAAAGGTTGAAATTTTTCCAATAGAATTGATACTATTGACTTGAGGTTGTTTCTTCGGAAAGTGTACCGTATGCTCATTACCATTAACATGAAAAGTGACATTGCCCTTGTTTCAATTAATAACAACCCCTGCAGTATTCAAAAATGGTCTACCAAGGATGATCGACATACTGTCGTCCTCGGGTATATCAAGAATAACAAAGTCCGTTAAGATAGTGACATTTAGAACTACGACAGGCACATTCTCACAAACACCGATGGGTATAGCAGTTGATTTATCGTCCATTTGCAAGGAGATTTCAGTTGGTGTCAACTTATTGAAATCAAGTCTTCGATACAAAGAGAAAGGCATAACACTAGCACCGGCTCCAAGATCACATAAAGCAGTTTTAACATAGTTTCTTTTAATGTAGCATGGTATATTTGGTATTCCAGGATCTCCCAGTTTCTTTGGTATTCCACCCTTAAATGTGTAATTAGCAAGCATGTTGGAAATTTCAGCTTCCGGTATCTTTCTCTTATTTGTAACAATATCTTTCATATACTTAGCATAAGGAGACATTTTGAATACATCAGTCAAACGCAAGCACAAAAAGATAGGTCTAAGCATTTCACAAAAGTGCTCAAATTCTTCATCATCCTTTTTCTTGGATGGTTTAGGAGGAAAGGGCATGGGTTTCTAAACCCATGGTTCTCTTTCTTTTACATGTTTCCTAGCAACGAAGTCTCTGTTATCATATCTTTTATTCTTAGGTTGTGGGTTATCAAGATCAATAGCAGGTTCTATCTCCACATCATTATCATTACTAGGTTGAGCATCAACATGGACATCATCATTATCATTATTACTAGGTTCATGTTCATCACCATATTGTGTTTCAGCATCAGAAATAGAAATATCATTGGGGTTCTTAGGTGTGTCTATCACAGGTTGACTAGAAGCATGCAAAGTCCTATCATCATTCTTTTTCTTTCTATTAGTAGAAGGACTAGGTGCGATAGTATTAATTCTCTAAGAATCTTGCTCAATTCACTTAGGATGGCCCTCGGGATGCAGAGGTTCCTGAGTCATTTTACCACCTCTAGTCATAACTCTAACAGCATGGTCATTATTTTTATTGTTCATCTCATTTAGCAAATCATTTTGTACCTTGAGTACTTGTTCTACTTGAGTTCTTACCATGGAAGCATGTTTACTAACAAGTTTAAGATCATTAACAGTTCTACACATATAGTCACTCAAGTGTTCAAGCATATAAGCATTTTGTTTCAATTGTGTACTAACATATGCATTGAAGTTCTCTTGTTTAACAATAAAGTTATCTAATTCATCCAAGCATTGACTAGCGGACTTATTATGAGGAATATCACCTTCATCAAATCTATAGAGAGAATTTACCTCTAGTACCTGTGTCGGGTTATCAAGACCATGTATTTCTTCAATAGGTGGTAAATTCTTAACATCTTCAGCTTTAATACATTTTTCTTTCATAGATTTCTTTGCCTCTTGCATATCTTTAGGGCTGAGAAATAGAATACCTCTCTTCTTCAGAGTTGGCTCAGGAGGTGGTTCGGGAAGAGTCCAATCATTATCATTACTCAATATATTATTTTATAATACTTAAGCTTGTTCAAAGGTTCGTTCCCTGAAAACACTACCTGCACAACTATCTAGGTGGTCCCTAGAAGCATTGGTTAGTCCATTATAAAAGATATCAAGTATTTCATTTTTCTTGAGAGGATGATCAGGCAAAGCATTAACTAATTGGAGAAGCCTCCCCCAAGCTTGTGGGAGACTCTCTTCTTCAGTTTGCACAGAATTAAATATTTCCTGTAAGGCAGCTCATTTTTTATGAGCAGGAAAATATTTTTCAAAGAAGTAGTATATCATATCCTGGGGACTACGCACAGAACCAGGAGCAAGAGAATTATACCAAGTCTTAGCATCACCCTTTAATGAGAAAAGAACTTAAGAATATAGTAATAGCAAATTTTTTCCTCATGAGCAAATAGGGTGGCTATTTCATTCGGTTTAGTAAGATGAGCCACAACAGTTTCAGATTCAACCAAAGTAATTAACTCAGGATCAGCAGAGAATTCAGAATCCTTATCAGTAACAAAGATAGGTGAAGTAGCAAACTTAGGATCATATTTCATTCTAGCATTCAAGGATTTTTCCTTCAACTTGACTAGTAACTTCTTAAGATCATCTCTATCATGGCAAGCAAAAAAGTCTCTATCTGTCTCCTCATCCATAACATAACCCTCAGGTATCTTAGGCAATTCATATCTAGGAGGAGAATCATAATCTTCAGTTTCAATAATTTCATTAGTTTCAGTAATTTCATTTTCTCTAGCTATAGCAAGTTGTTCATCAAGAAATTCACCCAGTGGCGCAATATTATCAAGGAAAGCACTAGTATCATCATAAGCATCATGCATAGCAGAAGTAGCATCATCAATTACTTGCGACATATTAGGATTAATAGTAGGTGGTGGTGTCGCAAGCTTACTCAAAACAGAAGGTGAATCAAGTGCAGAGTGTGATGGCAATTCCTTACCTCCCCTCGTAGTAGAGGGATAAATCTTGGTTCTTGGATCTTTCGGATTCTTCATAGTGATCAACAGATATAAATCCCAAGTGACTCAGCAAATATAGCTATGCTCCCTGGCAATGGTGCCAGAAAAAGATCTTGATAACCCACAAGTATAGGGGATCGCAACAGTTTTTGAGGGTAGAGTATTCAACCCAAATTTATTGATTCGACACAAGGGGAGCCAAAGAATATTCACGAGTATTAGCAGTTGAGTTGTCAATTCAACCACACCTGAAAGACTTAATATCTGCAGCAAAGTACTTAGTAGCAAAGTAGTATGGAAGTAATGGTAACGGTGGTAATAGTAATAGCAGCAAGTTTGTAGTGATTGTAACAGTAGCACGGCGAAAGTAACTAAGCAAAGATCAATATGTGAAAAGCTCGTATGCATTGGATCGGTAATGATAATTGTCGGATAATATTCATCATGTAGCAGTCATAACCTAGGGTGACAGAGAACTAGCTCCAATTCCACAATATAAGGTAGGCATGTATTCCGTATATAGTCATACGTGCTTCTGGAAAAGAATTAGCATGACATCTTTTGTCCTACCCTCCCGTGGCAGCGGGGTCCTAATGGAAACTCTGGCACCCTGGATCAGAGAACCGGTTTACCAGTGTTTCCAACCCAGAGATCATGTCTTCTGGAAACACTCAACAACTTGGAACACAACAGAACTTAACTTTATTGATAATCTCGGGGTACAAGCTCATATATTACATGGATAGCGAGGCCAAAAGCACACCTGGTGCTATGACAATATCTACATTATTTATGAAACATAACAGGGCCTCGGTACTACTGGATACTCCTATGGCGAAGCGGAACATAGCAGAACTCCAACCACGGGGACACTGCCGTGGACACAGCCTAGTTAGCATAGCATGAGCCTTCGGGACCTCCGTACTCGACTTCTCCTGCATCTGGCATGATAAGCTAGGTGAGTACTTTGAATGTACTCGCAAGCTCACCACAACCAAATAATGCAGCAAACAATAGCATGGCAAGTAACATGCTAAATTCTTAAGTGATTCTCTTACTGTCTTCAATTATCAACTTACTCTCTTCCGGGTTGTCCCACAACCCCCGGAATACTCACCGAGTACTTCCGGTCATAAGATGAGTTCTTCCATCATTATTATCACTGTTACGGTTGACCACCTAGTGAGGTCTGGATGGGCTGTCCAATACCATGGACGCGGCTATTCGAATAGATTTGACACTCTGCAGAGGTTGCACACTTTACCCACACCATGGAGTACCCGGCCTCGTACTTAGTACATGCTCCCATTCGGGTGGACCGGAGTTACTCCAACGAAACCCGCCTGACCCGTGACCCTCCCATCGTACCACCGGCAATCATCGTCCCCCGAAGTCAAGCCCTGGGTGGCCCCTGTGTCACCTTGTGACACCTGCCACCGTCGTGGCCAAACTAAACTGTCCCAAACGGGGACACCGACACAATACTCAACTGGGCTCACAGGGTTATCGCCGTCTACCTGATCAGGGTAGCACGCACGTATAACCCTCCCTAGACGGAGGTACCAGTGAAAGAGCATGGAGCCAGACCAAGTCAAGGCCGTCCCATACCAGCAAATGTGGTTGCACGAATAAGCCCGGACAGGTGACACAAGATCAACCGGCTAGGTTCATTTAGCAAGCATAGTGGTTCATGACAATAACTTGAGTTGGCATCACTAAGCATTTATATTATTTCATCATGAATTGCTATATAGCAAGTAAATGAAAGTAATTCATATGAATATGCAATGTTGTTGAAATGCTTCATAAAATGGATGTCCCGGCTTGCCTTCCTCTATTGGGTTGCCCACAAAGTCCTGGTCTTCAAAACCACCAAAGTTTTCCTCTGAAAATATTTTTAAATAGCAACTTAAAATGTCACATAACACTGTTTTAATCACCAAAAATTCTGTGAGTGTGAGAAAAATACCAAATTTTACCAGAAATTAGAGGGGTTCAATACAAACCAAATGCAAAAAGAATAAAGTGATTTGGACTTGTGGATAAAAGTTATAGCTGGTCAAAGTTTCTGGTCAAACTCTGGCATTTAAATTAAAAACAGAAAATCTACAGGGGGCCACGTCGAAGGCGTAAAGTGGAGGGGAATCTCCACTGACCACTTCGATCACGCACGACCGAGCCATTGACGAGCGGGCCTCGCAGCTAATTTAAACAGGCGAGCGAGAGGGGTACATAGGGAGGCGAGGCTCCAGCGATCGTCGCTGGCGATGTGGGCGGCGGCAAGGACGGGCGGGAGCAGGGATGGAAAGAGCTCACCGAGGCGAGCACACACGTACCCGCAGATCACCCAGGGTTGGCCGGACAGCGTCGCCCCCTTCTTCTCCGGCGGCGGTGGTGCTCGGGGATCATCGAAGACGGTGGTTCCGGTGATGGTTCGGTCGGGCAAGAGACTGAGTGCGACCAAGGGGATGAGCTGAGCTCGACGGTGGGGTCAGAAGAGGTCGGGGAGGGGTGGAGCGGTGGGTTGGCTGGGCTCTGGTGGCGGCGGATATCCGGCGAGGTTCGAGGCCAGAGGGCCTCTCGGCCGTGGCTCGGCACTCTGGAGGGTGATTGTGAGGTGGTGGAGTGGAGTGAGGAGCTCGGCGGGGTTGGCCATGGCCTTATATAGGCGGGGGCGAGCGCGGGCGAGCTCGCCCGAAGCGGCGAGACTCGGGCCACGTCGCCGGCGCAAGGATGCCGCGCTGGCTGGCCGCTTGCGGGGTGAAATGATGGAGGAGGGCAGAGGCAGTAATGGCGGTCGGTGGCGGCTAGCGGGGAAGGCGACGAGCAATAGGGTTTAAGCTCCGCCACGGGCGGCACAGTGCCTGGGTGCGTGGCGGCCGCCGGGGAGGTTTTCGGCGAGGGGAGGGATCCAAAACGGCCAGGTGGGAGGAGGGGAAGACGTCGGCGCGCTCGGACAAGGCTAGGCCACGTGGGGCGGCAGGGACGCATCACTTCAGACACTGGCGCGGTGCAGAGCACACGCCTAAGCATGGCAGTGCCGTGCTCACCACGGGCAAGGGTGTCTAGAGGCCTTCCTTGTCCAGCTCACCATGTCTGGGGTCTTCTCCTTTGGCCACTTAGTCCACCTAAACCCTTGGTTTGGGTAGGTTCAAGCTGGCTTGAAGGGTAGCATCAACTGAAGTTTCTGACAGAAATATTGAGAGGGATCTAGAGATAAGATGAGCTGGAGATAGAGCCAGTGGAAATGTCTGGAGGGACCTAGCTTGGAAGAACTACAAACTGGAAAATTTTGAAAGGGTTTGGATCAGTTTTGAATAAGGTTCATGTGTAAACCACATTCTGGTCCAGAAACCAAATGTGCTTGGTTCACTCACATGGTTGATCTGGTGGGGCTGAATTTTTGCGTGTGAGAGTCATTTGGGGTGTATGAGATGCCATAAAAATTCCAGCTCAAGGGGATACCTCTAGAAGGTACTTCCTTCACAGAGGTTCAGAATGAGCAGAAACTTGGCAGAGCTTGGTTGCTAAAAAGTTGCATTGGCCAAGATGATATTTTTGGATACTGTGGCTAGATAGGTTCCCTAGTATCTCAAGGAATTTATTTGGGAATTTCTGAGTGAGGAAAATAAAGGTTGCTTCACAAATGGACAATTCAGACCAGAGAGAAAATAATTATTCTGGCCAAAATTTTATATTGGGCAGTGGAATATTTTTGAAGATTATGAGGTGATATGATGATAAGAAGGTGTGACATAAATTTGGGATCTTTCTGATCATCAGAACCATAGGTTGCTTCACAACCCATAGTGATGTCATAGTTTCCCAAAGAAAAAAATAAATTATTTGGAAAAGACTAAATATTGAAATTTGATCCAAGAGAGATGTGGCAAGGTTTTGGCAAGGTGATGAGGGTTTTGGGTTAAGAGGTTTAAGGATTCATAAGTCCAAAATCACTTCAAAAGGTTAAAAAACCATCCAAAATTCAAATAAAGCCAAGAAGATTTTGAAAAGAAATGTTGTCAAAACCAGGGTGTCACAAACCTACCCCCCCTAGGATGGATCTCGTCCTCGAGATTCGGTTGCTCAGGGAACAAGTACGGGTATGCGGATCTTAGAAAGTCTTCTCTTTCCCAGGTAGTCTCTTCCTCAGTGTGGTGTTGCCACAGTACCTTGTAAAACCTGATCACCTTACTCCGGGTAGTTCTTTCCATTTCATCCAAGATTCTGACAGGTTTCTCCTCATAGGTCAGATCTTTAGCCAGTTCTATCTCACTCATATCCGCTTGCTTGATTGGTGGTGCAATGCACTTTCTTAACTGTGATATGTGGAACACATCGTGAACGTCAGACAACTCTGGTGGTAGCTACAACTGATATGCTACCCTACCTTTCCTCACAGTTACTAGAAAAGGACCGATGTATCTTGGTGCATGTTTTCCCTGGGTATGAAACCTCTGCACTCCCTTCATGGGGGTTGAAGGTAAGCATATTCTCCAGGCTCCAAGGTCACTTCTCGGTGCTTTGGGTCGTAGTAACTCTTTTAACGGGACTTGGCTGCTCGAAGACACTCCTGATTATCCTTAACTTGTCTCTCTGCCTCGAGCATCAATTCCGTGCCAAAGATTCGGCTATCTCCTATCTGAGACCAGTTTAATGGGGTGCGGCACTTCCGCCCATATAGTGCTTCAAATGGTGACATCTTAAGACTTGACTGATAGCTATTATTATAGGAAAATTCTGCATAGGGTAGGCTATCTTCCCATTTGGGTCCATGAGTGAGAGCACATGACCGAAGCATATCTTCTAGTATCTGGTTTACCCGTTCGGTCTGTCCATCTGTCTGGGGGTGATACGCTGTGCTATGCTTTAGCACGATTCCCAAGGCTTGGTGCAATCACAACCAGAATGCTGAGGTGAATAGGGAGCCTCTATCCGAGGTGATAGACATGGGTACTCCATGAAGGCTGACTATCCGGGACATGTAAAGTTGTGCAAGCTGGTTTGCTTTGAAAGTGGTCTTTACCGGAATAAAGTGAGCCACTTTTGTAAGTATATCCACGATGACCCAGATAGCATCATGGCCTCTTGTTGACTTGGGTAGTCCAACAATGAATTCCATGCATATGTCATCCCACTTCCACTTGGGAACTGGTAAGGGTTGCAGTACCCCAGCGGGTTTCTGGTGTTCTGCCTTGACTTTGTTGCAAACATCACAGTAGGCGACATAGTATGCTATATCCCTTCGCATTCCTGGCCACCAAAAGGTTTCTCTTAGGTCTTGATACATCTTCGTGCCTCCTGGGTGAATGGTGTAAGTGGACTCATGAGCTTCCCTGTGTATTTGCTGTCTCAGGTTGTCCCAATCGGGCACACATATTCGCTTCTCAAACCATAAGGTGCCTTGGTCATCCACACGGAAAGACTTGGACTTCCCTTGCTGCATCAACTCCTTGATCTCTTGTAGCCCCACATCTGGTTCTTGAGCCTTTTTAATCTCTTCCATAAGAGTTGGGGTAATTTCCAAAGTATCCGGGTTAACTGGGCCGCATAGCACCATATTGAGTTTGGCAAACTCTTCTTGCCACCTGGGGTGAATACTTGCGGTCAGTGTGTTCACGGTGCCTGGTTTTCTACTGAGGGCATCAGCAACCACATTGGTTTTTCCCGAATAATAATTTATTCCGAGATCATAGTCCTTGACCAATTCTAGCCATCTTTGCTCTCTAAGATTCAGGTCAGGCTGAGTGAAAATATACTTGAGACTCTTATGGTCCGTGTATATTTCACAGCACTGCCCAATGAGCTAATGCCTCCAGATCTTTAAGGCATGAACCACTGCTGCTAGTTCCAGATCATGCGTGGGATAGTTTTCTTCATGAGGTCATAGCTGTCGGGATGAACATGCTACAACCTTTCCTTCTTGCATTAATACGCAACCGATTCCACGTCTAGAAGCATCGCAATATATGTCAAAGCTCTTGTGGATGTCTGGAAGAACTAAGACAGGGGCTGTGGTTAGCCTTGTCTTTAGCTCCAAGAAACTGCTCTCGCATTCTGCTGTCTAGACAAACCGTTGATTTTTTCCAGCAATTCTGTCAGTGGCATGGCTATCTTAGAGAAGCCTTCTGTGAAGCGACGGTAATAGCCTGCCAATCCCAGGAAACTGCGGACTTCAGTAACTGAGGCTGGTGTCTTCCAGTTCAAAACTGAAGTTACTTTGCTGGGGTCGACGGCTACTCCTTGTTCTGACAGAACGTGTCCCATAAATCCCACCTCTTTTAGCCAAAATTCACATTTGCTAAATTTGGCATACAGACGATGGGTCCTTAATCTTTCCAAGACAGCACGGAGGTGTTGTTTGTGCTCTTCTTCATCCTTGGAGTTTATCAGGATGTCATCGATGAACACTACCACAAATTTGTCCATGAAATCCATGAAGACCTTGTTCATCACACTCATGAAATAGGCTGGAGCGTTCGTCAGTCCAAACGCCATGACCGTAAATTCATACAACCCATATCGGGTGGTGAAAGCTGTCTTGGGGATATCCTCTTTTTTGATTTTTAGCTGATGATATCCCGTTTGGAGGTCAATCTTGGAGAATACCCGTGCCCCATTCAGCTGGTCAAACAAGTCATCAATGCGAGGGAGCGGGTACTTATTCTTGATAGTGACCTCATTCAACTGGCGATAGTCTACGCACATTTGTAGACTTCCATCCTTCTTCTTGACAAAAAATACGGGTGATCCCCATGGCGAGACGCTTGGTCGAATGTACCCTTTCTGTTGTAATTCCTCCAACTGCTTCTTTAATTCTACCAGCTCCGGACTCGGCATATGATAGTATTTCTTGTAAATCGGAGCAGTTTCGGGAATCACCTCAATTGCAAATTCTAATTCTCGGTCGGGCGGCATCCCTGGTAGTTCCTTAGGAATTACATCCAGGAATTCGCAGACTACCGGAATCAAGTTCATATCCCTACCGGTAGCTTGGTTTGCCATTCCCTTCCTTGACATCATTTTGCGGGCAAGAAATTTAACTATCTGTCCTGCCGGGTTAACCAGCGTCACAGTCCTGGTTGCACAGTTGATGCACACCTGGTGTGGTGTCAACCAGTCCATCCCCAGTATTATATCCAATCCAGGGGATTCAATGGCAACGAGTGTAGCTGGAAATTTCACTCCATGTATTGAGATTTCTAGACCTTTATATATCAGATTTGTTCTAAGTAGGCAGCCAGGGGATTGTACCACCATGATTTTATCCAGGAGTGAAGGGGAAAATTTGTGCAAGGTGGCAAAACTCCGCAAAATAAACGAATGGGAAGCTCCAGAATCAAATAAAATTACTGCGGGTATGTCGTTAACAGAAAACATACTGAGGACTACGTCTGGTGCTTCGCATGCTTCTTCGGCGGAGATATGATGGACCCGTCCATAGCTGAAGTTATGGTTGGGGCGGCGTCCAATAGTGTTGACCTGTGGCTTGAAGTCGGATGGGGGCTTCACGTTCCTGGCATGGCACTGTTTAGAGTAGTGTCCGCTTTGGCCACAAGTAAAACAAGTGTTGTTGCGGCGGCAGTCCTCCATCATGGGCTGTTTGCCAAAGGTCTTGTCCTGGCTGGCCGTCTTATTGTTGTTGTTGCCATTGCTCCATGCGGGCTTCAATTCAGATGGGCCCGTCTGCCAGATGCCTGGCTTCTGCACAAATTGCTCCCGGTTGTCCTTCTTGGGTTCAAACTTCCGCTTACGGTCATCATACCCGAACTTATGTTCTCGCTCTGCTATGAAAGCCTTGTTCACCAAAGTCTGGAAGTCTGGAAAGTCCAGCATACAAAGCTGACAACAGAGGGCATGATTCAGTCCTCCTAGGAATCGGTCTATCTTCATCTCTTCAGTGGATACATCATGGGCAGAGTACCGTGCCAGATTGTTAAACTTGTTTGGATACTCTCCCACGGACATATTTCCTTGCGTGAGAGCAAGAAATTCCCTTTGTTTCACCTTCATTATGCCAGTAGGGATATGATACTTGCGGAATGCCTCCTTAAACTTCTCCCAAGAGATATCTTCTCCAGAAGACCATGTGTATCTTGGTGTTGTCCCACCATATAGCTGTTGGCCCTTCTAGGTAATGAGTGACAAAAGGAACCTTGTCTGCTTCTTCACAATGAGCTATATCCAGCTTCTTTTCCATGGTCCTCAGCCAATCATCAGCCTCCATCGGGTCCACAGCTTCACCAAAACTGGGCGGCTTAGTGTGTTGAAAGTCAGATAACTTAGAATGTGCCCCATTATTGTTATTCTGGCCCACCATAGTCTGCATACTCTTCAGGAATTCCATGAGATCCTGATTCCTTTTCTCTTCAAACATCCTCATGATCTGATCACTGGCCGGTGCCTGAGGTGGTGGTGGTGGTAAATCTTTCGGTGGTTGTCCCGCTTGTCTGGCGGATCGACGAACGGGGGTTCCATTGCCTCCTTGGCCACTACCTCTCTTCATCCTAAATTTGTTCCCATTGCAAAATACCGAATCGATGAGCAACATCCATAGGGGAAACACAATAATATGACACCAAAAGAAAGTTTACAAAAAAGAGGTGAATAAAGCAAACAACATAATTATACAAGATAACCCAACATCATACATGGCAAGCTAGTAGGGGGATATCATGGCTAGACTGCTCATACGGCAGTTGACATATGCAAAGATGCATGCACTATAACTCAAGCCTCCACTCTAGTGGCGCGGGTGGCACGAGCTCTGCCAAACTGAGGACTCCTCATCATCTGATCCTAAGTCGGATTCAGAACTGATGATGTGGATCACAACCTCCGAATCAAAGGAAACACGACGACGCTGCTGAGATGGTTCTCCTTCCGAGGAAGTAGGAGAACGATGTCTCAGCATCGGAGCAGCTGGAGTGGCTAGGAGCGAGGCCCACTCTACCGGGGTCTCACGTCGGCTACCAGACGATAGGCCTGGTGGGGTGGTGGAGCTAGAGGGAGCATCAAACATACGTGGAGGTGGAACTGGTGGTGGATGCACAGGTGGAAATGTAGGATGAGGCAGAGACGATGTGATAGTCGCAGGTGCAGGTGCCCTTGGACACGAGACAGCTCCTCATACAAGGAAACGATCATACAGTAACTGGCGTTCAGATAACGAGATAGAACACCAGTGGCACGATCACTCGCTGGGTTAACAGGTGCAAAAATGACTTGCCCTGTCGCAGGCGACAGGGTGGGGTAGTGAAAGAAACCTGGATGAGTCTGCATCTCGACCTCGTGGAAGCGCAAGTCAGTGAGAGCCTCCATCGCGGCAAACTGGATCGCCAGCTCCGGAGTTGAAGCCATTCCGCCCTTGGAAGAGCGAGAATAGCTACCAATGTCCGAGCTCACGGTCAGAAAGCCTCCGCATGACACTCATACACTGTCTCTGCAAGCTGCTCTCGGAACACCTAGTACACTGGATCTTCGCCGTTGGGATACAGCCGAAGCCAGACGCTACGGAGGAGAACAGGAAAAGTGAATGGTGCTGGCTCATTATGGTAGTGGTACGGAACTGGTGCCATCTACACTCACAATGCCAATGTTTAGTAAAACAATGATTCATGATGCATGCCATGCAACAAGCAAATGCAGCAAGCAAGATGCGCACTCAAACCCTACACTACTCGCGGTTTCTAGCGCAGGCTAACTAGGGTGTCCTACAGTCAGCACGGCTCTGATACCAAGCGTTGTGGCACCCCGGCATAGAGAACCGGTTTACCAGTGTTTCCAACCCAGAGATCATGTCTTCTGGAAACACTCAACAACTTGGAACAGAACTGAACTGAACTTTATTGATAATCTCGGGGTACAAGCTCATATATTACATGGATAGCGAGGCCAAAAGCACACCTGGTGCTATGACCGTATCTACATTATTTATGAAACATAACATGGCCTCGGTACTACTGGATACTCCTATGGCGTAGCGGAACATAGCGGAACTCCAACCACGGGGACACTGCCGTGGACACAGCCTAGTTCGCATAGCATGAGCCTTCGGGACCTCCGTCCTCGGCTTCTCCTGCATCTGGCATGATACGCCAGGTGAGTATTTTGAATGTACTCACAAGCTCACGACAACCAAATAATGCAGCAAACAATAGCATGGCATGTAACATGTTAAATTCTTAAGTGATTCTCTTACTGTCTCCGATTATCAACTTGCTCTCTTCCAGGTTGTCCCACAACCCTCGGAATACTCAGCGAGTACTTCCGGTCATAATATGAGTTCTTCCATCATTATTATGACTGTTACGGTTGACCACCTAGTGAGGTCTGGACGGGCTGTCCAATACCGTGGACATGGCTATTCGAATAGATTTGACACTCTGCAGAGGTTGCACACTTTACCCACACCATGGAGTACCCGGCCTCGTACTTAGTACATGCTGCCATTCGGGTGGACCGGAGTTACTCCAATGAAACCCGCCTGACCCGTGACCCTCCCATCGTACCATCGGCAATCATCCTCCCCCGGAGTCAAGCCCTGGGTGGCCCCTGTGTCACCTAATGACACCTGCCACCGTCGTGGCCAAACTAAACTGTCCCAAACGGGGACGCCAGCACAATACTCAACTGGGCTCACAGCGTTATCGCCGTCTACCTGATCAGGGTAGCATGCACGTATAACCCTCCCTAGACGGAGGTACCGGTGAAAGAGCATGGAGCCAGACCAAGTCAAGGCCGTCCCATACCGGCAAATGTGGTTGCACGAATAAGCCCGGACAGGTGACTCAAGATCAGCCGGCTAGGTTCATTTAGCAAGCACAGTGGTTCATGACAATAACTTGAGTTGGCATCACTAAGCATTTATATTATTTCATCATGAATTGCTTTATAGCAAGTAAATGAAAGTAATTCATATGAATATGCAATGCTATTGAAATGCTTCATAAAATGGATGTCCTGGCTTGCCTTGCTCAGTTGGGTTGCCCACAAAGTCCTGGTCTTCAAAACCACCAAAGTTTCCTCTCAAAATATTTTTAAACACCAATTTAAAATGTCACATAACACTGTTTTAATCACTAGAAATTCTGTGAGTGTGAGAAAAATACGAAATTTTACCCGAAATTAGAGGGCTTCAATACAAACCAAATGCAAAAAGAATCAAGTGATTTGGACTTGTGGATAAAAGTTACAGCTGGTCAAAGTTTCTGGTCAAACTCTGGCATTTAGATTAAAAACAGAAAATCTACAGGGGGCCACGTCGAAGGCGTAAAGTGGAGGGGCATCTCCACTTACCGTTTCGCGCGCGCGTGGTCGAGCTACTGACGAGCGGGCCCCGCAGCTGATTTAAACAGGAGAGTGAGAGGGGAACAGAGGGAGACGGGGCTCCGACGATCGTCTCCGGCGATGTGGGCGGTGGCGAGAACGGGCGAGAGCAGGGATGGAAAGAGCTCACCGAGGCAAGCACGCACGTACCCGCAGATCACCCAGGGTTGGCCGGACGGCGTCGCCCCCTTCTTCTCCGGCGGCGGTGGTGCTCGGGGATCATCGGAGACGGTGGTTCCGTCGATGGTTCGATCGGGCAAGAGACTGAGTGGGACCAGGGGGATGAGCTGAGCTCGATGGTGGGGTCAGAAGAGGTCGGGGAGGGGTGGAGCGGTGGGTCGGCTGGGCTCTGGTGGCGGCGGATCTCCGGCGAGGTTTGAGGCCAGAGGGCCTCTCGGCCGTGGCTCGGTGCTCTAGAGGGCGATTGTGAGGTGGTGGAGTGGAGTGAGGAGCTCGGCGGGGCTGGCCATGGCCTTATATAGGCGGGGGCAAGCGCGGACGAGCTATCCCGAAGCGGCGAGACTCGGGCCACATCGTCGGCGCAAGGACGCCGCACTGGCTGGCCGCTTGCGGGGTGAAATGATGGAGGAGGGAAGAGGCAGTAATGGCGGTTGGTGGCGGCTAGTGAGGAAGGCGACAAGCAACAGGGTTGCGGCGCCGCCACGGGCGGCATAGTGCCAGGTGCATGGCGGCCATCGGGGAGGTTTCTGGCGAGGGGAGGGATCCAGAACGGCCAGGTGGGAGGAGGGGAAGACGTCGACGCGCTCGGACAAGGCTGGGCCAGGCGGGGCGGCAGGGACGCATCACTTTAGATGCGGGCACGGTGCAGAGCGCGCGCCTGAGCATGCCAGTGCCGTGCTCACCACAGGCAAGGGTGTCTAGAGACCTTCCTTGTCCAGCTCACCATCTCTGGGGTCTTCTCCTTTGGCCACTTAGTCCACCTGCACCCTTGGTTTGGCTAGGTTCAAGCTGGCTCGAAGGGTAGCATCAACTGAAGTTTCTGACAGAAATATTGAGAGGGATCTAGAGATAAGATGAGCTGGAGATAGAGCCAGTGGAAATGTCTGGAGGGGCCTAGGTTGGAAGAACTACAAACTGGAAAATTTTGAAAGGGTTTGGATCAGTTTTGAATAAGGTTCATGTGTAAACCACGTTCTGGTCGAGAAAACAAATGTGCTTGGTTCACTCACATTGTTGATTTGGTGGGGCTGAATTTTGGTGTGTGAGAGTCATTTGGGGTGTATGAGATGCCATAAAAATTTCAGCTCAAGGGAATACTTCTAGATGGTATTTCCTTCACAGAGGTTCAGAATGAGCAGAAACTTGGCAGAGCTTGGTTGCTAAAAAGTTGCATTGGCCAAGATGATATTTTTGGATACTGTGGCTAGATAGGTTCCCTAGTATCTCAAGGAATTTATTGGGAATTTCTGAGTTAGGAAAATAAAGGTTGCTTCACAAATGGACAATTCTGACCAGAGGGAAAATAATTATTCTGGCCAAAATTTTATATTGGGCAGTGGAATATTTTTGAAGATTATGAGGTCATATGATGATAAGAAGGTGTGGCATAAATTTGGGATCTTTCTGATCATCAGAACCATAGGTTGCTTCACAACCCAAATTGATGTCATAGTTTCCCAAAGAAGAAAATAAATTATTTGGAAAAGATTAAATATTGAAATTTGATCCAAGAGAGATGTGGCAAGGTTTTGGCAAGGTGATGCGGGTTTTGGGTCAAGAGGTTTAAGGATTCATAATTCCAAAATCACTTAAAAAGGTTCAAAAACCATCCAAAATTCCAATAAAGCCAAGAAGATTTTGAAAAGAAAAGTTTTCAAAACCAGGGTGTCACAGAAACTAAGTGATATTAAGGACTCCTTTTAATAGAGAACCGGAACAAAGCATTAGCACTTAGTGAATGCATGAACTCCTCAAACTACGGTAATCACCGGAAAGAATCCCAATTATTGTCACCTTCGGGTATGCGGATCATAACTTGTAATAGATGTCTACAACTTGCAAGATAGGATCAAGAACTCACATATATTCATGAAAACATAGTAGGTTCAGATCTGAAATCATGGCACTCGGGCCCTAGTGACAAGCATTAAGCATAGCAAAGTCATAGCAACATCAATCTTAGAACATAGTGGATACTAGGGATCAAACCCTAACAAAACTAACTCGATTACATGATAAATCTCATCTAATCCATCACCGTCCAGCAAGACTACGATGGAATTACTCACTCCCGGCGGTGAGCACAATGAAATTGGTGATGGAGAAAGGTTGATGATGATGACGGCGTCGATTTCCCCTCTCCGGAGCCCAAAACATTCTGCAGATCTACCCTCCCGAGGAAGAACAGGAGGTGGCGGCGGCTCCATATTGTAAAACGCGATGAACTCTTCTCTTTGATTTTTTTCTCTCAAGATGTGAATATGTAGAATTGGAGTTGAGGTTGGAGGAGGTCCAGGGGGCCCACAAGCCCTCTAGGCGCGCCCCAGGGGGGGGCGCGCCCCCTAGGCTTGTGGCCTCTGGGTGGACCCCCTCTAGTTAATTATTGCGCCAGTATTTTTTATTAATTCCACAAAAATTCTTCGTAAATTTTCAGGTCAATCCGAGAACTTTGATTTCTGCACAAAAATAACACCATGGCAATTCTGCTGAAAACAGCGTCAGTCCAGGTTAGTTCCCTTCAAATCATGCAAATTAGAGTCCAAAACAAGGGCAAAAGAGTTTGGAAAAGTAGATACGACGGAGACGTATGAAATGACATTACCTACGGAAAACTATAAGTGGTAAAATTTGTTGGAAGTTGACAAACATAGCATTGGTCAATGATGCAATTCATGAAAGAATTAATAAGGGAAGAGAAGATTCACATGAAAATACACTATCTTGGACATCTTTTATGATTACGATCCCACATTAAATATTATATGCCAAAACTGTTGACGTTGGATAAGGAAGACAACGTAATGATTTATGTTTGTTCATATTCACATAGAAGTTATATTGTCATAGATCTTTCAACATGTGGTTCTTGTTCAATATCTTTGCTTTCCAAAAATCGGCACTAAGTAGAGATACTACTTGTGCATCTAAAAACCTTGAACCCAAATTCATCTTTTGAGAGTCCATTATACCTACCTATGGATTGAGTAAGATCCTTCAACTAAGTTGTCATCGGTGCAATAAGGCAATAAAAATTGCTTCTAAATGTGTTTGATCATTTAGCGCAAGGGAAATTAAGTGTTGTACGAACTTGTGATGGAAAAGTAATAAAAGCGACGGACTGCATGATAAAGGTTGCTATCATAAGGGGCAATATAATGTGACGTTCTTTTGCATTGAGAGATTGTGCATACAACCAAAAAGCGCATGACAACCTCTTCTTCCCTCTGCGAAGGTCCTATCTTTTACTTTTATGCAAAGAGTCAAAGTATTTTCCTCTACTCCTTTTTATTTTTCTCTTTGGAAAGCATCATGTGGTGGGGAAAGATCTAGGCACATATATCCAGTTGAATGTGATTAACCATGAGTTATTATTGTTAACATCACCCTTGAGGTGAATAAGTTGGGAGGCGAAACTATAAGCCCCTATCTTTCTATGTGTCTGGTTGAAACTTTTTGCACATATGTATGTTGTGAGTGTTAGCAATCATAGAAGATTAAGTGATGGTTGAGTATGTGGACTTGCCAAAAGGCTTCGATATGAGACCCTTCCTGAAAATATGATGAATTGTAGTTGCAAAGTTGACTGAGAACATAGTTTGTTGGTTTCCAATAAAGTTTATGCTTTTTACTTCAATGTTGTGATGAATTGTTACATGTTCATGAGAAGTTATACGATAGAGCCTTGTGATAAAGTTTGTTGCTGTTATAATAATAAGCATGATGCTACTATGTCTGTATTTTGTTCTTATCGACACCTCTCTCTCTCTCTACACATGTGGACTTGATTTTCGATATCGGTTTCCGCTTGAGGACAAGCGAGGTCTCAGCTTGGGGAGTTGATACGTGCATTTTGCTTCATGTTTTCCTACTGTTATTTATAATGTTTTTATGCATAATAATGCTTTATAGAGTAATTCTAATGCCTTTTCTCTCATAATATGCATGGTTTAGATAAAGAGGGAGAATATCGGCAGCTGGAATTCTAGACCTGAAAAAGCTACGTCAGAGATACCTATTCTGCACATCTCCAAATGAGCTGAAATTTCACGGAGAATTATTTTGGAATATTTAATAAATATTGGAGAAAAGAACTACCAGAGGGGGGCCATTGGGTGCCCACGAGACACCAGGGCGTGCCTTGGTGGGTGGTGGGCAGCCCATCCCACCTCTAGTGCCCATCTTCTGGTATATAGTCTCTTTTGACCTAAAAAATTAAGGAGAGGACTTTCGAGATGGAGCGCCACCGTCTCGAGGCGGAACATGGGCAGGAGAACTTTTGCCCTCCGGCGGAGCTATTCCACCGGGGGAACTTCCCTCCCAGAGGGGGAAATCGAGGCCATCGTCATCACCAACAATCCTCTCCATCAACATCTTCAACAAAACCATCTCATCTCAAACCCTAGTACATCCCTTGTGCTCAATCTTTGTACTGGAACCTCAGATTGGTACCTGTGGGTGACTAGTAGTGTTGATTACGTCATGTAGTCGATTACTATATGGTTTATTTGGTGGAAGATTATATGTTCAGATCCATTATGCTATTTAATACCCCTCTGATCTTGAGCATGAACATCATTTGTGAGTAGTTACCTTTGTTCTTGAGGCCACGGGAGAAGTCATGTTTCAAGTAATCATGTGATTTGATATGTGTTCGATATTTTAATGATATGTATGTTGAGATTCCCTTAGTGGTGTCATGTGAACATCGACTACATGGCACTTCACCATCTTTGGGCCTAAGGGAATGCACTGTGGAGTAGTTATTAGATGATGGGTTGCTAGAGTGACAGTAGCTTAAACCCTAGTTTATGCGCTACTTCGCAAGGGACTGATTTCGATCCATATGTTTAATGCTATGGTTAGATTTTATCTTAACACTTTTCTCGTAGTTGTGGATGCTTGCGATGGGGTTAATCATAACTGGGAGGTTTGTTCAAGTAAGAACAGCACCCAAGCACCGGTCCACCCACATATCAAATTATCAAAGTAGCGAACGCAAATCAAACCAACATGATGAAAGTGGCTAGATGAAACTCCCGTGTGCCCTCAAGAACGCTTTGCTTATCATAAGAGACCGTTTTGGCATATCCTTTGCCACAAAAGGATTGGGCTACCTTGCTGCACTTTATTTATCGCTACTGTTACTTGCTGGTCATAAATTAGCTTGCTATCAAACTACCTGTTACCGACAATTTCAGTGATTGCAGAAATTACCTTGCTGAAAACCGCTTGTCATTTCCTTGTGCTCCTCGTTGGGTTTGAAACTCTTACTTATCGAAAGGACTACGATTGATCCCCTATACTTGTGGGTCATCAATGATGGCGATGAATATCCCTCTCCGGAGCCCCAAACAGACTCTAGATATGGACTCCCGATGAAGAACAGGAGGTGGCGGCGGCTCTGTATCGTAAAACGCAATGAAACTTCTTCTCTTATTTTTAGGGAAAACTGAATTTATAGGCTTGATATTAAGGTCATCGAAACCACATGGGCCCCATGAGGCACCAGGGCGCGCCCAGGGGATGGCCGCGCCCTGGTGGCTCGTGGGCCACTGGTGGGTCCCCTCCTACGGTTTGTGGCTCCAGTATTTTTTATATAGCCCATAAAAATCTCCAAAAAGATTCATCCAATTCCGAGAACTTCTATTTTTGCACAAAAACAACACCATGGTAGTTCTGCTGAAAACAGCGTCAGTCCTGGTTAGTTTCATTCAAATCATGCAAATTAGAGTCCAAAACAAGAGCAAAAGTTTTTGGAAAAGTAGATACGACGGAGACGTATCAAGCACTACTAGTTGTAATAGCTTCTACCCACTTAGTAACATAATGAACAACATCTAAAATATGAGTATATCCATTAGGGGAAGGAAAATGTCCCATATAATTAAAGAGCAAAATATCAAATGGTTCAATAACAAGTGAATAATTCATAGGCATTTCCTGACGTCTACCAATATTACCAATTCTTTGACATTCATCACAAGAGAGGATAGACTTACGTGCATCCATGAAGAGAGTAGACCAATAAAATTCAGATTGTAATACCTTGTGTGCAGTTATGTCTCCTGCATGGTGTCACCCGTATGCCTCGGAGTGGCACTTCGTTAGGAATTATTGTTGTACAGTTCTGTCAATATAGCTCATATTTGCATGACTTCATAAAAATGCACAAAAAGTTACTAGTCATCTAAAAGATCTTATTTTAGTTCACATAGGGAGTAATACTTTTACATTCACAGCATCATAATATTTGCACATGAAAGTAAAGCTCATATTTGGTTAACAAATTTTCTCATATGTATTAATTAGCAGATCGCTTTTTTAATAGCCAATATTTTACTTGTTCACATATTTCTGACCTATATGCATGAAACATTATGTCTTCATTGTTAGCAAATATATCATGTCTCACTATTTCTTGCAGTACATCCCTTGCTTTGCAACAAAACATGTGGTAGACAAGTTTTACCTATTCTTAGATGAAGACACTGCTCAGTTCACATTGTACACAAACCATGGATATACGTTTGAAGTTGTACTCAATACCGACAATGAAGGTCACTCCTGTTTTCATATGGGCTTGTGGAGGGAGCCTGCTTTGCATTACGTCTTGCATGCTGAACTACAACTCAGAAAATATAATGTATCTCTCTGCACTTACTAATTACAATTTTATTTTCATGCAAGGTTTGTTAAATATTTAGTTCAAGAGATGGTGGTTACTCCTGCATCCAAATTTCACTGAAAAGACTTGAAGCATCTCATCAAAATTGTTGGTAGACTTGACTCCCTTACTAAGGTTCCATGCTGGAGGCCGGATGGGAATATGTGTGCCAGTGGTGCATACCTTGAACAATATAAATTGTATCATTCACAAAATTATGGTACAAAGTCTTTTATGTTAAATGTACTCCCAATGAACTATTGCTTCATATAGTGTCACGCTTGTTTTATTCCTCTTTTAAAAAATGTTACCGCCTTCAGTTTTTCCAGAATTGATGCCCAGATATGGTCCAATCATACTAGCTATTTGTCACAACAACAAGTTCATGGCAAGATACATAATATCCCCTGGAATTGGAACCATTCACATTACTAAATGGGAGGCTGTGATGGCAAAACATCCACATTTGAAACTAGGAGCCAATGTTATGATGATACTGTCCGAAGGCACTTAAGGAATTTTCCTATTCATTAACGACATTCTGTGATACAGTACAGGCCAATGATTTCCTAAAATCCTCATTGTTAAGTAGTGTATGCAGAGTAGCACTTAAGTATATGTGGACGATAAGGTTATCAAGTACTGCATGCTAATTATTGCATTAATATTTGCTTCCATATTGAAATGGTTTTCACTATGTGGTACGATATGATACGGAAGTCATGTCTTTTGAACAAGATCATAGTGTAGCACTCTTGCAAATTAAAACAACTAATGATACATGAATTGAAATGCTGACAACGCATATGCCATTATGAGTTGAAAGCTTCAGTGGTACACAGTATTAATTTCACTTTCACTGAAATTTGCTTGAATTTTAGACATTGCAGTACACACAAACTTAGTAAACTTCCAGTCACATAATTTAAAACAATTGTTTATAAATCCAAACATAGTTGAATTCCTCCCAAAATTGTGGCACTGCGACACCATCCGATACAACACCTAATAATACAAATTATTATAACACACTTATATAGCCATATTACCACAGTATAGTTGTGGCCATGGCCATGGTCTCCGCGTAGTTCTAGCCACGGCCATGGTGACCCGTTGTTGTGGCCATGTCCATAGTCACCGCCTAGTTCTAGCTGTGGCCATGGTCAACACGTAGTTGTGGACACGGCCATGGCCAAGGCACCCGCCGATGCCATGGACGTCGCCACGTCCCCGTCCGATGCTACGACCTGCATCACTGCCACGTCCACCCAAGTCAATGTGGTAAAATGTGGCTTGGGCAGCCTCAAACCGTTGTAGAAGGTCGTCTGTGTTAAGTGCGAGCGTGAGCACAGGCAACAGCACGGGCACGGGCACGGGCGCGGGTGCGTGCGATGGCACTGGCGTGGGCACGGGCACGGGCACGTCAATCTACGCGGCCTCCGCCTCCATCTGCGCAGCATCCTTGAACGGCTTGTCCGCCTCTGGCCACAAGGGGGGAAGTGGATCCTCTTCCTCCTCCTCTTCAATGACACAAAAATAGAAGACTAGGGGGTGTGCCATGGATGAGGTGTTTGTGCTGGAATGGAGATGGGAATGGTGTGAGAGAAGGGACGGTCGCTATCTTACAGGTCGCTGCAAGCGAGCTCGCCATTAAAGAGGTGGTTGGATAGGCGGTCGGAGGGGCGGTCAAAGGCCGCCGCAGCCTCATCTCACTCCTTCAGTACGCACACACTACCAAGGCGGTGCGACGTCCGCTGGTTAAAGGCATGTCTCTCTGTGAGAATCTCTAATACGGCCCGCTAGCATGCTTCAACCCCGGCTATAGGCATGCCTCCAGGCCGCCTGTAAACATGCCTCCAGGCGGCCTGCAAGCACGCAACTTGGCTGCCGCTTGAACGTAGCCTGCTCAGACACTAACACGTGTCATTTTTTTGCTAATACTCTAAATTAACTCCTGACGGCTGATACCTCTCCAACACATCTATAAATTTTTATTGTCCCATGCTATTATAGTATCAATCGTGGATGTTTTATATGCAATATTATATCATTTTTTGGGGCTAACCTATTAACTTAGTGCCAAGTGCCAGTTGTTGTTTTTGGTTTTCCATGAAATCAGTACCAAACGAAGTCCAAATGCCACGAAACATTTTGACGATTTTTTTCAATACATAAGAGACCCAAGAAGCTTCGGGAGAGGTCCAGAAGATGAAGGAGTAGGCCACAAGCCACATGGGCGGAGGGCGCGCCCATGTAGCTTATGGGCCACTCGTTCCACCGTTTGACCTAATTCCAGCTCTATAAATTCTCTAAAATAGAAACCAATTGGGAGCCACCCGAAACACTTTTCCGCCGCCGCAAGCTTCTATTCTAGCGATATCCCATCTGGAGGCCTTTTCTGGTACTCTGCCGGAGGGGGAATGGATCTCGAAGGGGCTCTACATCGACCTTGCTGCCCTTCTGATGTTGTGTGAGTAGTTTACCACAGACCTATGGGTCCATAGATAGTACCTAGATGGCTTCTTCTCTCTCTTTGATCTTCATACAATGTTCTCCTTGATGTTCTTGGAGTTCTATTCAATATAATCCTTTTTTACGATATGTTTGTTGGGATCCGATGAATTGTGGGTTTATGATCAGATTATCCATGAATATTATTTGGGTCTTTTCTGAATTCTTATATGCATGATTATTATTGCTTTGTATTTCTCTCTGATCTATTGATTTGGTTTGGCCAACTAGATTGATTTATCTTGCAATGGGCGAGGTGCTTTGTAATGGGTTCAATCTTGCGGTGCTCTATATCCCAGTGACAGAAAGGGACAAGACACTCATTTGTATTTTCTCCATTAAGAATAAATCGATGGGGTTTATTCATATTCATTGAGTTTACTTTGTCTACAACATGCAATCTTGCTTAAGGCATTACTCCGTTCTTTTTGAACTTCATACTCTAGATGCATGTTGGATAGCGGTCGATGTGTGGAGTAATAGTAGTAGATGCAGGCAGGAGTCGGTCTACTTGTGTCGGACGTGATACCTACATACATGATCATTGCCTTGGATATCGTCATAACTATGCACTTTTCTATCAATTGCCAACAGTAATTTGTTTACCCATGATATGCTATTTTCTAGAGAGAAGCCTCTAGTGAAAACTATGGCCCCCGGGTCTATCTTTATCATATATTAAAATCCAAAAATACTTTGCTGCAATTTATTTACCGTTATTTTATTTTGTGTTTTTGTTTATCTATCTATCATTATCAGACTTGATCCTTGCAATTAACTGCCAAGGGATTGACAACCCCTTGTTTGGGTTGGGTGCAAGTATTTGTTCTTTTGTGTGTAGGTGTTGTTCACGAGGTATTGCGTGGTTCTCCTACTGGATTGATAACCTTGGTTATTAACTGAAGGAAATACTTATCTCTATAGTAATGCATCATCCCTCTCCTCTTTGGTGAAATCCCAACGTAGCTCACAAGTAGCAACAGCGCCACTCCAATAATTTCAATTACACTAATTACCGTCCCAGATAATATACCAGCTTAGTGATGGATAAAAACATCGCCTAAAATCATGCCAGAACATGAGCAAAGTTACTGAAGGGGATGGCTCCAGAGGAAATGTGGTAGTGACGGTGACCATCACATAAAATGATTTTAGGCAACGGTTTTTTCTTCGTCACTAGGTTCTTTGCCACTGAATAGAGCATATTTTGTACAGTAAGCAGGAATGCATGGCTGCTCTGATGATGCTTGCACTTGGTACTATCGTATATGTCATTGGTGAGATGGTCTAAATGGGGTAGAGCCCATCACTACTGCCGGATCCTGCTAACACGTCACTACAATCAGGGACACTTCGACAAAACTATGTGTGATGCATTAATCGCAAACAGTGATGTAAAAAAAATGTCAAAAAGATGCAAAACGCTTGCGATGGCAGAGACATCAAACACGATTCGAATTATAGTTGCGTGTGCGATGCGTGGCATACAGTTCACTCGAAGGAACTGTTTGTAATGAGCATAACAATAGAAACGGTCACACAGATGAAGGTGAGTGCGATATACGACATACACTTCACTCGGATGAACAGTTTTTGATTACGCAACACAACAAAAACGGTAAGCTAGATCAAGGTGTGTGCGATTCACGGCATACACTTCACACGGATGAACTATTTGCGATTAGCCACAACAAACAGAAACGGTCAGACAGATAAGGTGTGTGCACTAGATGGGCACACACTCTAATTAAAAGAAGCATGCGCGATGGTAATAATGAGTGCGCATGGTTGATTGAACGAGTCGTGTGCTGATATCGCCTATTGCAGTGCACCCTATGGTGCAAACGCCATGTACGCATCCGAGAACGCGTGCCCCCATTAAGCCATCCGGGAATCGTGCCGCACTTCGAAACTAGAACCTGTTTAATTCTGAACATGTTCACACCGATCAAAACCTAAATGGTTTCCCACTTAGCAGCGTATTACTCGGTTATAAATACTACCTACTCCAAGATGACTGCACATTCCTCCTCAATCCCTCATCAACAAAAACAAACAAGTCTTTCTTCTACATATGATGAAGCGCGGCAGTCGGGAAGTACTATTAGTGCTGCAAGACGAAGTTGGAAAACAATTCCCTAGCTCGGCGAATAGGAGAAGCAATCGTGCCCCCCGCTCAAGGTGTCTAGCGATATCGCTAATCATCCGGGACTAGCGCCCGGTACCACTATTGGTGATTACGTGGGCGATGATGTATAGTTTGAAATGGCTGAGGTAGTAGCTCCCTTTAGATACGAGCACGGGAAGCCTCTCGTCAAACCTGATCAGCTCCCGCATCTACCAACGATGATGCGAAGATTGCATGACTAGTACTTGGAAACCTGCAGCAAGTGTGGGACCGACAGTATATTGCTGAGAATTAAAGATGAGCATGACTTCATTGGAGTTGAGGTGTTACCTGTTGAATTTGTGGAATTATTTCAGTTATTCAATCAAGACGCCCTCGACAAACAACTCATGTCTTGCTACTATTTGTAAGTATTATTTCTGTAATTAAGTCTCTAGCTCAGCTCATTAATTGCATGTATATATAATTATCCTCACTATATTATGCAGATTGAAGATCGTCGAATGCAAAAAAGGACGAATCTATGACATTGGGTTCATTAGCCCAAATACCGTAAATGAATAGACGGTAAAAAAAGAGCCAAAGATACTGAGGAAAACTTGCTAAAAGCGTTCCTTCGACATCAAAACAAAAGGGAAATACTCTTTCCTTACAACTTCAAGTGAGTGTTACTATGTTGTGCATATTCGGTTTCGCTTACTCGAGGTTAAGTACTGTAATTGAGGAGTTATGCGTGCGCAGCTTCCACTTTATTCTGCTAGCCATTAAGCTTGACAGGGGAGTAGTAACGGTCTTAGACTCGAGACGTAAAGATTCTAATGAGTGGTCGGAAATGAGTGAAATGCCCCAGAAGTAAGTTCAATCATTATCGCACCATATCGGATACTTTCGTTCATTTCCTGATATCAAGTAATCATTTTCTTTGCCGGGCAGGATTTGGAAAAAGTTCACCGGAATGGTTCCGGGTCTGAAGAAGGAGCTGCGATTTACACACCACAAAGTAAGTAGTACTAGCTAGTTCCGCGCATCTCTCATTGATTCTAGTTTCATTAAAACCATTATCATGCTTGATTATCAGTTTGATTGAACTCTATTCTCGTAAAGTGCTTGTGGTAGGCACCCGGGAATCATTTATGTGGATACTACGTTTGCGAGTTCATGCGCCACTCAACCTCTGAGCGGGGCTACTCTGACGAACAATTTGAAGTACGTAAACAATATTCACAATTTTATTTTATTACCGTGAATTGTGTTGAGTTTCATTCATATATATGGATTGACCCCCTTCTTTAAATTAGATGTGGGAGATGTGGCAAGAACTCCTACCACATGATCGCATACGAGCAATTCAAGAGGAATTGGCGGGATTCTTTGTTGACCGCATCATACATGAAAAGGGAGAATACCATATGGAAATTCAAAAGGATTTTCGGTAGATGATGTTAGGGATCGTAAGAGATGTTAAATTGTATATATGTAGTAGCTACAGATAGATATACGAAAACTTGTTGTTCGACCAAGCATGGAGAAAGAAAGGTCACTTCTCTCTATATATGTTCATGACGATCTTTTGTAATTAATGGTTCCTTCATTTGCTTACTAGCTAGCGTCGAGTTCTCTCAATATGTAGTAGCTAGCGTCGACCAAGCACGGAGAAAGAGAGGTCACTTCTCTCTATATGTGTTCATGACGATCTTGTGTAATTAATGGTTCCTTCATTTGCTTACTAGCTAGCATCGAGTTCTCTCTCTATATGTAGTAGCTAGGGTTGACCAAGCACGGAGAAAGAGAGGTCACTTCTCTCTATTTATAGTACCTAGCTAACACAATATGAAACCCCTAAACCCTCCAAAACCCCTAAACCCCCCCCCCCTTTCAAAAAAAACCAGCGCCTGGGAGCTGCTTACGCGTGGCTGCCTTTTTGTCCCGGTCGGTGTTACCAACCGGGACTAAAGGTCCTCCTGCCTGGGTGCCCCACAGCAGCCACGTGGAGCTCCTTTAGTCTCGGTTCTTAAGCCAACTGGGAGTAAAAGTAAGGGGCTTTAGTCCCGATCGTTTTGTCCCGGTTGCAGAATCGGGACTAAAGGCCCTCTGGAACCAGGACAAGTGACATGTTTTCTACTAGTGATGTGTGCTGATCGCCAGATGTTGGATAAGCAACTCGCCTTCGAGGTCACTGTCGACGCCGCCACGCGGTTGGCTACTTTAAAATACAGTTCGTGGTATTTTCTAGATGCCACCGCCGGTGCCTTCTAGTGAATTGTCCTCTGTAATGTTATTATGCAATCTGATCTTCTAAAATGTAATGTTCAGTTAATAGTTTGGTCCAACAATTGCTTCTTTTCCTAGTAGTTATCAAGCATTATTGGTTTGATTAACTGTCTTATCTTATAGCGTATGGTTTTTTGTGCAATGTGGTGCTCAGTTAACTGTTTGGTTCATTTGTCGTGGGTACAGTTTTGTATTGTTATGCATGTGAGAAATAAACCGAGTTTTGTTGTACTAAATACACGAGAAATATATACAATTGCTCTATTTCCAAGTTTTTAGCAAAGTCTGTGTTATCATTGGGTCTTCGTAGTGTTGTATAGGTATTCAGGGTTGGTGTGTAGCGGCTTGGCTGCTCTGTGATTTGCCTCATCGCCAATGGCATGAGGTTGGTCTTGGTTGAATTAATCTATTGGATCTGCAATTTGTCTATTTTTCATTAATATATTCTACTAATAGTATGCCAACTCTCAGATAACCGGATCAAGATCTGCCTTATATGTGTTGCAGAGAAACAATGGGAGGCAATAAGGTTTACCATCAAGGTTTGCACATGCATGGTCCTTTGGCTAATAGCACATTATTGTGCAGTTGCAGGAATCATTCTAATATTTAGTTTTTTAACAATTTGGTCTTGCACATGTAGGTCCTGCTGTCAGAGGTTCAGACCCACTATTTGACCCATTTTGCATATGGAGAAATGAGATGTCCATGAATATCAGTCAAGTTAAGAAACTCAGAAAGATTGTTAGGATAAAGAAACTTGCGATGAATAAAAACAAGATCTTTGTTTGCACAATGAAGAAGACATCAGTCAACTATAGGATGGTACTAACTCTTTTACCTTGTTTTTTCCCCATGTGTCATTTCAAAATTTAGAACAGCTATTTATGCATATCTTTGTTTTTAGTACTTTCCAAAGCAGTTCACCAATGATTACCTCTCAAACCACCAGCATGGTCAAGAGGCAAGGAAGGTATTCATTCAACACCCATGGTACAATATTGAAGTCTTCCTGAAGAGGACGAAGGTTGGGCGGGCAATTATCCATAGCCACTGGCCTAAAGTTGCAAGGACATTCAACATCACTGAAGGCTCAATATTCGCCTTCCGCTTCAATAGTTTCCCAGATGAGATTCATCTGTCTATTTACCGTGTATAATGCTACTTTCCAAATGCTTTCGATGTTGCATGTGAAACTTGATGCTGTTGTGTAATAGCGTAGCGAGCTATATGCCTATATGGTGTAACTGAGTGCTGAAGCTATCTAATGTAATTCAATTATGAAATCTTGGTTGCCATAATACAGATATGAAATACACTGTGTGTTTTATAAGAAATGTCAATTTGATTACTAAATGGATTATCAGTAATAGGCCAATTAGTCTGCTTATTGGGGTTTTCTATTGCAGACGGTTTCTCAGACAACACTGTGGGCGATGAACTCAAACAACCCACACGGTTTCTAGAAAGTAGGCGTGTTGGATCAATGAAGAATCACACATGACTTTGGCCAGAGAACTGTTTGTGTTAGGCCACCTTGCACAAATGTTTCCACATAAAAAATCGTGTGTGATATACATACGAACGGAAACGTTTTTGTGGGATTCACCGTGTGGGGTGTACATACGAACGGAAATGATTGAGCATGCATAATTGTCTCTCACTACTAGGGAAAAGCCTAGCAGTAGCGCCGGTTTTAGGTATAGCAGTAGCGCGGGGCAGCGCGCTACTGCTACGGCGCTACAGATAAAGTATAGCAGTAGCATTTGTTTGCCCGCGCTACTGCTATACCTTCTTAGCAGTAGCGCTTTTGGTAGAAAGCGCTACTGGTAGTTACTAGCAGCGCGCCTCTCTTCCCACACTACTACAATTATTACGTATTTCTTTTTTGTTTTATGTCGTATTCATACGCCATTATACAAGTTTTCATACAGTAGCAATTTAGAGATTGTTTTTACATCATAATGAGTTATTACATCATTGGGTGAAAGAACCGCGGATTAGTTTCAAGTGGATGGATCCAAAGTAGGTTACTTTGGATCCATCCACTTGAAACTAATCCGCGGTTCTTTCACCCAATGACATAATAACTCATCATCATCATAATATCATTAACAACTTATCATCATAATACATCATTGTCATATAACAACTCCTCATCATCATCATTTTCGTCCATCAGACATCATATAACAACTTGGTCACTAGTTATAATAACAACTCCTCATCATCATCATCATAATACTCATAATCACTACTCCTCCTCAGCATCACCATCAACTCTAACACATTGTAGCACATAATAAAAACTTCTCATCATCATCATAGTCATATATAATCAACACTAACTAATTGCTCTTAATACCCAGGACCTACTCCTGCTGCTCTCTCTTAGGTAAAATAGCATAAAACATGTGTAGCACTCCTGCTTCATCATATTGGAGAATGCAGATGAACCTGTCTCCTAATTGTGGGCTGCGCTTCTGATTGCTGCCCACTAGTACTTCTCTGCTGCGATCCTTCACAACTTTGCTCCAGTCTTTGACTATTAAGACTTGCTCGCTTCGAGAAATGATGAATGCACTCATGTGCAATGGAGGATATCTTGGCCGTAAGCTAACCATTGTCATGCGACCTTTAGGCTCGATCCAACGAGGCACAACACTCATCGGGAGTCCCTGTTGAAGAACATCGTAATAACATACTTAGCAATGAAGTTTAGCTTAAAATATAATGTATGCAAAAGATGCACTGAGGACAAATAGTAAAAAATCTTACCATCTTTCCTAAATAGATGTGACCGTAGTTCAATACGCACACTAGTGGTCGCACATTTTGAGTACTAATATCTCGTAGACCAGGAAAATAACTTGTCTTGACAGTATCAAGATCCTCAAGCCATGAAACATAATGACCTATCTCCTCCCAGTTTAGTTCAGCCCCGGGACAGTAGTAGGTGCTATCTACCAAGCGCTGGACATGTTTGCTTGAATGGAAATAAGCTGTCAATAGAAATTAGTTGTCAACTATTTTTAAATAAACAATATAAATTACTTAATAAATATGGTTGAGAAACTCACATAATGGTAGAACTGGAGGCGTCTGCACATCGACCCAGATGTCGATATTACCTTCAATTTCATCTTCCAGACGAATATCAAAGGTGATAAGCATATTAGGCTCAAATGCATAAGCCTTGCATAGTGTTCTCAATTTTTTCATTCAAAATAGGAGTAGGTGTCTGCATTGTATAATTTTACGGCAAAAGTATAACCATGCTCGGTCCTCAAGTGAACTCTCTTTACCTCCATACTTTCAATAGCACTGAAACCAATCTTATCCAAGACATAAATTCTTGCATGGCAGGGGATACGGTAGTAGAATAGTAAAAAATTAAAATTGTAAGTTGAAGCAAAAGAAGCAGAAGTCATGCTTAATTACAAAAAAAGACTTATCGTTGTGACTTACTATATCCACTTCGAATTTCTCATCCAGCACGATGCTGAAGCGCCTACCACCAACTAGGTGAGGCCTGTCGCACAGGCCGCGCTAGTCTTCGCAGTATTCGCACATAACGAATTCCCTTTCGTCGTCAGACATTTCCTATGTTCGTAGTTGAAACATTAATTGAAAATCGATCGAAGGCAACTACCAGGAAACTCAACACACAGATCACTATTACTCAATATGCAATGGGTTGACTTTAGGTCTGTCGAGTCTTCCTTCCTAAACTCTCATCTCACGTATATGGTGGGCACTCCATCTCTGATATTTCGACCGTCGGTGATGGTCGCTACTCATCCTTTCCCTAGTGCATTACAAATATCTAGCACAAGGAAAAGAAGGAGAAGCGACTCCCATGACAACAGTCGGCATTCTTCTTCTCTCATATATGGTGGACACTCCCTCACCGATATTTCGACCGTCGATGATGGTCACTACTCCTTCTTCCCCTAGTGCATAACAAAGGTCTAGCACAAAGAGAAGAAGGAGAAACGACCCCCACGACAAAAGTCGGCATTCTTCTTTTCTCATATATGGTGGAGACTCTCCCTCACTGATTTTTTGACTATCATGTATGGAGCCCTGACAGACTTAAAGTCAACTCGAAATGTCGTTTAATTCTCTTTCTAGCAAATCCGGGGCACTCAATATTTCCTACATATTCTAGCACAATTCATGCTTAAATTCACGGAAAAATCTGGCATGACCTTTGCTAAAATAGGACATATCGAGCGCCTGAAATTTGCCGGAACGGAAATGAATCAACACTCCGGCAAAACATAGGCCACTCAGAAATGAATCAACACTTCGCACATGAGCATAAACTCGTGCTCATTGCATTTCAATGGTTCAATATTGACAAAAACATTTCAATATATCTTATAACCTGAACATTTCATTTGGTTAAGAATTATAACTAAATACCCTAGTTCTACTCTATTCAACACCGAGGAGTGGAGAAGGAGGAGGTGGACTTTTAGCTCACCGACTCGGGTGTAGAGGAAGTAGAGGTAGCTAGGATGACGATCACTCCAAGGAGACACGACTCTACAAAGCCTGCATATTCCACCGAGTAAAATTTTAATTAGATCATCAAATCTCATATAGCATTCTTTGATGACAAAGTGATAATGACATAAATTCAACTAGTTCTATTAATTTAACTAGTTCAACTAAGCACTTGCTAAAAATAAACTAGTTCTATTAATTTTGTTACTAAAAATAAACTAGTTCTATAGTAAAATTTTAATTAGATCATCAAATCTCATATACCTAAATTTTCTTACTAAAAATAAACTAGTTCTATTAATTATACTAGTTCAACTAAGCACTTACTATAAATAAAAATAATTAATTTTCTTACTAATTCAACTTGTTCTATAAAAACAGTTAAAAAAACTACATTATGCAAGAACAGTAAAAACAGTTTAGGGTTTAGGAGAGATGGAGGGAGGAGGGGGTGGGAGGAGGGAGGAGGAGGAGGAGGAGAGAGGAGGAGGGGGAGGAGGGCGGTGGGAGGAGGAGGGAGGAGGGTGTGGGAGGAGGGAGGAGAGAGGAGGAGGGGGAGGAGGGTGCCGGCGGAGGGCTTGGCCGGAGGAGGAGGGAGGAGGGAGGAGGGGGCGGCCAGAGGAGGAGGGAGGGGCGCGGTAGGGAGGAGGGAGGAGAGAGGAGGAGGAGTGAGGAGGGAGGAGGAGGGATGGAGGGACTACCTCAGTGGAGGAGGAGCAGGAGCGGCGGCGGCGGCGGGCGACGACGGTGGTCGGGGAACGGCGGCGGCGGCGGCGGACGACGGGGGGTGCGAGGGAGAGTGAGAGTGGAGAGGGAGAGTGGGGGCGGCCGGTTGGGGATGATAGGATGGCGTTTAGCAGTAGCGCGCATTAGGATAAAGTGCTACTGCTAAACTCCATAGCAGTAGCACGTTTTACTCGAGAAGTGCTATAGCTATGCCTGTAGCAGTAGCGCTTTCTGCAAAACGCGCTACTGCTAAGGCTAAACATGTAAAAAAAATCAAAAATACATTGGTCATCAATGATCTTTTTGTGTAGAATCTAAATTGTGGCCACATATCCTACACATAGAGTTCAATGAAGACCAAGTGGTTGTGATGGTTTGAGAAGTAACGTATTTAAGGTGGTAAACACCCTGTTCGCGGAGCGAGGTGGGACAAAACTTAATTAGTTGCAATGAGTGGACTAAACTTAGCAGTAGCAAGGATTGGCGAAAAGCGCTGCTGCTAAGTTCAGTAGCAGTAGCGCATTTACAAAACCGGCGCTACTACTATACCTTGTCTGGCGGCAACGTCGTTGCAATTGTAGTAGTAGTGCTGTTTTTTCCTAGCGCGCTACTGCTACGTGGGTATCAGTAGCGCGGTTTGTTTCCGCGCGCTACTGCTAAGTAGCAGTAGCGCCTTATTTTAAACCGCGCTGCTGGTAAGATTCTGTGTATAAGCTTTTCCCTAGTAGTGTCTGTTGCCTCACCCGAACGCACATGAGCTCATTTTGCCCCGCGTGTGCGACCGGAGGACCTATCCCCGACAGTTTCTGGGTTGTGTGGAAAGGACTCCCCTATTGCCCACACTGACCAGACGACGGTTTAAAGCTCCATCGCGGAAAGGGGTTAAAAACCGTTTGTATAGGACGTCTTTGCACCAGTGCATGTCAAAAGACCACTATGAGGTTTGACCGCATCATCGTGCAGGTGTTTAGACCAGTGTACCTAAGAGAACCGAATGTGCAGGATACAGAAAACTTGTTGGTTATTGGAGAGGAAAGAGGTTTTCCAGGTATGCTCAGTTCAATAGTTTGCATGCATTAGCAATGGAAGAACAGCCCCAAAGGGTTGAGCGGAATGTACCAAGGTCACACCAAAGAGGCCACCATCATACTGGAAGATGTGGCATCACATGCCTTATGAATTTGGCATGCTTTCTTTGGAATGCCTCATTGTCATAGTGACATCAATGTGCTTCAGCGATCTCCCATGTTTAGGAAACTTTGCAATGGGAAATCATCACTGTGCTACTACACTATCATCGGCCGCGAAAACAACATGGGGTACTACCTTGCCGATTGGTATCTATCCTCACTGGGCGGTGATTTTGAAGACCATATCTGATCCCCAAAGCAACAAACAAAGTCGCTTTGCAACAATGCGGGAAGCAGCTAGGAAGGATGCAGAGTGCTTCAAGCTTGTTGAGAAATTATTCGTGGAGATGCAATGATGTGAGAATCAGAGACTTTTTGGCAGTTGATGACTCGTTCTGTCATTTTGCACAATATGATTGTCGAGCACAAGGGTGATGGGATAGTCCGAACTAATGATTTTGAAGCGCATGGGGAACACGTCCAACTCCCTGAACACCAAGATGCAGATCAGCTTACGAATTTTCTGCTAATGCATCAGAATCTTGGAGATCATTAGGTGCACGCGGAGCTACTCGATGATCTTGTGGAGCATATGTGGACCCACAATGAAAAACAAAGAGCTAACGTTTGAATAAGGCATCTAAAATAAATTTTACATTTGAACTATGTATTTTAGCTCACAAGGACGTGTGATATTCACGTGTATGATGAACATGCATGGATTTGGATGAGTTTGAGGGTTTGGATTTGAGGTGTGTGGCTATCCTGTAGAACATATGAGCTGTTGTCCGCCGACGCCCACAGGTGTATAGTGGGCCGGATTTGGCAATTCCAGCTATAGATGCTCTAAGGCTAGTCATAGTGGAGAGTAACTCATACTGTTAACATGCATATGGTACTAGTCTATGTTACTACCTTCATAGTGGGAAGTTTCATAGTTGTGGTAACATAGACACCTTGATTTATTATGTTGTGGAGTCATCTTTCATTGGGAAGGGCTATGTGATGGTAACATATTATGTTACTCTATTTGTACCTCTCCCCTTTAATTACTTTCCACATCATCTTTTTGAATTATGTGGCAATTTTTCTGACAAAGGGAATATATTAATATCGCGAAGATATCAATTAAACCCAGCCTCTGCACCAACCAAATGTCCAAAGGCATTATGAATGCACACAACCATAGTGATCAATTCCTTGCAGTTGTAGTGCAAACCACCGCCAAAGACAATAACCGGAGTCCACATTCTCCAAAAGTGATGCCTCCAAGAAGGACACAATGTATAAGCACCGTCGTTAACCAATCAAAGATCTTAGGTTTTCGCCCTCCAGAAAGTTCACACTCTCAAAACAATGCCTTCAACAAGGCCATTGCCAGGTGCAACCAACAAAGGTCAGACCTTGGATTTTCACCCTGATAGACAAGACTTTGTAGTCCTCCAATGTTGCCGCTCCCACTTGTCGAGGTCGTTGCTGCAAGTCACGAATCACCAAGCACAGTCTTCATCGCTTCCAAGACTCAGTCCGTCATTACTAGTCCTCAAGTCTAAGCCGCTCTGGCATTCCCCGCCATTGTCTACACCATGGAAATCGAAACACCGACATGTCCCATGATGCAAACAGACAACGGAGCTTCATGCCACGCCCTCCTAACGCCGCACGGGCTAATAATAAGAACGCACACGACCAGATTCCATCCGATCCAGCAATCTAGAGGCGTTATTCACCCAATGAAGATCTCAAGCAGAGCATTCCGGAACAAGTCAACGGCCAGAGCAAGAAGGACCGGCAACAAGTAGATCAACGCCTTTGCATGAGAAGAACCCTAGGACCACCTCCTTATACAGCAAAACCAGCAGGCCCCCCACCGCCGGTTGGATTAGCGATGGAGAAGGCGGCCGTAGCGCCACACGCCCGCAGCAATCCACCCAGAAACGGTCCAGATGGCCTAGATCGGGCCCTGAGGCCCAGATCAGATCCGCCGACGTCGCGCGGCTGTCGCGCCGCCCGCCTCCGCCTCGCCTATCCGGCTCGAACCAGGCCATGGCCAGTAGGGCAGCGCCATCTAGCACCGCCGTCAATGCCCTGTCGCCGCCTGAGAAGCGCCGGCGGTGGCGATGACCGGGCGCACGCCGGGGACGGGGGGCTGATGGGATCAGGGATGGATCCGCCCGGACGGGAGCGACCCGGGAGGGCAGACAAGTTTTTTTAGGAACAAAGTGAAGGGTGTGGTGGCACTTTCACTCCTTATGTGGTATGCATGTTACTACCTATATTACTTCCATTATGACTAGTCTAAGTAGTGCATGTTGCTGAGTTTGTCACCGTGTGTGCTCACTCCGGTCCACTGTAGCATGGATACGGTCGATGTGTGCTTGCCGGTCATGGCGACGGACCGGCACGGCGGCACCCTTCTCAATTTGGGTCCCGCGCGGCAAATAAAGCTAGCGTTAAAAAATGACACGAGGGTAAACAAATAAAAAACAGGAAACAAAGCAAACTAGGAATTTTCCGCTACCCAAATAATAATAAATCAGAAGTTATTGCATTTATTTTATTTTAACTCGTCCAAGGAACAAAACAGATGGCGACCCAACCTAACTCGACCGTAGCTGTTTGACTTGGCTCTAGACAAGGGATGAATGATGAGTGCGCGCATCTGCGTTAAATAGCACACCTAACTTGACCGTCGGTTCTTGGCTCCCGTGGTTTTCACGTCTCCTCTCCTATACCCTGTTCCCGCACATTGTAGATCCAAATACACCATTTACCAAGAAAGATGGCTTCGCGATTAGCTCTTTCTTGGGAAGACGATGATGTCCTCCAACTACGAGGCATGGCAAGTCAGCTGGGTATCACGCTGAGCTCCGAAGGAAAGAAAGAAAGGGAAGCGTGGGACAATCTCCACGGGATGCTTGGAAAACTTGCTGGTTATCTAAGCATTGCCGATCAAAGTATGGGCACTGAAGCTCTACTGCTCAAGCTGGAGGAAAAGATGGGGCCCCGAAATCAAGGGCACTCAGACGTTGAAGCTTTACTTCCGAAGATAATGGTGATAATTAAGGGAAGAATTGGGGCAGAAAATGCTGATGCTTCAAAGGCCATTCAGCTCCTCAAAGATCTGATCATGCTGGTGGCTAAAGAGTTAAACATGCTTCCACTTTGTGATTCAATACATACAGAGATGATTCAAGAATACACTTTTTATGAAGATAAGGTCAACCACATGATCAAGTGGTCCAATGAGCTGTCTGCTCCAAAAGCTCTCTATACCGTTGTCTCCATTGTCGGAGCTCAGAGTAGCGGTAAGCTACAATCCCTATTTTACTGCAATTTTTAAAATCTTGCTCCATATTCACAGATTAATTTTTTGAGGCTTGCTTCGGTACCCACCCTACCCCCCCCCCCCCCCCAGCTCACATACGAGGAAGGATTTGAACTCCGAACCTCTTGGTTTACTTCCACCCACTATAAACAACTGAGATAGCTCACTTGTTGTGCCAAATTACTTTTTTATCCTTCTTGTTGTGCATCCTCTTACTCTAGTTTCTTCTCTTTTTTGTTTTGTTTGGCCTTTTTTCGGTGTTATTCTTTTTTATATTTCTTTATTTCTTCTTCTTTCTAGCTTTTCTTCTTCATTTGATTATATTCGTGGACATTTTCTCAAATTTGTGAAAAAAATCAAGTCCGTGAACTTTTTCCAAATGAACGAATGTTTTTCAGTTTTGCAAACTTTTACCAAATTCGTGATTTTTTTGTCAAATTCATGACATTTTTCAAATCGATGAATTTATTTCAATTTCCAAAACCCTTTTCAAATTCGTAATCATTTTTGTGCAAGTAATCAACTTGGCCCATGGAATTGACATCTCTGCCGGACGCGCGCGGTGGTCACTACATGTGGCAGAAATTTTCCAACACCAACACAGAAAACAAAAAATTTGGTTTTTTCGGTTCGGTCTTCGGTTTGTTTGTTTTTATGCCTACCCCTAGCTCCAAGGATGGAAAAAGTTTGCGAAATTGAATTTCAATGATTTGACAAAAAAACCTGTGAAATTGAACTAAGTTCATCGATTTGAAAAAAGTTCACGAATTAAATACTTTTTTCACAGGAGGCCACCCGACTGGGCGGTCAATTGTCGCGCGTGGAAATAGGGATAAATTAAATAACAATTTTAAGTGCCTATTTAAATTATCATCTTAAATTTATTTTTCCTTCAAACTTAGCATTGATGCCTACCATGGGCATGACCACCTGCTGGTAGAAGTTGAGGTCGTTTCATGAATGTCCAAAAAACACCATGTTCAACTGTGGGTGTTCGGGTAGGTCAGAAGGCTCCGTTTGAGAGCATGTTTTTTTGGCATCCGTCAAATGACCTCAAGATTTTTCCATGAGCTTATATAACCAATTAAAGGCATTATGCCAAGTTGTTTTGGTTTTCAACAAATTTTGTATTTTCTGGAATTTTCTCGGTCAAAAAAGGTCGATAAATGGTCTTTTTTTTTGAGAAAGTGCCACAATTTGCATACTATATTGGAAATTGTTCAAACCTCACATAGATGCCTACCATGGGCATGCCCACCTCCTTTCAAAAGTTGCGGTCATTTGAAGGATCTTCAAGCATAGACCATGTTCAACGTAGACCATGTCGGCTAGGCCAAAAAATGCAAAACTTGTCAAAACTCAAACAACTTGACATGGTGCCTTAAATTGACCATACACGGCCATGCAAAATTTGTTCAAAAATTCAAAAAACAATTGGGGAGTTCCAAATAATGATCGCACGTTCAAAAGTTGTTCAGAATTTCAAAAACACTCCTGCTTTAAAAAGAAAATATACACAAATACAAAAAATGTTCGGGGAAATTCAAAATAAAATTTGTTTCATTTTAACCCTATTTTTTGATTTTCTAAATTCCAAATTCGTTAGTGTTTTAAAAAATTGTTCAAAAAATTCAGAAAATGTTCTTTTCCAAAATTTTGTTCGCTCGTTTTAAACAATGTTCGTGTTTTGACAGTATGAGCAATTTTAACATTTTTTGAAAATTCTATACATTTTTTCAAAACTCTGAACAATTTTTTGAAAATGCGAATATTTGAAAAAAATTTTTTTTTGAAAAAGAGAGCATTTAAAAAAAAGTTGTAAATTGTTGTTGTTTACCAAGTTGATTTTGTTCAATTCTCCATGCTTCTTGTTGCGCTTACACAAGTGTTATTTTAGCTAGTAATATGTCTGATCCCATCAAAAAATGGTGCTTCTAAAGAATTCACACTTGCTTCCACGGAGCAGGAATAATATTTCCTCATCATACGAATAATTCGCACTCCATCACACCCCAACCAGAAAATTATGTTTCCGCGGAATAGAAAACATGTTTCCTCATCATACGAACAATTTGTTCCATCACACCCCACCAAAAAAAGATGCTTCAACGCATGAAATTTTTTGCATGCTAAAATATCACATTAATTGTTGGATTTCAAGATATTATCATATTTGACCAAACAAATCTGCAAAAGGGGGGATTTGATGTAATTCTATGATGCAGAGTTACAAACTGATCACAGAGTTAGGAAGGAGAGTAGTAATTAGTGATTTTACCGGACGTACTGTTACCGAAAAGATGACGCTACTAATGAAGGAAACTACCAATCGATGAGTGGGGCATTCGTAGTAAATTGGACCAGCCGCGTCCTTAAAAAAAAAATGGACGAGCAGCGTGCGCCCATTCCTTCCTCGAAATAAAGAGGAAGAAAACAAAAAAATAAATTAAATAGTCATGAGATAAAGATGTCCTAGTCGGATAGTCTTGTTTTGTTTGAATGAAGATGTCATTAGTTTGATTCATGTCGCTCATATTGCTTTTTGAAGTTTAAAAGAAAGAGAGAAAAAGCGGAGGGCGTCGTTTACGACCGGTATCAGGACGATGTATTTTAGGAAAAGACCATCCTACCCTTTATTATGAAGCGGTATGGAGAGCAGCCATCGATGTCTTTGTGTGTGTGTGGGGGGGGGGGGGGGGGGGGGGGGTACCGAAGCAGAAATGTAATTTTTTTACTTTGACCTTTAAGAATTTAGATTAGCTTGTAGCAAAATGAAAACTAAATCCTATTTTACTCTCAAGACCATATGATATTTACTACCACCTAAATCATTTTACATCAAAACTTATAGGCTGGGGATGGCATATAGAGAGCCTGGCCAGAAATTAATTTGTTGAAGATATTTTAGGCTGGGGATGGCATATGGGAGTTGGGATAGTGATAAATTTTCTTACAAGTAAGCTTGTTTGTCGGGCAACTGCATTTTTCTTTATTCCTTGCTACAGGTCACTTTATTGAGAGAAAGGCAGAAGAGTGGCCAAGAGAACAACATTTCATGAAACTTACGTCCTTTTAACAATTAAAGACTAGAAGAATACGCTTGCTGCGTTGTTCTACTTTTCTGCCGTTTATTTATTTTTTGTTGATTCACGAATAGATTCTTTGTTGCTCTAATTTGTGGGCTGGGCGGTGTTGCGCATTTCATGGGCCTTTTTTGTTTTTTGGTGAAACCTTGCACGGCGAGATAAGATCCAGATAGAATCTGCTACTTTTTTTTTTTTGAGATTTCCTAGATCCTAGTACAGCTGTAGTATCTGAACTCACGCACCACGCACTCCACACACACTCGACACCACACGCACGCCTCCCGAGCGCAAGCTAGACCTAACCAGACTATACTAAGATTTTGAGCCTCCGCGAGCCTAGATCTTCTGGGAAACCCCTGCGGTGGTGGGCACACCACAATACCAGTGTCGAACCGCGGTGGAATCGGCTCAGTAGCTAGAACTGGGGCAGACTGATTTATGGGCTCAGTCCTCTGCGTATATGCAGCCCAAAGGGCCCTCCACAAAATTGATACAGTGCGGCACTGTTCACGTGAACAGTGCGCGCACAGGTGAGAAAACCCCGTGAAATTCGTTCCCTGCGGGAATCGAACTCGGGAGGCTGCTGGTGAGCCACTGCTCACTCAGCCACCACGCCACGACGTGGTTCTCGATAGAATCTGCTACTTGTTCAGCCTCCAAACGAGTGATTTGAATTCGAATCAGGCTCACAAAGAAATGATACATATTCTTGTGGACTATGGTGTGTTGAAGGTGACCAAATCCTAAAGACGGCGGTCGTCCCTATCGAGCACCGCCGCTAGTGGTGCTGGCCTACGTTACCGCCTGCTCCTGCATGCGCCGGGCGGCGCCGTCACTGGACGTTATAATTACCGCCACGAGAGAAGGAGAGAAACATGGAAAGATGGGCGGAGCATGTGGCCCGGTGCTAGAGTGGCAGCTCCCGTCCAGCTGTTTGGTCCGGAGGAGGCGGTGATGGGCCGGGCTGGCGGCGCCCGTGTGGTGGTACATCACTTTGACATGCATGGATAGTTGGCCGCACCACTAATGTACCTTATACCAGATGTACATGAGCGACACGTAACCAATTATTTTACTACACCAGATGTACATTAGCGCCACGTAACCTTTTTTTACTCGTAAAAAATAAGTGACACATACCCTATGACGTGTTGGACACATATAATTGGATGGTTGACCCAAACGGCAAACAGTATCACAACTCACACACTAACAGACGTGGTCCACATGACCCTCCCAGCCAGGAGCGCTCACAGCCCTCACAATCCACGGAGCTTAGGCATATGTGCTATGCTATCTAAAAAATCCAAGTAATCAAAAAATTGTAAATATATATAAAGATTTATTGCATGCATATGAGTTGCGCGTGTTACTTAATGGGGAAGACATTCTTAGACACTCGATCTATTATCCAAGTTCTAGATTGAGGTGGGGTGACTGCTGTATCACTCAATTTTGGAAAAGATAACATACATTAAGTTGGTTACTTCTGAAGATCCGTTTTCTAGATTCAATCCAATGGATTGCATTTCAGTTAGTACCAATATATCATTTATTCCATATTTTTAGTTGTTGTTTTTTTTGTGGGTAATTTTAATTATTAGTATTTGACAGAGTACTTGGTATCCATATATGTTTCTATGCATGTGAAATGGTTTGTCCATGCATCTATTTCTCTTAGCGAAAAGCCAAAAATACAGGCGTGAAAACTTGACGTCATTACTTCTATGCATTTTTCAGGAAAAAGCTATTTGCTCAATCAGCTCTTCGGAACTGACTTTCCCGTCATGTATGCTAAAAAAGGAAGGTAAGCCCATGCATGCAGTTAGTATCACCTTATTTTTTGATGGGAATGTCTAGGGCACATCTAAATGTGCCCGAGTTGTTGCACATCTAAGTGACTCAATCAAACATAAAAAGAATAAGAAAAAGAGAAAAGAAAATATCCACACGAATCTCCGCGTAAGATCAATGACATAGAACTTAGATGTGCAATACTTATGGCACATCTAGATATGCTTTAGCAAAACTGTTTTTTGATTGTAAAGCCCACGTGTATCCTTCGATCGGAAATTTGACCAACATATAGACTTATATATTATAAAAAGAATATTATAATTTATAATTGTATAACTTTCGTGATATACAATTTGTATTACATTGTTTGAATTGTCAACATAGGATTACATGTGGGCCTTATAAACCATATAAACAAGGAAGGAGGGAGTAGTTATTATGGATAATTAATTAATTATCATACAGTTCACCAAAGTTACTCCCCACTATCACTAGCCTTATAAATCATATGAACCAGAAAGGAGGGAGTAGTTATGATGGATAATTAATTAATTATCATACAGTTCCCCAATGATGTATTTAGTGTCACTGGAAACACAAAAAACATAATATTGACTCACGTGTGGATCAAATCAAACTAGCTATTCACTATTCTATACATACTACGAATCTTCCTAATGGTTTGGAAGTAAATATCTCATGACTTTCTTATATATTTTTGTTTATCCGCCACTTAAAATTAAGTGAATTAAATTAACATTGTATTGTGCGTTAAACAAGTATACTCAAATACTCCCTCCGTTCCAAATTACTTGTCGTGGTTTTAGTTCAAATTTGAACTAAAACCACGACGAGTAATTTGGAACGGAGGGAGTAATATTTAGGGCTAGTTCTTTTGACGGCTTAAAAAATAAGCGCCTCCTCCCCAGCTTTTTCCAGAAGCCGTCTCCCTCATTCATTGTGGCTTCTAAACTAGTTAAGGACTAATTACAAGCCTCAATAAATTTTAGGACCGGCTTATTTTTTAAGCTGGGGAGAGACAACTTATTTTTTAAGCCACCCATAAGAACTGAACCTTAATAGAAGTTTCTATGCTTTCACAAATAGTGTTTTAGAACAAATTATGATGTAAAATCGAAGGTACATTCTGTCTACTCTTTACCGCCTTTTGTGCTTTAGGATTTGCGCAACTCAAGAGTACCAGTGAAAGCACATAAGTACTCAACTGGGAAAAATCGCCAAACAAAAAGTAAAAGGTTTGAATGTAGCCGGAGAACGTGTTTCTTTGACGTGGAAAATGTGTGGGTGCACACTGGTGTGTTTACCTATATTTTCCAAGTTTTAGAAAAAAAATCCAATCTGTTAAGGTAATTTTGTCTAAAGTGTGATCTACATACCACTATTCGGTGCTCAACACTCAACTGGTTGGGATCACTAGCGTCACCCCTACCACGGCAATGCTACATTCACGGGCCTGTTACGGAGGGTTTCCAGAGTGCCTCCGACATGGCAAGTTCTTATTGGATTAAGGGTGGAAGTTGGGCCCCATCCACCTGAAAATCAGGGGAGCAGTGGATTGATTTTATAGTAAGCCCCGTAACAACCCTATAAAACGCCCGTGTGTTTAGCATTTTTGCCCCTACAGTAGGCAGTTCCTTCATGGACAGGTGGTCTACGTCACGGGTTGGAGTCCCTCCTATAGAGGATAAGAAGTTGAACATCATGGTTGTTTTGGTTGAGTGGGTGATCTGAAATGAGCTCAACAACATGGTTTTTTTGAATGAAGGCTAGCTTGATAGATCACACTTTAGAAAATATAAAAATCGATGCTCATCTCTGGTCTAATGCTAGCACTAATTGTCTTGTGTCGTAGTTCTCTTAGAGCATCTCTAGCCGATCCCCTAAAAAATAGTGGAGTATCCAGTAAAACTTAGTGGACTATTTCTGCTCCACTATTTTTTGCGGAATAAAACCAAATTCGGATATGATGAACACAAATTCGATTAAACATAGCCATAATTTGACACATAGCCACAATATTATACATAGGCATCAACAGAAACATAGTCTACTTAACTAATCTAATCGAAACATAGGCATAAAACTTATAAATCTAGTCGCTATCATATGCGAGCGACTTGCACGTCTCCCTAGACATCCCACCTACCATGGAGTCAGGCCCTCTATCGTCGTCCCGCAAGATTTGTTGCCATTCGTTCCAGAAGCCGGCTTCGTTGACACCACCACTTCCACTGCCTCCTCCGCCACCTACACTTCGCTGCTTCCTTTGTCCTCGTCGTCGCTTGACAGGATGATGACCCCTGCTCCTAGACCCCGGCCTGCTGCTCGTACAGGTGGCGCTCCGCCTCCACTAGCTCTTGGTATTGGTGGCGGAGCTCCGCCATGTATGCCTCGGTGGCGGCCTCCATTGTGAGCCTTTCCCTTGTCTCCCGGTCCTCTCTTGTCTGCCACGCATTCACCACCCCTAGCAGAACTGGATCTAGCAGCGACATTTCACCCCCACTTAATGTTTCGGCAGCTCTCGGCACCATGCAGCTGGACCGACCAAATGTCGTACTCGCGGGCGGCCTTCTCGATAGAGTGAAAGGATCCAAGACAGTGCTTTTTATGAGGTGTCGATCCGTGATCTCAGCCACCCAGGTGCCTCATGCCCGCTGCCGCACACCGTGATACAGCCTCTATGGCGGCGGCGCGGAGAGAGGTCAGGGAAGCTGGCGAGCTTACCACGGGAGGCAGATGGGGCCGCACTCAATGAAGTACCACAGCGGCGGCGTGAGGAAGATGCGTCATCGCTAAACTTGTGGCGTCGCCGCTCCAAGCTGTGAATGGGTGGTGGGGAGCGGCGGCCCTGTGATCTGGCCATTGCGGCAATGGTGGGGGCGCGGGAATAGTGAGGAAGTCGCTGGCGAGATGTGAGTGATGGGGATTGGGGTGAGAAGAGGTAGAGGAGGTGTTGGGAAGTTTACTCCGAACCCGAGCGGTGGAGTACTTTTACTCGCTCGAAGTAGCGAGGAGTAAAATATATACGCCGCTACAGCTTTTACGAGATCGGCTAGGTTCAAGTTAGAGGAGTGAGTAAAACCAGATTTTTACTCCTCTAAACGGTTTTAGGGGGTCGGCTAGAGATGGTCTGGCAGGTGGTCTAAGATGTTTTGGCTGGATTTCTCCTAAGACCTTGTATTTCTTACTTCCTTATTTATTAATCACCTGCATTCCTCCTCATGGTTCCAAAAAAGAGTAACATACAAATTTTGGGCTAATAATTATATGCATCCGTGTGAAAAAATAATGTGTACACATATTTGTTGTTTTATACTCTCTCTCTCTCTCTCTCTCTCTCTCTCTCTCTCTCTCTCTCTCTCTCTCTCTCTCTTGAGTGCAAATGACCATATTTTTGGCTCAATATGTACATATCGATTCTATCCAGAATAAGCATCAGCAATTGTTGGATTGTAAAACTTTTAGTTGTACTTTTAATTTTAGGAAACAGAGGGTGCACAAAGTCCCCTGCTTGGATGTATTATATTTAAAAAACCAGAATGCTATTTTCTTTTTTAGCATACAAGAATGGTATCCATAGGAGATGAAAATTGTACATGTGGATGTAGGCACTTCACACACACTTTTTTTCACTGTAAAATGTTCATCCCACAAATTGTGGATGGTGATAGTAAAAAATATTACAAAAATGACAATTCTTTTAAAATACATCTTAACAAGTTAAGATTTACTATTTGGGGAAAGCATTTTATGGCAATTGTAAACCTTTTAATATTTTATATGCAACTACACAGACTATATTGTATGTGATTTTTTCCATGCCACCACCATGAGATATTCGTCGAGTGGTGTGTCACTTTACGAGAACATTTTGATGCCTACATTTATCTCTCTCATGGTTCTCTCTTCTCTCCACCCTGCGATGAATCCATGCAACCATTTCTTATCCACTAGGGCAAGTAAAAAAATACACGGAATAGGAAGAGTGCCTCTGAAATGCCCTATCACAATTCTATAAGAGTTCCAACCACAACGATTGGATCTTGAGTGGATAATCTAGATGAGGGGTGTGATGTATCCTCTCCACTTAGGTAGAGAGGATTTTGTTAAAATTGGAGGGCAAGGCCGGGAGGTTTCTGCAAAAAAATATGATGGACGGGGCCATCCTACCTCTCATATGGGCTGCCCATTTGGGATTCAACAAACCCAGTTGAAAATTTTCAGATTAGCACCAGAACCATTTGTTTTCACTATATATGTTTATTTTTATGTTAACCATATTTATTGTTATATAAAATTCATTTAGTATTCATTTTTAATATGCAGGAAACAAACTACCCGTGGAATATTGATATCAAGATGCATTAGGCCTTCATTATTAGTCCTCGATGTTGAAGGTTTCGATGGAAGAGAAAGGGGGCAGGTTCATCTCTCCCTCACACAAACTCTTTTGTTCTGATTTTTTAGACTCAACCACTAGGTCATATCTATTCAACACTAGAATTAATAGTCATCTTAGCTAAAATGGGTTGTGGACAATGGAAAGGCCTTGCCAGTTTGTCTTTGCTGACCAGGTTCGAGTTTTGTCAAGAGTGGATCCTGGTATCTCACGGTCATTTCTCCTTAATTAAAAACTATGGGGCTCCTCCCAAATTGGAATTCATATTTGGGGAAACATATTCATATTTTCTTAAAATGTACTAGGACGGGCTTGGTGTGGCCCCTCTCTTGGTTTATGCCAATTTTTCATATCATTTGTACTGTTGTCGTTTTTTTAGTTTCTTGGTGCTTTTTTGTTTCTTCCTTCTTCTTTTTTTGTTTCTAGGAATTTCTGGTTTATTTGTTTTCTGCATTATATATTCCTTTTTACCATTTTAATCACATTGTTTTTTAGTTTTTTTAGTATGTCTTCCTATTTTATTATTTATTAAATGTAAATTTTTTGATACATGAGTATCAAGATTTTCATTTGGACAATTTTTTAATATTTGACAAAATTTTATTTCATATATACGATTTTTGTAAAGAAATGAGCCATGAAATTTTACAAATTATTAAACCATTTAATAAATTACTAACACCACACACACACACACACACACACAAAACCACAACACAAATATATATATATATATATATATATATATATATCTATATATCTATATGTATAATATATATGTTACTATATAGTATATATATATATATATATATATATGGAAAATCCATCCTACACTAGGGGTTGTTACCCCACATGTCCCATATATTATCATGTATTATATATATACTACTTTATAATTGTAAGTATCTACATATACTATATATAAGACACTTAAAAGTGAGTTACATGAAAAAATTGCAAATTGGCCCAGAATTTTATTATATTTGTAAAATATGAATATATTTTTACGTAAAAAGGAGCATACTCCAAATACGATACATACTAACAAGAATCTAGTATATATACTATCAAAACATTCTTATATACTACATACTACGCATACATACTCGCCAATTTGATAGATACTACATACAACATATAAAACGCAAGTGGTGGTAACTACCACCGGGTGGTAGGAATAGTTATTCTCCGCCCCCTCTATTTTAACATCAATGCAACGTAAATTTATGTTCCGTAAATTTTGCCTTGATTTGGATGTGAAAAGAGAACGTAAGAAAATATATAATCACCGTAAAAATATTTTATATTCATAAAATTACAAATGTAAAAACATAATGTAAAATGTGCATAAAATGTAATTATCCTGGTCTTATGACCTATGTTTTTTTTTCTTATGCCAAATTTTACACAGTGAATCAATATGAATGTAAGATTACCTCGGGTGAAGGATAACTTATTCTGCACCGTGGGTGATGAATAGACTTCATATATATGAAAATGGTTACATAGTCTTAGGAGTACGTACTCCCGCTCCTCATATACCACATATATAAATCTTTTATACCTCTTTATTATTTTTAATATATTTTATTAATAATTATTAGATACCTGAAAATGAGTTTGAGGAAAAATTTCATGTGAGTTTATATATTTTTAAAGGTGTATGTATATACTGGTATGTTCATAGTTGAAAAAGGTGTATTAAAAAAGACGTCCCAAATGATATGTTTCAAAAAAAATTGTATTGGGGTATCTTAGAATATTCACTGAAGTATATTGTGAATGATAAGAAGTATAACCAATGCATATACGAGGTATATTGAAGATGTGAGAACATACTCCCGGGAGTACATAAAATTAGTCATACACACACACATACACATACACATACTAATAAAGTATGGAGTGTTTCTACCCGTCCGCCGTCATACCTTTTACAAGAAGTCCCTTGGTATTTTATTAAACAACACGCAGTTCAGTATAAAGTCCCTCTCCTCTCATATATTTAACAAGATTTAGGAAAAACTTTCGTGCGCACCGGTTAAAATATTCATCACACGTAGCATGTATTAAAAAAGTATCATGTATTAGCAAATATTCATCATGTACATGAAAATTTTCATGAGCCTCGTTAATATTCCTTTTTTAATCTTAATTATTAATTTTGCCAAAAAAAATTCTCCATTATGAATTAAATTTTCTATGAGGTATTTCAAAATGTATCTATTTTATTTTAAAATAATATATTCCATATTAATTAATTATTCATTGTTAGTCAAAAATTATTATCATGTACTAAAACAACTTAATTGTCCGTTAAAAAAATCGCTCATTGGAATTTAAAAATCTTCTGCTTATTTGTAAAAACATTCGCATAGTTAAAAATATTCATTGTCTACTTAAAAATGTGCATAAGTTGTAAAAAAAAACTTCATCATATACACAAAAAAAGTCATCATGTTTTTTTTTAAATCATCATGTATTTACAAAATGTTGATCGTGTGTTTCAACCATGTGCATCAAGTATTTCAAAAATGTTCATGATAATTTTTATTGGTATTTCATAAAAAATGTATTTAAAAAATAAAGACAAATGAATAAAAGAGAAAAGGATATAAAAAATTAGTGTGTTAGCTGGCTACATGGGGAGACGTGTGTGTTAGCATGCCACTTTGGGTGACATGTGCCTTGGCCTGCTGGGCCATTATATCTAAATTCAACTCCCTCCGCGGCTAGATATATCTATTTGAGCGATAGTTAAGATGGGACGGAGTGATTATTTTCTAACTGAAAGTCACACATTCTGCTAAAAAACTGAAAGTCACGTATACAAAAGACTTGCTTTTAGATACAAGCGTACACATAACATGTGTTGGCTTAACTATATGGCTGTTTATGTGAAGCAATCGGAAAAAACCCATCAAAGCGATCTGGAGTATTATGGGCCGAACCATAAAGAGCCATCATCTGCCATGGTCGGCTTTAAGAGACAAAGTCTAGGTCTCGCATACGGAGAATGGAAGCCGAATTTACCTACAGGGAGCCGGTAGTGTGCCGTCCCAGTAGCCATGTCGTTTCGTCATGTTGATATCACCCATGTGTTTTATTATTAATTTTACCTTTGTATGTATATATATAATAATACTAAATATCCATATTATGATAAATAATTTTTTAACTATTCATCGCATATTAAAAAAACATTCTTCCATTGTTAAAAAAATGTTCGCTCAACTATTCGAAAATCTTTGTACTACTCAAAAACTTGTATGTGAAATTTAAAAAATGTTCACTCAATTAAAAAACATATACATCACATTTTTGAGAAAATTGTTCTTGTAATTCAACAATATGTTTCATACCATTAAAATATATGTTATATCCAAAATATTGTACAGTCATTTCAAAAATATGTTTGTGAAATTTTATAAAAATTTATACAATGTAAATAAACATTTTCATACATTTCAAAAATCTTTCGTATCATTCAAAAACATGTTTTAACGTGCAGTTGAATTTTTTTGAAAACGAATTCAAAAAATGTTCAAAGCAGGTATTTGAAAAAATATTACTCATCTATTTGAAAAATAATAAATTCATATAAAAGATGTTTTAGATGTATAGTAAAATTGTACAATGTCAATGAAAAAGGTAGAAATCAAAGAAAATATTGAAAAATATATTATTCTTGTATTTGGAAAATGATAAACGTGTATAATTTTTTTATCTGATGTATACAAAAAATGTACAGTGTGTATGAAAAATAAGGCATGTGTTGGAAAAAACCCGATCTAAAATAGTGATAAAACCAATAAAATAACACTAAATTGTTGGGCCGTCCAGGTGGCGCATCCCTGTAGGCGTGATCTTTTACGACTCGCGCTGGGCGAGAAACAGCATTTGCGGTTTTGAGCAAGTACTACAATGCATGCGGCTCACGTTTTATACGACTCACCTGGGCCTGGCCCGTGAAGCATGCCACCCACCTGTATATACCGCAAAAAAAAAAATAGATAGACCGGTGTGTGGGCCCCATTTACATTATACATTAGTCGTTTTCAACACTGCATTGAACAAGCTCTTATTGTCATTTGAGGTTTCCTGTCACTCATACTACAAATCATCAGTGACAGTCACCGTAAACATGCATGTGACATGTAGTACATTACTAGTACGGACATGAATCCATGCTCGCTAGTGGTAAATCCAGTCTCAAGCCATAGGCAGCGTTGCACCTCCCTTGCCACATCTCATGCTTAGAAGAAACCAATTTTTTAAAACAAGGAGAAAGGAACTCTAAATTCAAGAAATAACTAAAATAATAGTAATAACTAACATCCAATCTCCCACCCAACTGATATATTCTTAGTTCCTTATACTTATTAGTGTCATCAAAGATCTAGTAAATGTCTTTAAATCTTTAATTTGTATTGTGGATATAGTTTCCATAGCTTTCATGGTTCTTATATGCATATAGCTATTTTCAATATGTCTATACCCTATTTTGTGTAAAACATAGAAGGTTATGAGTAAACTGGTCGTTTATTTGCAAAATTTTCAGGATACATCATTCGAGAAGCAAGCTGCACTTTTTGCGTTGACAACATCTGACCTTATGATGGTTAACATGTACATTTCTTACATTCTATTGTTATCTTATAAAGAGAATCAAATATTGAAACATGCAGCAGTAAAGTTCTGCCAAATTGCATATTATGTATGTATAGTGCGGTGCAACTTTGTGCCACATGGGTAAAACAATCATGCCCAAATGCAGAATAAAAAAATAGTTTATTTTAATAAGCTTTGCTTGGCAGTCCTATTTTAGAACAGTTACTATCATATGAGAGAAAACTATACTAACAAACTAACATATCTAATGGACCTAGATACTGATTATTGGGTTGGGTTCATCTAATACACTCTTAATATGTTTTAGGTTAATACAATTTTGTTCTACAAAATATTAACTATTTCTTTACATATATTTTATCAAAGAAAGGAGTACTAAAAGTGTGAGCCTATCATTCTTAATACATGATATCCCATGCATTGCTATTGTAGTTGGTTGCAATATTAATATGTTTTAGTGAAACTTAAAATATATATGATTTTTTGTATTTGATTATTGTATAGTAAATATTAATTAAATATACCATGCATGGTTGAATGTTGAGGTAAACTTTTTGCATGCATTGTGGTATTGAGGTGGGGATTTTCCTATGCATGGTTTCGTATGGAGATGGCATGTTTACATGTTGAGTGATAATGAAATTTGATCTTATGGAACATAATGTTCGAACACAATAGTATGCGAACTGAAATTGAAAATACATTTGATTATTATTTAGCAGTAAAATATTATCAACTATAAATAGAATAGTTTTCTCATCGATGTTTAAATGTTGAGGTGTACTTTTTCCTGTGTAAGGTGGCATTGAGGAAGATATTACTATATGCATGTTTAAATGTTAAGAGAAATATGTTGGTGGAGATCATTTATACATGATATATGATTTACTATATAGACTTACTGAACTATTATGTGAAAATGTTGAAACTATTGTTAATCGTTCTACTTTTTTCCTTGTATAGCTCGGTACACGATATTGGTCGAGAGCAAGGAGGTGGATCATCACTCTTTAAGACAATATTTCAGGTACTTCAACATGGCCTTTCCCAATGCTCAATGAAGTATGAATATATTATTGGCCTCATTTATTGAAAAAATTGGTTGTTAGTTTATTATGTTCTTAGTTCCAGTTGCAATACGGATACAACAAGTTGCAACAAAGGTACATCCAAGTGAGATAACTTCTCTTAGAAACATCAACTATGATGTCCAAGCACATATGGATGTACATGACCATCACATACACACACACTCACAAAACTGTTGGGATTAACATCAACTATGTAGTGGTTCCCTTGTCCGGTACGGACAGGTAGTAGTAGCAGTCGCCGGTTTAACGTAGGATTCCTAATAGGACTAGGACTAGTTTAGGACTAGCTTAGCGGACATGGAGTATTTGATCCCAAGCTCATATGCTCCCGCACGAACAGTAAAATCGAAAAAAATAGTAAAAAAATTCAAAAAAATCTGAATTTTTTTTTGTGATGAACATTGATAAATTTTCTAATTGCATGCAAAATTTCAGATCGAAATGACATTCGTGGAGGTCTGGGCGAAAAAAATAAAATCGATGGTCCAAAAAGACTATTGTTGGAAGCATTTTGGAGCATCGATTTTGTTATTTTTGCCCAGACCTCCACGAATGTCATTTCAATCTGAAATTTTGCACGCACTTAGAACATTCATCATAAAAACATTTCAGATTTTTTAAAAAAAATTTACTATTTTTTTTGATTTTACTGTTTATGTGAGACCATATAAGCTCGGGATCAAAAGAGGACTTTCGTAGCTTAGCTCCTTTAAATATCCATGTACCCGAATACTTTCCGGCGACAAGGAACAATGATGAAGCAAAGCGACACTGACCGACGAAGTTCTTTTACGTCAAGATTCAGCACAGTACTCGTAGATGAGTTCTTTCCGTCAACAGCACTCCTGCAGTTTTTTTTTCAAGGTAATACGCGTCTCATTCATATGATAAAGATCAAAGTACAAGTTACGTAAGGACCAATATGACAAAAGTGAAAAGATAGCAGAATATCTTTGAATTTGACACCAATATCCATCACCTGCCATTGGCACACCACTGCAGGCACCGAAGAATAGAACGACGGACTCAGACCCGGACAACACCCCGGACACGTCATCGAACTCCAGATCTGAAACCCCACAACGACTAAGACGCCGAAGGAGAAAATCACACCTGCCATCCATCAACCATGACCCCAGCACACGTTCCGTCTTTTAGATGTCGTCGATGCAGACCATGATCTGCATCCGCTCCTAGACTACATCCTAAGCTCCGCGCCGACGCTGGAGCAGACGTCGTCGCAACGGCAGAGCCCGAGGACACATCTCCACCATGAGGATGCCGCCGCCGCAACACCACCCTTGCTTGAACAGACTGGATTCCAAATCCATCCCCAACGATATGACCAATCGTCTCATCGGAGTAGAATCTGAAGAAATTTTATTCAGCGCCGCCATCGCCATCGCGGCCGCCAAAGCCAAGACGATGAACAGTCTAAAAAATTAAGCTACTTTGGCCTAAAACTTTCCACACGCATGGATTCGACGACCACCATCACCACTGACGGCCGAGGTCGTCGACGGAGGGGAGCCGCCGTAGAACGGCGGCGGAAAGCTAGATCGCTTTTCCTGTCTTCGGGAGGAAGATTAGTATATATAGGACTCGATCCCATACTCCCGCAGTTTTTTTTGACACTGTATAGACGCAAGCGCTCATACATACGTGCATACACTCACCCCAATGAAAGCACGCACACACACCCTATCCCTATTAGCATCTTCGAGAGACTGAGACAGCATATCATCTTAAAATTTACGAAGTTACCGTAGACACCTCGTCGTCGACGAGAACGTTTCCTCACACTGAAAGCGCATCACCGTCCTGAAATAAATCAAAAAATAACACAAGAATCAGGACTTGAACCCTAATGTGCTGAAGATATCACTGTTTCTCTAAACATCTAACCATAGGTTCGTTTGCCAGACTCCCGTAGTTGTTGAACCGACCGAGTACTTACCGGCCGTAGGCAGACTGCATTGGTTACACATGGTACGTACACGTACAAAGCTACGTAGGCAGGCACGGAGCGGAGATGGATTGATTCCGGCCGGTACGCACACGTACTAGTACAGGCTGCCTGCTGGATCGATCTTGTGATCGCTAGCACAAGTCGCCGGGTTGATCGATTGATCTTTCGCCGAAAAACAATAAAAAAAAAAACATCAAGACCGATAAAAAAGGAGGAAGACCCCGGCCCCCGCATCTGGGCGAGGCATACAGCCTCTTTATTAATTATTCACCGATCCACCGATTAATCTGGAGGATGTAACACCGATCCACTTCTCGGCCCCTCCAGTCAGCATCTGCTCCAAAACGATGCCCCTAGGAGGAAAAACGACATTGAAGATGTCATCATCGTCCTATCCGTGAAGACCTTACAAAATAATACATTAGTAAGTCCGAAACCACCATCTTGACAACATCTATCATTACTCCTAGCCACTTGATGAAGGGGTGCCGATAGTTCAAGCCGAATACCAAACAGACCTCGCATCAAAGCGTAACTTCTAAAACCAGAGGCCCCAACCAAGCCATATTGCCGGGTCTTGGGCACACACCGGTCCGGCGCACTCTCAGAGGCCGCCGCCGCCGTCTTCCACCGATCCATCTCCAGAGTAGGTACTGCCGCATTGACCTCGCTAGGCCTACCGTCGGCGCCACCACGACGCCAGACAGCGCCATCGTCCTGCGGTAGTCCGTCTACACGCATCGAACGCCGAGACTCCACTGCGCCATACCGCCGAGATCCGCCTTCGTCGATGCGGAGGATGTAACACCGATCCACCTCTGGCCCCCTTCAGTCAGCACCTGCTCCAAAACAATGCCCCTAGGACGAAAAACGACATCAAAGATGCTGTCATCGTCCTATCCGTGAAGACACAACTAGGGTTTCCCCCGGAGCATCCCGAGCGTGGTGCCGCGACATGCAACAACGATGCCACGAGAAGGGAACGACGTCACAGACGCCATTGTCCGCCATGACCATAGTCGGCGCGATTTTCACCGGAAGTCGCATCCCCCTGATCTCCCAGCCAACTGGAACCGAACGGAGCCTCGCTGTGAAGACGAAAGCCACCGTCGGCACGCCGGCAGGGAGCCTCGAGCCACCCCTCAACGGTCGCTCCTCGTGCTGCCGATTGGACACAACCACCCCTGGGCTGACCTGGACGGGACGCCAGATCCGCAGCCTCCTCCGCCACCAGCCAGGCGCAGATCCACCCCGCCGCCAGTAGGAAGGGAATAGCACCATGCCGACCACGGATCAGGCCACCGCCGCACAGGCAAGGGGCGGTGCCCTACCTGATGCTCGCGGATCCAACTCCAAAGTCACCCCTGCTGCCTCCGGAAGATCACGCAGCACACCACACACCCTAGCGCTTTGGCGTCGGGCCCGCCACCACGGCGGACTTGGCCGGTGGCAGCGGCGGCAAGTGAAGAGACGAGAGGAGGCTGGCGGCGCTAGGGTTTGGATCCCCTGACGTCGCCCAGCGGAGGTGACGCGAGGGGCCCGAGGAAGGCGATGATGGAGACATGATGTTGATGTGCAAGCTAGTGGACGAGGAGGATCCATACCCTCAAGCATTGACTAAAGAAATCGTTGAGCTTGCGGAAGAAAAAGTTTGCCATCATGATCATGGTTCCGAACTCGTATCGATGCTACAGATACGGAGGGTGATTCCGAAACTTACGTCGATGATATAGACATAAGTGCTATCTTTGCTGGAACGGCTGCAGCGAAGGCCGCATGCGCTCGACCATGGAGAAGCAGGTCTTTATGCTGGTCGACTGAAGGAGAGGCCTGTACGCGGTCACAGAAGCAGTACAGAAGTGGGCGCACGGCCTGATGGCCAGACCGGTGCCACGAAGACGAACTCGCGTGTGGTGAGCACGGACGTGTGCAGTGGAGTTTTGTCCCAAGGTGTCATGGCACGAAGTACTGTGCCACGACTAAACGCTACGTTTGGTGGCTCCACCACACCATGCAGTCCACATGTACGAAGACAAGGCTCATGTGATGTGCTTGGATCCTTCTCTAGCTTTTTTTTATTTTTTTTGGAGCTACTACGATCCTCCCCGTTAGAGGAGGATCTTAGCCTAAAAGAAATAAAAAAGCCTTGGGCTTGTGGCCAAAGGATACATGCAAGAGGAATGTGGGAACTTCGAAGAAGTGTTCGTTCCCGTTGCAAGGATGAAATCGATGAGATTACTCATCGCTCTCGCGGCTCGGGAATCATGAAAAATACATCACAAAAGAAAGATACATCCAAGTAAGATAACTTCTCTTAGAAACATCAACTATGATGTCGATCACATATGGATGTACATGACCATCACGTACACACAGACTCACGAAACAACTACTTAAGCCTGAAGCCGCAGAGCTTCAAAATTTATAAAGTCACCAAATAGGCAAATACACATCCCTATCGAAGAAAACGTTGCCTGACTAAAAGAATATTCCGCCTTAAGGTGTCAAACTTAGGATTCGATTTCTGGTGCACTGAAGGTAATCAATCTTCTAACTGTCCAACCACAATTTCGTTCTGTCAGATCACGTAACATGAGAACTGATCTTTTGACCATGAAAAATGACGAGGATAGTGGCTGCCTTTTAGATCGATTAGGCATCACTTATAAAGATAGTAAGTCAAGTCAAATCCCAAAAACCAATTCTGATCGTGAGATCATATGCTCCCCTGATGAATAGTATGTTCGAATAAAATACAAAAAATATCAAAAGAAACAAAAACTTTTACACATCAAAGAAATACTTCTACGTGCTTGCAAATTTTGTACAAAGATAAGAACCAATGAGCTAGCTACGAAAAACAAACCCGAGGTTGTGTGCTGCTGCTCTCCCTCTACACCGGCCATGACAACCGCAACCTGGGGCTCCGATACTAATTGTTAGCCCAACTACAGACTAGCTAAAGAGGATGCAAGAACTGGAGATGAACTATTGCTGGATAAATGCACTATAAACTAGTACTACTTTGTATTATTAGTGGAATGGCCTGATTACAAGTGAAGGAGCCAGGTTCTTTTATAGGCCGGGCTGGACGTGCACACAGCACACACACTGAAAGTCCTACGTACTTGCATGTCACTTATGGGGCTACTACCACGACCATGCAAAGCACGTTCCTAGCAACTACTACGTAATTGCTTGCACAGCTATAGTCTACTTCTAGTCAGGGCCGGTCCTGAGTTTTCGGGGGCCCGGGGCGAACCTAGAACCCGGGGCCCTTCCTTAATATAAACAACATAATAATAATCAATGTATGTATATATGATGTAACAAAAACCATTTCAACTGCATTCAAAAGCAATACTCATATCAAATTACATATGCATATATCTTAGTAATTTCTTGTAATATTCCCCGATGTATCATTATCAATCTGACCCAGTAATTTTAGTTGCAGGATGAATGACTTTTACTAGGTGACATGAGGTGCCGAAATTTAAAGAAATAATTGGTAGTTCGAAACTAGCTGGAATCTACAAAAATACTAAATCAATTAATAAAATCTTACCGGTTATAAAGTCAAACTCACAAACTAAAATTGCATGGAGCCAAATAATATGTCACTTAACAGCGTCCAATTAGTTGATGAACATCAGTGTCCTGTTGCAATAATGAAGACACAATCGTGATCTATAAACTAGAAATCGTTAAGGTTGCAGGATGCCTTCTCTGTTGGATTCATGCTACAGCCGTGCCGGCAGCGGGAGACTGCCGACTGACTGCCACTGGGCGTCCCTGTGGCCTCCTGGATGTTGTTCGCCTGGCCTGTTGATAGTGGCCGCATCGACTGTAGGCGCTACGATGGCGCGAGGTGATGGCGTCGTGGGCAGGGTAAAGTCGATGCGGTTAGCCAAGGCGATGGCGTCGCGAGGCAATCGAGGGATTAGGGAAAACAGAAGGTAATCACACTAATCACGCGAAAAGGCATCCACATGCCATCTATGAGCACCATGCACGCATGATGGGGGTGGATTGCTGGAATCCCGGACGTTCAGCTACGGCATCCAGCTGTTATTTCGGCCAGGCCTAACACGGAAGCACACACATCGTTTCATTTTTTTTCCTCTAAACGCAGGCTTATAATCTACACAAGTGAACGTACTTGGGGGCCCCTCTGTTCCGGGGGCCCGGGGCGGCCGCCCCCCCTGCCCCCCCATCAGGGCCGGGCCTGCTTCTAGTCAAGTTCCTCAACGCTAAGGAAAACTACTAGGAAATAACTAGGAAACTACCTAGTCCTTACAAGCCAAGTAAACTACCTGCCCAACGTGTTGTGTCCCATAGGCAGGGTTTGAGCTCACAGCCACAACCTTCGCACAAACACTGAACGCCATGCCAGCCCCGACAGCCACGTCGAAGAGCTGGGACGTCACCCGGCCACCACATCTATGTAGCCAGACCCTATACTTGACAAGTCGCAACGGCCGCAGGCTCACGATGGCAGAAATAGTTAGGGTAACTGAAAGGATGAGGCGACGTACATGTGTGCACAACTACACATCTAATTGCCATGTTCTCTAAACATAGAAACATGAGAGAATTAACATAACTGGAATAGCGAACATGTAATAAGACGCACACACATGAACAGATGTATGATTAATAGTTCTCTAATTATCGTCGCAACACTGCAAGAAAAGGTAATAGAAAAGGCAATGATAGTTGAAACTCTTGAACGGTTGCCTGTATAACAGAAAAAGATTTGGCTCTATAACTCTTCATGGTAAGTGTGCCAAATAGTGCACCAAAATTGCTATTTTGTTGATGGAATAAAATTAGGCTACAAGATCCGAGGACATGATCGTGTCCACCTGTATGTTTTCCATCATGACATCGTTCCGAACCGCCCCCCCCCCCTCCTTTTTACGTTAATACGTTATGTACTGCACCTTGGGAGGCTTCCCACTGTTAGAGTGTTACGATTTGTTTTGATTGATTGTAATCTCTCTTATATGATTCCTACATTATCTCTAGGAAAGTCTTCTTTCTCAATAATACATGCAGTACATCACATCAATCCTCCCCTCTCTAATCCTCTTACACCCATGATCTAAATGGACCAAAATTACACTGCCGGGGTGGAAAAAGTAGTATTTCCCTCTCGAGATGAGACACACAGTGTACGGCGTAGGGTGGCCAGTCTCTCATGACGAGCTTAGTTATCTGCTGCCACTATTTTTGCTGCTTTTGCTTTTTGCCATAGTTCGATGATGAAGTGAAAGTGGACTATGGTTTTGTAATAGTTGATAGTTAGTTTTCTTATATGTTAGGATCTGGATAGTGTAGAGTGGCGGTGTGTGGAAACTAGGGGCCTGATGCTTTGCCTTTTTATTCTAAATCTTGTGGATGTTTTATTGGTGTTCTGCAACAAAAGTCAGAAGCGAAGAGCTCCTCAATTTAAAAAAAAAACTGAATTTTGCACTGCACGAAGAAGTATTGTTCCACCTTAACTTCTCAGTTCTACTATAAAGATAATTTTTTGCGATGTACTATAAAAGAATTTGGGTCTCACAATATATTCTCCTTTTCAGGAAAGAACTAAACTTCCTCCAGGACTGACACAAATAATTGTTGTCGTTCGTTACTACGACGGAGAGGTTTTATTTTCACTCACAAGCAATTGAATCACATAATTTATATTTTTTTCACTTGGTGGTTCTCTTGTAGACACCACTGGACATTCTGCAAAATGATGTTATGGAAAGCTTGGAAGAGGTATTCCTCAGAAAAGAATAAATGAATTCCTCACAAATTATTCAACGGCCTGTCCTGATACATGAAATATATGCTATTAAATATTTCTTGTAGATGTGGAGAAGTGTGCATGTGGGTAGTAAGGCACCTGTGATATTCAAGGACTACATTAAGGTTAGGCTCCCTCTTGTTTTATTTAAATCACTTTCTAGAGAGAATTAATATTCTGTACCCGGGTGCATATGACCCAAATATTTGAAAATGAAAATGACAATAATATGTAGATGTATTCAATTTTTAAAAGAAATTTACACATGAACAAATGGTATAAAGTGTATATATACCTGTAACCGTGGTTAAAAAATGTTTTCACAAGTGCACAAAAAATGTGATACTGACTTTCATGTACAGGCCGTTTTCTACATCTGCACAAAAAACGTGGGAGGAGGCTATACCTCAGTAGTAAACAGTGACATCACAAAAAGCAGCATATACTTTTTTCACAAGTCACATTGTGTTACAAAAATTTAAATGTATATATATACTTCATCCCATGATATATGGTTGTGGATAATAAAATTTAGAACTTCTAGGTTTCTCTCTGAATTATATATATATATATATACACACACACATCCTACTACCGTGTATATGAGGAGCAGGAGTACATACTCCAAGGAGTACATAACCATTTTCCTATATATTTGTTTTCATTAGCTTTATTTTTTACCTCGAGTGCAGGTGCACTTCTTATCTATGCTATCTCTATATACAAATTTCTCATTTTCATTTCTCCCAAACAACAAAACATTTTACCTGAAAACTCTGCAATTCAAGGTACACAAGTATTACACTATGTAGACAAATGTTTTGATTTTTTTGGGGTGCAACATAAATGTCTCAAATAATAGATATGATTAAGCTTTATTATTTTACATATTTCTGTTATGCCAGAAATTTCCAAAACATTTTCTGCACATGGTACTAGTTGTGTGATGCTGACTTTCAAAGTTTCAAGTTATAAATGTTTTCTTGTTTGAGAGAAACAAAAAAGAGAAACTTCTATGCACGAACTTTGATGCAAAACTGGATGGCCCAAATAAGAGGTGCCCCTTGCACTTGAGCTAAAAAACAACTTCTCCTTACATTCACACTTTCCAGTCATTTTATCTCTTATCTATGTCATACATGTAGCGCAGTTTTAGTTTTTTTTCTTCTATATTTCTATGAGTATACAATTACCGTCTCCATACTCTTCCAGATAGTAAAAATACAAAGTTTAGAGAATGATATGGAACTAATTTGTTTGCATGATTTCACACTTAGGTCGAAGTCGTTGCACTGCCAGAGAAGAACACATCAGGTTTCAGAAAAGAGGTTAGCCACACAGTTGAAACTGCCGATAATTTGTTATTTACTGTGGGTGCAATATTTTTTCCAGGTGGATATCAGGAGATTATCACATGGTACATGTGGTAATCTATCTTTAAGAGTCCCAAAAAAGATACAGGGAGATCAATCACATAAACAATCAAGTGCCATAACGTGGACATATATAGTTGTAGTTCGAATAAGGATAGCGGCAGATCATTGTAGCTGTAGAATTGTTTCTAACCATGCAGGAGGACTGCATGTGATCAAACAGAAGGAGAGAAATGACAGGTACATAGTGTCAGTCACAAACATAGACTTATCAATTAGCGACAAGCCAAGAACACGGCAAATGACAAACAAATAGAAGACAAAAAGAAACCTAAGGAGCAAGCAAAAAACCTAATCAAATATTGAGCTAAAGTACTTAGCCCCAGACATGAACCAAAAGCAACATACTTAATGGCAAGAGCGAGACCATCAATCGAGGTTGACTTGTTCTGAAACACTCTGTTGTTACATTCCTTCCAGGTGGACTAAACGATGAGTAGGACCGTGCAGGTTAGTTTCTTCTTGTTGCTAATAGCAACATTCTCCCTCGATTTAGCCCACCAAAGGACCAAGGTTCTATTGACGGAAGGAGCCACCATCGGGAGGCCAAGCCAACTCAAGATCCTGTCCCAATCGCACAACCCACCAGCAAATGATCGACCTGTGTAGGAGTAGAAGACGCAGAAAGGGCTATGAGGGAGTGCATGCTTGCCAAGCCTACCCTCCATACAAATCCTCCTCCCAACTACCAAGCATATGAAAATTTTCCAACAAAGCCGGGCCAAAGATCTCAAAAAAGCCTGAGCAGATATGCATATATGAGAAGCCCATGAAAATAGGACTTGTAGGTCAAACTATCGAAGAAGCGACCAGATGACTCCAAAGACCACATCCAACCAATGGCTTGATCATCAACAAGCTGGACACCACTAATGGCATCCCATAGGTTTAGAAGTTGCAGAAAATTATCAATTGTGGTGGGAGCTTTAGCCAACACCCTTCCTCAAGGGTGGAAGTAACCAGACAAGACAATATGATTTGATCCAGAATAGAATTAACAAGGTCCTAGGCTATATCACCCAGATAGAAACCATCCAGCCAAGCATCATACAAAAACCATGTACTTGGACCATCACCTGATGAGAATTTCACAGAGGAGAGTGCTTGAAGGTTCCAACTTTTAGAGAAACACCCAAGTGTCGTCAAGGTTTGTAAGGATCTACACGGGCATATCATGTTGGAAATATGAGCAATTTACCGCATGAATTAATTGAAAGAAATAGTAGATAGAACCTGAGCACAATAACAGAGACAAGACTAGTCATGCAAACTAATGTAGAGTAGGCAAATAGCATCTGAAGATGTGAACTAGAACAGAACATATCTAAAACAGATACTAGAAGAAGAAACTCTAGCATGATCTCAAACAGAAAAGACACGAACATGTACTGAGCAGCAGCTATAGCATTGGCATTGCCGTTGACATTGTCGGGCATGTCGTCGAAGAGGTTGTCGATGTCGGGGAAGAATTCATCGTTGGTGATGTGGTCGTCTGCTTCCGTAGCGTCCGTGATGAAGAATTCAGTAGTCGCACAGGACTCAAAGTGGCGGGGTTTCGGAGGCCTACTATCGTGACCTGCATTGCACGCTGCATGCCGAGATGGGGAAGAACCTAGCAGTAGCTATGAGTTTGGAACTCTGTCGCGTGAGGCAGATGTTGTTCTGGTGTGTCAGTCTAGAGAGGAGAGACCTCTCTTTTATAGGCGCAGGAGGACGAGGCGAATGAGGAATGCCAGGAGATGAAACAAAGGGACGGACAGGCAGCAGCCATGGTGTGAAGCGTTCATATTCAATCTCCACTATACTAAAATATTTCAGCTCCCGTGCAACCTTTCATATGCCAGTCATGCATGGCAAAAAGAAAGACAACGGCTCATTCCCGCAACTAGTGGTGCACACAATTCGAGGCAAGGCGAGCAATGGAGGAGGAGCGCGCGTGAACCTCTATATTGTTCTCATGATCATACATGTGGGGAAACAACCTCCCTTATAAGGAGCTCCAACTCCTACCAAACTAGCAATGTAGGATTAAACTTTAGTTCCACCTCTTACCATAAATGAATGGGCTAAGTGGGCCTCTAGAATTTATTTGGAATTCTGAAAATGGTTATTGGGTTGGCCAAAGTAGACCAAGTTCTAACAATGCCCCACCAGATCCCAAGGCATGCAAAATTTGCCTTTGGTTCCAAAACACTGTTTATATACCGGTATTGTAGTGGACACTATTAAGTTGAACTTCCACCTAGAACTCTATGCTACATTAGTAAGCAACTTGAACAGTGGAGTAGGCCTTGAACTGCAAGTTTTCTGTGAATCTAGATTCAAACAAAGCCTTGAACGATATTGGGCTACTGTGGGACTTCCCTGCGGGTGGAGCTTATGCGTCATGCTGCGAGGCCTTTCATGAATTTAGTAGAGAGCACCACACTCTCATAGATAACGAAGTTTAACAACCAGACTCATTTAGGTGTGTTCTTCAAAAGATGTGCTGCAGGGCAACATCTCTACTTAAATAAGCCTCTTAGAACACATTAAGATATACATTGACCTGCCATGTTTATTAGGGGAGTATTGCATCTTCGTGGAGTCATATTTATTAATAGTAAGGATACTCTCCTCTCAGTTGACCAACAACTTGTCTTCCAATTCTAATTCACGGGATCTCCGATCACATAGAGTAGGTTACCACTGTGAACAACTCATATTGTGGGTCTCATACCCATCTCCTTTGATGCTTTATCTATCACATTATGTGACATACCCTTAGTAAAAGAATCTTCCAGATTTTTAGATGTTTGCATATAATCCAATGCAATAAATCCAGATTTTCTCATTTTTGACAGACTTTAATCTTCTCTTTATATGTCTTGATGACTTGATGTTATCCTTTGACCTACTTTTGGCAATCATAGTTTGATTGTCACTGTTCATAAGGATACCCGGTACAGGTTATTCAACTACCGGCAAGTCATTCAAGAGCATACGAAGCCATTCTACTTCGACTGTAGATGTATCTAGTGTTGTGAGTTCTACTTCCATTGTTGACCTCGTTAAGATGGTTTGCTTGCAAGACTTCCACGAACAGCGCCACCTCCTAGAGTGAATACATATCCACTCATGACATTTATCTCATCAACATCAGATATCCAGTTTGAGTCACTATACCTTTCAAGCACCTTTTGGTACCCAGTGTAGTGAATTCCATAACTCGTTGTGCCTTTCAAATAACGCATAACTCTCTCTAGAGCATTCCAATGATCATCTCCTCGTTTTGAAACAAATCGGCTGAGTTTCCTAACAGCAAAAGAGATGTCAGGTCTCGTAGAGCTGGCTAAATACATAAGTGAGCCAATAATATGAGAATATTTAAATTGATCTCTAGCCATTTTTTGATTCTTTCAAAGCAACACACTAGCATCATATGGTGTTGGAGAGGGCTTGCATTCACTATAGCCAAAGCGACTCAAGATCTTTTCCACCTACTGAGATTGAAGTTGTAATCCCACCATCATTATCTCTCAACAGCTTGATGTTCATAATAATATCAGCTACTACTAAATCCTTTATCAAAACAACGAGATAGGAAATCCTTGACCTCCTTAATAACATTCAGATTTGTTCTGAAAATCAATATGTCATCAACATACAAGAAAAGGATAACTTCCTCGCCCACAGTTTTGCGATAATATACACATTTTCCAGCTTCGTTTATGACAATGCTTGCAGTAGTTAAAGTTCTTTCAAACTTCTCATGCCACTGCATGGGTGCTTGCTTAAGCCCATACAAAGACTTCAACAGTTTACACACCTTTCCTTCCTGTCCGTCCACTACAAACCCATCAGGTTGTTCCATGTAAATTTCCTCATCCAACTCCCCATTTAGGAAAGCAGTCTCAACATCCATGTGATGAACCAGAAGTTCGTGTGAGGTAGCTAGTGAACGTAGTACCCCCTCCATTCGGCTTTATTAGGCCTAAGAGCACCACAAGCATGTCCATTTTTATAAGGCCTTGCTTTGGAAAACTACATGCATGAAACCATCTCATTGGCTATAGCGAGAGGCGTTGTTGCTAGGCCCATGGCTGCAAGTGAGATATAGCATGTGAAAGATTGCATTGGGAGTGGGATGAAAGGATAAATTTAAGCAAATTACTATGTTCCTTGGTCTAAGAGAAGTGTTCTCTGGGCCCAATAAACCAGGACGGAGGGAGTACTCGAATAGGGTCAGTCGAGCCACATGTGAGTAAGTATCAAAGAAATTTGCACCTTCCTTTTGAGTATAACCCTTGGCCACGAGCTGTGCGTTGTACTTCTCAATAGTAACATCTAGCCTAAGCTTCTTCTTGAATACCCCTTTGCACCCTATAGGCTTGCACCCATAAGGACGATCAATGATCTCCCAAGTTTCATTAGCCAAGATGGAATCCATCTCACTACAGACAGCTTCCTTCCAGTAGTCAGCATCTTCAGATGCATAGGCCTCTGAAATAGAACTGGGAGTATGATATATGAGACACACAAATAATCACCAATGGACTTTGTATTCTTCTGTCTCCTGCTCCTTGTAGGAATTTCATTGTTGTTCCCCCCAGGATTTTCAAGGTGTTCAATCAGAATGGTAGGTTCGGAAATTGTAACTAATTCCTAACTCGATGAACTAGACATTTCCTGATTTGATTAGCTAGACATATCCTTCATGGGAAATATACCTTGAAAGAAGACCGCATCATTCGACTCCATGATTGTACCGACATGCATGTCAGACACCTCAGATTTTACAATCAATAATCTATAACCAATGCTATGAAAAGCATAGCCTAGGAAATGGTCCAAGCTTGCCCTTCTTTGGAATTGGCACATTGACTTTTGTCAAATAGCCCCAGGTTCCTAAGTAGGAGACTTTTAACCCTTTCTTCTCCCATTCCTCAAATGGAGTTATCTCCTTGTTATTTGTGAGAACTCAGTTTAGGACATGACATGCAGTCAATATTGCTTCCCCCCATGCCCTAGAGAGATCTGATGTGTCTAACATGGCATTACCAAATCAGTATGATTCTTTCTTTCGGCTACCCCATTTGACTGAGGTGAGTAGGGAGGCGCCCTCTCATGGATTATACCGTGTTCTACACAAACGGAATCAAATTCATTGGAAAAATACTCTCCACCATGATCGTATCTAAGCCTCTTTATCTTTCGATCGAGTTTGTTTTCTGCTTCAGCTTCATAGATCTTGAAAAAAAAATTCAAAACCCCATCTTTTGATTCAGAAGATACACATCACAGTATCTAGTGGAGTCAGCAATTAACGGCATGATGTATTTCTTACCACCTTCTGCTAAAATACCATTCATTTAACAAAGATGTGAATGTATGAGTTGTAGTGGCGCCAAATTTCTCATTTTCGCAGCTCTATGAGACTTACGAGGTCGCTTAGCTTGCACACAAACTTGACACTTAGATCCCCTGACAGCGGTCAAATTAGGGATGAAGCTCAACTTAGCTAGTCGCGTCATGCAACCAAAGTTAATATGATAGAGACATGAATGCCATACATTTGATTCACTATTTTTGCAAGCATGATTAACAACTTTATTCCAAAAAACTAACAAGGATAGGCGGAACAAGCCAGCTATTCATAACCTTTGCCAACAAAAGTTCCATACTTGGACACTACAAATTTATTGGACTAAAAACAAGCTTGTAGCCATCTCGACAAAGAAGAGATCCGCTAAAATGATTTTTATTGATGGAGGGGACATAATGCACGTTCTTCAGCCGCATGACCTAGCTCGAAGTAAACTTCAGATCGACGGTGCCAACACCATGAACAAAAGCACTTCAACCTTTTCCCATCATCACGGAGGATGTCCCTGCGGCCTCATAAGAAGAAAACATGGAAATATCACTACATACATGTACATTAGCACCCGTGTCAATCAACCAATCAGGAGAATGACATACTTAGAGAATAGTGGGTAGTATACCATACCCATCATCCTTCATTCAGTGTCACCAATGACAACATTGGTGATCTTGTCACCTTTCCCATGTGGACACTTGTCATAACGGTTAGGACAAATAGGAACCCAATGATTAGGATCTCCACACACATGACAAACACCTTTCTTCTTATCATTCTTATTCTTGAAGTTGGTATGCGGTGAAGCCTTGTTCTTCCCATTAAACTTTCCTTTACCATCAAACTTATCTTGGTTCTTGAACTTGTGAGGTTAGAAGTTTTTATTCTGTACTAGATTGGAACTAGAACCCCCCTCAATAACTTGAGCATGTATGTCTTTTGCTCTTGCCTTTTTTTGCACATCAAGAGTACCAATGAAATCTAGAATGGAAAACTCTTGTCTCTTATGTTCTAGAGAGATAGCAAAGCTCCTCCATGCGGGAGGAAGCTTGGTGATGATGCCTCTAGAAAAAAAACTTGTCCAGTAACATACAATTGAAGTGCTCAAGTTCTCTAGCAAATGAATGTGTCTCGTGAGCTTGCTCAACCACGGAGCTCTCATCAGTCATCCTATAGACATATAATTGCTCCGTGATATACAACTCAGTGTCGACATCCGAGACCCGAAACTTGGCCTTGAGTGTGTCCCACATATCTTTGCCATTAGCAAATGTTGCATAAGCATCAACTATGTTTTCACCAAGTATACTCCAGAGAGCGGCCTTTAATAGGGTATAAGTTTTTTGAAAAGCTTGTTCCTGTTAAGTATCAAGATCTCCTTCATGTTTGCCGAGACTGGCGTTATAGCAGCTCATGGATTGAAACCATAGAACTGCTCTCACATGCCACCTCTTATTGTGCACACCCTCAGACACATGAGGCCTCATGGATGCAGCAAAACCTCTTGGGGTAAATAGCCTATCATAAGGTTTTTGGATTGTTGGAAATATGAGAAATTTACCGTATGATTTAATTGAAAGAAATGGTAGATAGAACATCACCACAATAACAGAGTCAAGACTAGTCATGCAAACTAATGTAGAGTAGGCAAATAGCATCTGAAGATGTGAACTAGAACAGAACATATCTAAAACAGATAGTAGAAGAAGAAATTCTAGCGTGATCACAAACAGAAAAGGCATGAACACGTATTGAGTAGTGGCTGTAGCACTAGCATTTGCTTTGACATTCTCGACCATGTCGTTGAATAGGTTGTCAACGTTCGCGAAGAAGTCATTGTCGGGGAAGTGGTCGTCGCTTCCGTGGCGTCCGTAATGAAGAATTCTGTAGTCGTGCAAAGTGCTCCTGAAAAACCTTATCACCCTTCTCTCGTACAGGACTCGAAGTGGCGGGGTTTCAGAGGCCTACTGTCCAGACCTGCAGTGCACGCTTCAAGACAGGATATGGCAGGACCTAGCAGCAGCTGAGAGCTTGGAACAACATTTGTATTCAATCTCCACTATAACAAAATGTTTCAGCTCCCATGCGACCTTTCATATGCCAGTCATGCGTGGCACACAACCCGCGTCAAGCACGCGTGCGTCGTGACGAGGCAGGCAGCGGAGGAGCACGTGTGAACATCTCTATTGTTCTCATGCTCATACATGTGGGGAAACAACCTCCCTTATAAGGAGGTCCAACTCCTACCAAACTAGCAATGTGGGACTAAACTTTAGTTTCACCTCTTGCCTTGCATGAATGGGCTAAGTGGGCCTCTAGGATTTATTATAAATTCTGAAAATGGTTATTGGGCTGGCTTAGAATAGACCAAATTCCAACATATCAGGCGCGTAGCCTCACTCATGGACCCGATGCTAGTGACACCCAGTCCTCCCAGCTCTTGGAGGTGACACTCCTCCTCCCTCTTTACCGGGCAATGCCCCCCCATAACCTCTTCATTGCCCTTCCATAGGAATGACCTGCGAATCTTGTCAATGGCCTTGAGGACACAAGAAGGAGGATCAATCGAGAGGAGGTGGAAAATTATAATAGAGGTTAGCATGGACTGGATCAAAAGTTCACTAGGAGGAAAATCTCCAACGATGGATGACAAGGGGCCTCTGAAAGTTCTCTTTCACTGCCTTCCAGTAGCTCAAAGGGAGGCCCAGGTATGTAATGGGCATATGGGCAAGCTTACATCTAATGGGATTGCAACATATTGGTGGTGAAAAAAATCATCACAAGTGGGAGATATTGAGATTTTAAGGCGGTTGCAACTAACATGCCACTAAAAATTCATAATAGTGAAATGACTGTCTGCACATATTATGGTGAGTCACGCACGAAGAGGATAACATCATCAGCATAGATGGAAAGCCTTTGTGAGACCAAGCCTGGAGGAAAGGCGGTCAACATAACTTTAACATCATCAGCCTAGGAAATTAACAAGATTAGTAACGTCCATGGCAATAATAAAAAGTAAAGGAGAAAGGGCGTCTGCTTTGATACAAACCATGACCATGCCAAATCTTGGGCCCGAGTCAAGTATGACTTGTGATGAAGCAGTGCTGAGAATAAGAGAAATCCAAGACAACCACTTAGGCCCAAATCCTTTAACCTTTGTGATGTCCAGTGAGATAGGACAAGCGACTGAATCAAGGCCTGCAAATATCAAGTTTAGCGTTAAACTTTTCCATCTTTTTTGTCTTGCTCACAGACACATAAAGATTTTGCCACAATGCCCGATCTGCTGAGATGGTGCGGAGGACTTCCGACACTAATTATTCACTTGCATCAGGGAGCGAAAAGTGTGGAAGGCACTAGGCCCGAATAGTGAAAGTTGACCTTGTGGGGTGAGACTGATGCGAGGCTCTTACAAGGTGAACACTGATGCTGCCTTTTTTGTCGGGTGTGATCACGACTGTCATCAGAGACTCGCGTGGACAGGCAGTGGCTGGAGCTGCGAAGCCCTTTGTTCATGCTCAAGATACTGCATCAGCTGAAGTGCTAGCACTGTAGCGTGGATTGGTGTTGGCTAGTGTGAAAACCTTTCGAGTGACTATGGAATCTAATTGCCTAGAAATTATGCATGCAATGGGGAGAAGGACATTAGAGCTCCATACTCAGCATTATTAGCGGACTGTTTTCAAGTGGCTCATGAAATACCAAACGTGCAATTTCAGCACTGCCATGGGGAAGCTAATACTTTGGCACGCTTTGTAGCTAGTCATGCGTCCAATATGCAATTAGAGTTCTCCTGGCAGGATAAGGCTCCACGCTTTCTTTCTACCGCATGTAATTAAGGATGTAAACCATTCAATTTTTTAATAAAGTGCCAATAGGCCTTCGCTTAAAAAACAAGGAAATTATCATGCATGGAACGTTTGTAAAGAAAAGTTCCTTGATTACTATTGACAAGGTTAGAGAGCACAGGATACAAACACATAGCAAGGACCTTGGAGAAAACTTAGCAAGGCAGTGCACAAGGCTAATTGGACAAAAATCACTATCAATATGGAAGGTCCCGGTCGCTTTGGAAGCGAGACAAGGAAAGCCTCACTCTGTGCCTCAAAAGCCTTGCGGTTGACTTAAAATAAGCTGTTATAAGTAATGACCATGTGCAGTTTATTATGGGCCAACACTTAGTATAAAAATTCAAGATAAAACCATCTCGCCTAGGGCTTTCACTTTAGGCATTTCCTTAATGGCCTAAAAATTTTCCTCCTCCGAGAAAGGAACCTCAAGATCGCCAAGATCTTGCCTTGCCAGACATGGGAAATACCAATTAAAATTGTGCTCTCTATTAATAGGATGACCAATTCTTTCCATAAAATGTTTCCAAAGGACAACTTTGATATTTTCATGCTTGGTGACAATGTTTTGACCACCCCCACAAGTTAGCATTGAAAATTTTCCTTTTGTAGTGACTGGCATGAAATGGAAATAGGTGGTATTTGCATCCTTAGCTTCGCCAATGAATCCGGGGCTTGTATTGCGCCATGGTTCATTCAACAGAGCAAAACCCAAGAAATTTTTCCTTCAAGTCACAACGAAGACAATGCTCTTAGAAACCGAGAACCCACTTGTCTTCAGCCTGGTCAATCATGTCAGTTAAAGTTTTCTCCTAGATAATACACTCTTTCACACATCCATACGACTTTCAACTCCATTTGTGCAAGGCAAGCATTGGCGAGAAATTTAAGCTTACAATTGAATCTAGTGAGCGGGTTTGCGACATTGCACAAGGAGGGATCCTAGACCAAGCCAAGAAAACTGCTTGCATGAAATCCTCATGACCAAGCTAGCATGATTCAAAATAGAAGCGGTGATGTTACACAGTGTTGTGCATAGTAGCAAGGAGCAAGAAACAATGATCTGAGGCAACAGATGATATCCCTTGGAGTAAGTTGTTTGGAAAGAGCACATGCCATTCAAGAGAGGCAATCATCAAGTCAGTCTTGCTAAGCACTCTGTTATGTTGATCGTTAGATCAAGTGAAAGTTTTTTAATGAGCATAATGTCCTGAAGGATGAGATCATTAGTCACTTTCTAAAATTTCCCCATCGTACGGTGTTGCGATTATTATTGTCATCTATGTTGAGAATCAAATTAAAGTCACCGGTAAGCAGCTAGGGACCTTCCACACTTTAGCGGATGATTATGATTTTGTCAAGGAAGTGGCGTTTGCCTGGCTCATTTTCTGGACCATAAACATAACTAATGTAGAAGGGCTGACAGTTCGCTCTAGAAAAAGTTACAGACACCCCCGGTGTGCTAGAATTAGGCAAGAAAGCAAAGAAATCCAAGCCAGGACCAAGACATTGCACGACCAAGAAAGCAAAGCAATCCAAGCCAGGACCAAGACATTGCACGGCCAAGAAAGCATCAAAAACAGCAATTTTGGTTTCCTACAAACAGATGATAGAGGTGCAAGAAGCCATAATCACATTATGAACAGCAGCACGACGGGCACTAGTATTGAGCCTACGAAAATTCTAGCTCAAAAATTCAAGTTTGCAATATCCATAAAGAAAAGAAAAACAGAAATGACCAGCGACAACCAAGACCTCCCAAAAGGGCTACACCACAACCTCCACATAGGTAGCGACGTTTGATGCACCCCATCAAGTGTAGCCGACACAATTAGCCGAAAGATTTTTTGCAATCTCCACTGTTTCTCCACCAGTTCCATTCTTGTTAGCTCCTTGGCAAAGAGGGTCTGCAATCTGTCCATCGCTTCAAGGCACGAGGAAAAAGTGCTTTGGAGCACAACACACACGTTTCACCAACACTAGCTGGCCCTTCTCGGATGTTGATTGCCAATCCTGGACCTCCCGGACTAGGTGTAGCCTCCACAACCTTACACCTTCTCTTGACATGCTGGTCATCTGGGGGTGAAAGAAAGGGAGGGGATGGCGATGGTAGCACTTTTAGCAAAATCTTCGAAGAAACAACTTTGAGGAGCGCCCTAAGCAGCTTTGACACCAGTTGCAACTTGAATTACAGCCGCACAATTCACAAAAAAAAAATCTCACCTTGTGGGTGAGATCACAGAGAGATGGATGATTGTGTGGTTCAGGTTCATGCTACCGCTGCAATGAGTTGCCACAAATCTTCTTTTGATGTAGTTCCCTTATCTGTCAGGTCATGTTCTACCAAATCCCACACTGTCCGCATCACGTTCAAAAGTTCACGTGCATGGGGCACTGGACAAGGGCATGGAATGTGTCTTCATTCTGACACAAATAAATTTGTTTCTGTTTCTATCCCACTCATGACATCATATGCATGTTAAGTGTTAACCCCTATGGCCGGAGCATGTTCGCAAGATTCCATCCCAAAACATGCACTTTAGGAGTTGGGCACTTCCCAAATGAGCTACCATAACTTCCAAAACTTGTCGGTGTCGAGGATAAGTACAATTACCTACAGCCTAGCGCTACCAACAACATATCAAAGGACCTCATAAATCCGACTGACAAGCGATCTTACCAAGGAGAAGTGCCACAACTCCGGAGGATACTTCGCATGCAAATACACACAAAAATCACTAATTAAATGCCCCACCTTGCAAAAGTTACCCCAAAACACCTTCTATTGTGACAAGTGGTGCAACACATGCATGCCATTTGTCGTCACTAAGGAGTCTTCATGAGTTTTTTTTCAAACGTGCAAAGGATGGGAGGGTTGCTATGTGTTTTATTGCGATATCTATTTTTTCAAAATTAAATATCTCTCAAAACAAGCGGCTAAATTACAGGCTGTTTTCACCGTTGTATTCATAACGTTGATATCTTTGAAACTAGATCCCATGTTGATAGGTTTCGAAGAACTTCTTTTATGTAACTTGTACCCCCAAATATAACAAACTTTTGCTTTTCATGGTAGCGTACTTGTAATTCACGCGGTAACATAGTAGTCCCCCCCCCTGCCCCAAACACGCACATATAGTGTACTCTCATGCAATGCAAATTATACTCCCCATGCAATGCAACATGTGCTCCCCGAAGCAACGCACTTATACTTCACGTGGTATCATATTTGTACTCCCCCATGGGTAGTGTACTTCCATGAAGTGGAAGTTGTAGACCCGGTAGAATGCAACATGTGCTCCTTCGAGCTATCTTTACTCCTGCATGGTGCAACATGCTCCTCCCACAATGTAGCATCTACTCCTCGCATAGTGCAACGCGTACTCCCGGTGCATTATAATGTGTACCAACATATGTCACGAAACATGCACTTCCTACCTGCAGTGTATCTGTACTCCATGGGGTACCCTACTTCACTCCCATTGGGAGAAACCAAAAAAGATATAACAGAAGGAAAAGCGTGGAAAACCACGAACACAAGAGTACCCGCGACATGACACCTAGAGCCCGAAAAAACCCACATAAAACCACCTAATAAAGAAGTTACACGTCAGCCCACTCAAATACATGCCCTTTTATGTCCTGCGGACAGGCATGGAGTCGTCCATACTGGAGCTATATGTTAGGGGCAGCAGGGACACCGTACATGGGACTAGTTTCTGCTTAGTTTTAGCATATACGCATGTAGACATTTCCAATGCTCACATTGAATTCATCATCAAAACTTACCGAGTTTCCCTAACTCACAAAATACCCTTGACATTTAATCCTTGTTATATTCCATATATATAAGTAAATCAACAGGGGAGGAAGTATGTCTTTTACCTACCTTAGGGGACTAGTTTCGGGTAAATAACGTGTCCCCTTTTACTTATGTTCTAGATCTACTCGTATCTTGATGACTACAAATTCCACATACTAACTTAGGTACCATTTCTAGGACCGTACGAATATTCCACGATAGTTAGAATGACGCAAATGAAATTGTTGGATAGATATTGATTGGTCACAATTTTTTGATATAGATTTTTTTTTCAGTTTTTCTTATGATTTACTAGCAAATTTCAAAATAATAAAATCCACACCAATAGTGTTCGAACATTTTTTGCCATAATTTTCAAACCCTGGATTGAAATGAAGTAGAAACAATCCGTATGTACTATCTTCACAAGTTTTATATGGTTTGAGAGCAATTTTAGAAATACAAGATTAAAATGTGTCAATTAGGTGTGTGATTGCTACAACCATGCCAATATTCAAAGTGGCCTGTATTTTTAAATGAATGTATTTGTTACACATATTGATGTATTTCAGCATTCCTCAAAAGCATTAGGACCACATTGTAGATTACTCACGTGTGCTACAAGTAGTGTATTAGTTTTTACTAGTCATTCATACAAGAAAGGATGGTCAAGGATTTACCAGGCCATAATGGTTAGGAAAAGTTTATCCGCTGCTTCTTTGAAAACCCGTGGTGATTCTTGGGCTCTTAAAAGCTGGTAGTCCTGGATCAAATAAATTAAGCGGAAGCAGCACAAAGACGTGGGGGAAAATTAGGCAATAACACTGATAGAAAGGTACAATTATAATTTTTTTAAATAAATCATTGATTCCATTATACATGTGGATATACCTTATGTGAAGCGTAATGTTTAATCGCCTCTTCCACAATTTGTTGACAATACACTTTAGCAATCATTACCTAATTATATGAAAATTAAAGATAGTTAAACAAAATATAGTGGAAAATAGTTTACAATTATGCATATTGATATGTACTATGCAATACCTTATGGGATGGAAGATCAAGTCTCTTGTTTTGCTTAATTTGGTCCCACAATATTCTCGAACTGACTGAAAAGCTATTAGCTGGAATCTAGCACTTCTGTTAGAGAGAAGAGAGCTTTCTGAAAGAAGCTTTTAAATTTGTAACCTGAATGGGCAAAGAATTAATACATCAATATTGTAAACAATACATTACATCTTAAAAATACAGCCCTTGTGATATTGGGCATGGTTTACAATCACACACCTAATTGAACATTTTAATCCCTTGTTTTCTAAAATTGCTCTCCAAACCATTAAAACTTGTGAAGATATCCTACGGATTGTTTCTACTTCATTTCTCAATCCCAGGGTTTGAAAAATTATGGGCAAAAATGTTCGACACCGATTGGTGTGGATTTTATTATTTGAAATTTGCTACGTAAATCATAAGAAAACTGAAAAAAATCTATATCAAAAATTGTGACCATCAATATCTATCCAAACAATTTCATTTGCGTCTTCTAACTATCGTGGATATTCGTACGGTCCTAGAACTGGTACCTAAGTTAGTAATGTGGAACTCTTGTAGTCATCAAGACTACGGATATCTATACATAGTAAAAGGACACGTTTATTATACCTCGCCGAAAAACTATCCCCCTAAGGTAGGTAATGACAATACTTCCTCCCTGTTGATTTACTTGATATATTGGAATATAACAAGGATTAAAATGTCAATGGTTTTTGTGAG